>CM038463.1:98792541-99392541 GCA_021464415.1 Lonicera japonica | reverse complement strand
AACACTTAAATCTCCGTATGAAAAACGGACAGGATTTCAGCCACCAATGAAGAAGTTTCAAGAATTCAGACATTTACAACTGACGAAGTTGAAATTATACTTAAAATCAGTAAGCCATTAATCATTTTGTTTTAATTTTTCACTTCCAAATATTTATGTATAAGCGCACAGGTATCACGTGTAAACTATTTTAAGATATCCCGAAAGAAAATAGTCAAAGTCTTAAAAGGAGGAAGTATCATTTTTATCTTGGCTTGTCTTAAATTGATGAACACCATTTATTTTAGGGGGAGACCTATACAAGGCCGAGGAGGGGCGCGGGTGCCCCCGTTAGGTTTTTGCCGAGCAGAAAAGTGGCACAAAAATATTTTCATTTTATTAGGCTCTGTTTGATTACAAAGATGGAAAAGGAAAATAAATTTAGTTAGTTTGTGTGAAAAGATAGAAAATAAGGTGAGAGATGCTACTCATTTTATGAGTATATATATCTTCTATCCTTCAATATTTTTGGTGGAAAATTTTTACTCACCATCAAGCAAAGAAAATTTCTTTATGGAAAAACTTAAAAATCAAGAGGATATCACTTCTATCACTCAACTTATTTTCCATCTTTTCATCAAAACTAACTCAATTTATTTTCTTTCTCCACTTTGCAATCAAACGGAACCTTAACTTTTTAAAAGATTCTTACAATGACATTTTCACTTCTTTTTTTTTTGAACAACTTGCACTTCGAGAATTTCGAACATGGGATCTCCCACTAAATAGATTGATACCTTACAATGACCTTTTCATTCAAGACTCTAAGGCTCCGTTTGATAGGAACATGGAAAATGAAAAAAAAAAAAAAAAACTAATTTAAGTAAGAAGATGGAAAATAAGTTAAGGGATGTAGTGAGATTAACTCTTGCTATTTTCTTTTTTCCATGACAAATTTTCCTTTGGGTGATGGTGGAGAAAAAATTTCCACAAAATATTAAATGAGGATGGAGGACATATACTCACAAAATTGTGTATGAGATGGAGAGGATCTCACTATATGCCTCAACTTATTTTCCATCTTCTCACCCAAATTAGTTGTTTTTATTTTCATTTTCCATGTTGCTATCAAACGGAGCTTAAACTTTCTCTTTTTCATTACTCCCTTGCATTCTTCACTTCACTTTTATTTTTCCCACACCCTGTTTTTTCTTCACGTTCTTACTTCTTCCTCTCTACACTCTTTTCATTCTCTCTTACATCACACAATACTTATAAATACTACTAATTACCTATATATAATATCAGATAAATTATACATGCAATGCGTATACTACTTAATTTCATATACAATTTGAGGGGAAAGATTCAACAACAATGATAGATGCTTTGGTAGTTAAGCATACGTCTTCAACATTTTTTTTATTCAGTGAGAAAATTTTGTCTCATTTTTTTAATGTCTAGAAAAATATTCAACATTTTTAATTTGAACCCTTCGGTTGAAATGCTGAGTCCGTTGACAGATTTTGACTCTAACTAGCTATTTGGCATGTGCGTTGCACGTGGTTAATCCACTACGTCCAAAGGGCTCTTAGGCGACGTACACTGTACGTCGCCTAAGTATGTATATACGTCACCCGTATCTTAGGCGATACGTCGCCTAAGTTACGTCGCTTAAGCTGTCGCCCAAGGTAATGGGCGACGTAAACAAATAATTACGTCGCCAGAGCTCATCCAAGGCGACGTACCAAATACGTACGTCGCCTATGTGGTTAGAGCAAGTTGACTTTGACTGGAACTTAGGCGACGTACGTAAAATAATTACGTCGCCTATGTGTACGTGTATATGAGCTCGGAATTTTGTATTTTTTTTTAAAATTCACTTAGGCAACGTACGTAGTTTACCTACGTCGCCTAAAGTCAAGTCAAAGTCAACTCTGCTCTGACATGAGGCGACGTAGGTATTTAGCTACGTCGCCTAAGGTCGAAGAGAAGTTGACTTTGGCTTTACTTTAGGCGACGTAGGTAAACTACGTACGTCGCCTAAGTGAATTTTAAAAAAAATACAAAATTCCGAGCTCATATACACGTACACAAAAATGCTTTGTTTTCCGAGCTCATATACGCGTGCAAAAATTTTCCGAGCTCATATACGCATAAAAATTTTCGAGCTCATACATGTACAAAAAATTCCGAGCTCATATACACATAAAAAATTTTCGAGCTCATAAAAATGCTTTCAAAACAGATTATAAACAAGATACTCTTAGATCCAATCAATCAACAAATTTTCGAGCTTATATACACATAAAAATTTCCCCAGCACCCTTACACTTGAAAACATCAAATGAATACATCAAATAACAACTTATATGGACTATTTTTCGCAGCAAGAATAACAGTAGAAAACAGCAGCAATGGCAGCAGGTCCTTAACCCCAGCACATAAATTTGGAACTACACCTCCTAACCGAGTGTAAACAGCCTTCATAGCAAGCAGATTCGGAACACAACAGTTAGTATATTCTCACAGCCAAAACAGATCCAAAACAGAGCATCACTAAATGTATAACACCATAGTAGATTTTCAAGTAACACAGTCAAAATGCCGAGTATAAACACAAAACAGATCTGATCTTGATTCCAAAAAATCCCCAAATTTTGAATATACAAACTAATCAAAACCTTCTCTCAAGTACGTTTTCCCCCTTTTGTATAGTTTGTTAGCCAACTACTTATTTTGCTTTTGATGGTTATCTTTTAAGTTACGAGAGAGAAAGAGTTACGGTGGCTGCTCTGCTTTATTGAGAGTTAATGGAGAGAGAAGAAAATCTGAATGTATATGGCGGTGGGTCTTACCTCAAGCGGAAGAGGAGCCTGGAGGAGGGCGTTGGCCTGCGGAGGACGGGAGGAGGACGCTATCCGGCGGTGGGTGAGAGGCCGGGAGACTAGGAGATGAAAGATTGAAAGTGAGACCGTGAGAGGCGAAGGTGGGCCGGTGGCGGTGGCTGAGAGGGGGACGGTGGTGGGGGTGAGAGGCGGGCAGCGACTGAGAGAGTGAGAATGAGAGAGCTGCTTTTAGTTTATAAACAAGATACTCCTAAGATTTTTAGCTTTTTGCCTCCCTTTTTTTCGGACAAATTTTTTTGCCTCCTCTTTTTTTTCGCGGAAAATTCAAATTTTTTGTTAAAATCTTAGGAGACATACTAATTTATATATGTCGCTTAAGAGTAATACTTAGGAGACATACATATATTAATATGTCGCCTAAGAGTTTTCAGTTTTTAAAATTATTTTTTTTTTATATTTATATAAAAGAATTAATTATTTTAGTCATTTATTTTTTATTTGTTAAAATGATTTTTTACTTTTTACTTTTTTTATAGAAAAAGAATTTTCGGTGATAAAAAATAATTTTTTCATTGAGTTCATTGAGTTTTTTCATTGACCTCTTATTGCTAAGCATGAAATTTAATGGAGTTTTTAAAATATGTAACTGTTAATAGGTCAAAAATAAAGAATTATTTCATTGAAGTTAAGCATATGTTTACCGCTTATTTTTTTATAGTGAGTTCTGATTTGATTATATATATATATTTAACACGTGTGAACAAACACTGATTTTAATGTTAAATGAACTTCTATCAAATACTAAAAGGTAAAAAGTAAAAAATACTTTAATTTACCATTTTTCATTTAGAAGTAAGAAGTAAAAGTAAACATTACATACATATGTGTTCCCCCCTGCTGCATCACTTAAGGTCCTCCTACAACGAGTTAGTGGAGTTGCAGCTAGAGAATCACCTAAAGGTTGTTAAAATGCCCGCCACAAATTTCATTATGAAGTCATCTTCAATGAGTGATCTAATCGATTCTAAAAGCGTCTCAGCCATTAATAAGGTGTTTCAGCAAATAGGGTTCTTGAGTGTTCAAATGTCAGATAAGGGGAAACTCTATTCAAGCAGTACCTACCGCACTGTAGAATTCAGTTTTGTAAGGAGTTGTCTATTTCATGGGCTGGACCCGTACCAAGAGATGGTCCACTCAATTAATAGTAGAGAAGTGATGGTCCGTTCTTCTAGAGGAATGACTAAACCCAGAACCTTGTTTAAGAACTTGATTAATATAAAAGAATCAACTATTTTACAACAATCATTTCACATAATTAATAACGTTTGCAATAATTAATTCACTTAATTAATAACATCTACAACAATAGTGAAACCGATCAATTGAATTACAAATAATAACAATATATACAACATCAATTGTAGTCATCATCATCACTCTATCATACATTTTTAAAAATATTCATTACGAACTTTATTTTCATAATTGGATCAGATACATAATTAAACACAATATCTATATAAACACAAAAATTAGTAAGAAATTAATATTAATAAGAGATAGAGTACCTAAAGATCAAACAAGCATTTAATGAGGAAAATAATGTTGATTTTTACCTTCAAAATTGCCAAAATCAAGATGACATGTTCTTAGGCGACGTATTTATAATTTCTACGTCCTAGGATTATATGGGGCGACATACGATATACCTACGTCGCCTAGGATGAGCTCGGGCGACGTACGACGTAGGTATATCCTACGTTGCCTCGGATGAGCTCGGGCAACGTACGACGTAGGTAATGTCGCCCGAGCTCATCCTAGGCGATGTACGATATACCTATGTTGCCCGAGCTCATCCTAGGCGACGTACGATATACCTATGTCGCCCGAGCTCATCCGAGGCAACGTACGATATACCTACGATGCCTAAGATTATATGGGTGGCGACGTAGGTGTATCCTACGTTGCCTCGGATGAGCTCGGGCGACGTACGATATACCTATGTCGCCCGAGCTCATCTGAGGCGACGTACGATATACCTACGTCGCCTAAGATTATATGGGGGACGACGTAGGTATATCCTACGTCACCTCGGATGAGCTCTGGAGACGTACGATATACCTATGTCGCCCGAGCTCATCCTAGGCGACGTACGATATACCTACGTCGCCCGAGCTCATCCTAGGAGACGTAGGATATACCTACGTCTCCTAAGATATTCTTGGACGACATAATATTAGTACGTCGCCTAGGTGTTTCTTAGGCGATGTATGCTATTGCTTACGTCGCCCAAGGGCCATACTGGTGTAGTGATCGTGAGTATTTTGTTTTTTATTATTTTTGGAAAAACTATATTATTTTTACTATTTTTGTTAAAACTAATTGTATCCTCCAGTGTAATCGTTTCATGAATTCTGATCAATTTTTCTACTTGATATTGTTGTTACTAAAATTGAAACTAAAAATTGGATACTAAAAAACACGACAAACGTCAAAATAATTAATATATGTAAAACAAAATTAGTGGATGAAAAATGCTGGAAATATTTCCAAAGTTTGATTTTATTTCTATCCAAGCAATTTGTTAGATGATCCACATTTGAGAAGATCGTAAGTTAATTCACATTGTCCTATCAATTTATCCACTTCATTAGATAAACATACAAAAAATAATAACTTCAAGTTTTTAAAGTTTAATTATAATTTATTTTCAAAATCATGTAAAGAGTTATAATTTTTTGAAATTAAAACGCCCTCCTCATTTTAGTGTATGAAAAGATAACCTGATGGTAACATGTAACCGCACCAATCAGTTCAATCTCCATGAATGGCTGCCTTGAGTTATTTTAATTAACTAGCTCTTGTGCACGTGCGTTGCACATGACTTTAGTATTTGACAAAACTTATTAGTCTTAGTAATAAATATGTAAAAAGAATTAGTAAAAAAAAAAAGAAGTTGTTCTATTCAAAGCAAAAGTTTGATAAATATATAACAAATAAACCAAAAACAATAATATCAAGTGTAGAAGGTAATTTAAAATTGTAAGAGAATGGTATAATCAATTAGATGTACTAAAATTGTTGCGCCAAATTTCCGCGGGTGACCAAGCATAAACTTGTATTGACGTATATTAAATTAGTACATTTATTATTAGTTTGATTAATTGTATTTTTTATTTAACCAATAGACAAGGAAATTAATTAAATTTAAAGTGTACGCAAACAATAATAATTAAAAACACTAAACAATAAAAACACTATTGTGGGCCATTAACCATTAAAAAAACACTAACCAATAAAATAGTTAAAAAAAGAACATTTACGTAGAGAGAGAGAACTATTGTCGACCATAAAAAAATTATAGAAACACTAACCAATTTTCACTGTTCTTTTAAACTATTGTTTCATGAAATAAGACTCTTTTATAATAATAATAATAATAATAATAATAATAATAATAATAATAATATGTTTGAAGAGAGAACTAACTGTGTATATTTCGAGAAGCTGGTAGTTTATCTTGTGTTTTTTGATATGGCTTATGTGTGTATATATAAGTTTGTGAATTGGAATTGTTATTGAAATAAATTAGGATTATTGTAAGAGATGTAATATCATTGGAAGAGTAGAGAAACTAAAATAAGTAGAGTTTAAATTAAATTAATATGATATCATCTTGAATTTGATTTTCAGTAGAAGATTTTAGTTCTATTTTGAGTAAAATAAAAGGAATAAAAGACATTATTTTGTTTTATTAGGTTTTTTTTTTATTTTAAGTAGTACAACGTGATTTTCATTAGTAGAGTAATTTGATACTATTGTGAATTTCATTTTGAGTAGAAGACATAAAATACATAATTTTATTTTTATTTTTAGTACAATGTGATTTTCATTTTGAATAGGAGATTTTAATTTTAGAATAAAAGGGTATATTTGTCCATACAAAAAAAGGGAAAAACACTTAAAGTTATTCGTGCTTTTATAAATAGTATGGATAACATATATTAGATCGAAGCCATGTCTACTTAGATTTTTTTTCTTTTTCTTTTCCCCGTCACGCATGTGAAAGGATTTCATCACCCTTAATCTTTTTCATTCGTGCAATTAATTTGTAAACTAGGCTGTTTATTCATTTCTTTATTTTTTCTAGCAGTAAAAAAAAATCAAAAAATAGATTTTGGCATGATATCCAACCAAGTCCCTAACCGCGGGGTTTATTTCTCATTAAACTTAATAAGAAAAGTCTGTTACAGGCTTATGAATGGTGTATCTAATAAAAGTTTCAAGTTATAATATAATTGGTAGTAGATTAATCCTATAAAAGGTAAATACATATACGTATATTTAAAATTATATGCGAACACACATATATAGGAAATGTTGTTGGATGTTTAGGTTTGGATTAGATTTTGATGGAAGGAAGGAGACGATGCTATTTTTGGAACGATGCATATTCTTTAATTTTAAAAAAATTTAAAATTAGGTGGATGAACTTATAACTCTATATTTGGCATGAATGAAACGACTATGCTTGTTTTTAGGGTGGATGAACTAAGAGCATCTCCAACCGTAGTATTTAATTTTGGTTTGTGTAAAATTTACACGTTTTGTACAAAAAAAGGTCTCCAGCAGTCTTTTAAGAAACTTTGACACCTAGAATTTGTGTAAAAATATTGTGTAAAATACAAACCCAATTTACACAATCACGTCAGATAATCTCATGTCTATTTCCCCTCATCCCGTATCTAGAAATAAATGGATTTAAAAAGTAAATGAATAAATATAGGATAAGTTATACTTGTGCGTATCTAATTGGTAGTTTAATATTTAGACAAAAGTCTAAAACGGATTTTTGGAGTTCAAAACGAATTCTTTATTATTTTTGTGTAAATTCCACTTTGATACGTGTAGGGTTTACACAAAATTTATACGAGACAATTGGAGATGCTCTAATAGATCACATGGATTTTATTTCTATCCGCCATTTCTTACAGTTAATCCGTGTTATTAAGTTAATCTGCATTATCTATTAAATTAATTCGCGGGTGTTGATAGACTTACAAAATATTTATTGATTCAAATTTTATAAACAGTACTTTTTTAACAATTTAATATTGAATCATCCACTAAATTAATGAGTATATGCACTTTAATTAAGTAAATAAAATAGGGTAATTTTATTTGAACCCACATAAACATTTTTCTCACACCCACCTAACATTTTGAGATTTAATAGAAAATAAAAAAAAAATTAACCAAATAATTCACCTCTTCAACCCTCTGCTCATAAATCTATGCTTGATTTATTCACCATAAAAATATAGATATGATGTCTGTTGGTGGAGCAAATAGCCAACAATAAATGAATACATATATAAATATACATACTTATTTTATAATTTTAACTTTGACATGGATTCTAATCATTTTTGGAACTATACCATACCAATATGACCTCCAATTTCTCTTCAGTTTTTTCCCTTGAACTAATTTTGGCAGAACAATTAAACCCAGTTAATCATTTCATAGTTTTCCCCACTTCATTCAACAAAAATGTATTTTGGGACCTCTAATTCTACTATCTTTTATATAATATGACTTTTTTTTTATATATTACAATTCTCTTTGCGGGAGGAAATTTTTATATTCTGATCGTTGCTACGGTGGACTGAATTAGAATTATTTTTTATATTCCCAATCATTGCTCCAGCGAATGAAATTAGCAAAAAGTGTTGCACAGTCTTGTTCATTGACTCTAATTAAGTTAGGGGTGGGAATTAGTTGGTTCGATTTGGTAATTGGCCTATACCGAAACAAAATCATGATGTTCGGTAATTTTGGTTTTGGTATTTTTGGTTTTGATTTTTCAAAACACGAAACCAAAACTATACCATGATATTTTTCTTAATTTTTGGGTTTTTTCGGTACTAATCAATATATATATAGTATTTACTTATTTTGTTTATTTGTATATATAGTTAATTTTATTTATCAAAGAATACTATTATAATATTTACATATAGATTATAATGATTTCAGTAATATAAAAATGTCAAAATTTACAAAACTTTGAACCAATGCGATACAAATTTTAAGTGCGGGAGGTAAAATTTATATATGGACTTTTGGTTAAGGCCTATGTTTGATATCCAGTCCATTGGCCAGCCCACAAACAATGCATTTGGAGCCATGGGACCATCTTCTAGCCGACCATGGTATATCATCACTTCTATACGACCAGAAGATTAGCATCCGACCAATAATGGTCGGATAATAAGGCGAGGTAGTTGAGTTGGAAGATAGATAATGGGAAATAACTACTTCTGTAAATGTGAAGAGGGTTAGGGACATGTGGAGTCTTGGAATAGTGCTAAAGTTTGTCCTTTATGATAATTTTTAATCATCTCAACCCTAATGTAATCCTATCATATACATATAAATAAGAGGAGAAAACCCACAGTTGAGGAATTAAATTCAAATTATTCTTGCTCATACTCCCACATATATTTTCTTCTATCCCAAGAGGAAGCCCTAAGCATTGTATTAATTTCTTCGAGGCCATTTTGAGCTAGTGAAGAACACACACGGGAGGATGTACTGCCAGATTGGGTATAAAAGACACCGAATGAACCTACTCCATAAAATATCTAATCTCTATTCTTACATGGAAAATAATAACATGTGCCCTTAAGGCACACGTTAAAGCTACTATAAATGGAAATAATGAAATCTTGTATGAGAATCTGTGCAATATTTAATGCATGTTAGGAGTTAATTATTTCCAAAAATTGGTACTTAACATGTGCCATTAGGGCACACGTTAACATGACCCTACTTACATTTATGTTATAGTTCATCGCATTACCTTACGGTCTGGTTTTATTAATAAGCAAAAAATGGTTGTCATGACCCTTTAATTTTATTGCCTAAATTTTCCAAATCAGCTCCATATCATCATATCCTTCACTCAGCTGGAAGTTGATTTCAAGCACCCAAAAAGGAGTTTAACATAAATGTGAAAAAAAATGCAGATTTAGTAGTAATATGCATAATTACTACTAACCTGAGCCATGAGAGGAGGCGTGCCAAGCATGTCATTCGCACCAGCAAAGTGGTAAACTAGCTTCTCATGGATAGAAGGATGAGGCACTCTATTCTCATCAATAATAACTTGTTGTAGGACATAATTAGCTTCTGCCTCAACAAAAACCGCGCCTTGGCCAGTACACTCCACCGCTAGCTTCCGGTCTGTGCCCACCACGAGCCGCCCGGCAAGTGGGTAATAGTGGACCAGAATCTTGGATAATGCGTCCCTAATTACCCTACATGCGGTCTCATTGGATTTGGCTTCACATTTTTCATAGCAGTAAAATGTGTTAACTATAACCGGAAAGTTTTGGTCGAGATTCGAGAGAAAGTATAGGGTACCCTTGTGTGTTTCTTGTTCTGGTGGAACTAAAATGGCCTCACCTAGCTTCACTATCAGCTCTTTTGTTTCTTCATCTTCTTTTTCAGAAAATTTGGTGAATATGTTGGAATCAGTCCCCATTTGTCCAAAGTGTGTTTAGTTTCAAACTGTGTATTGGATCAGTTGAGAGATGGGGTTATTGGTGTGATACCCTAGATTTTTTATTTGGACACTATTATATAATGAGTATATGTTGATAATTAAAACATATTTGTAGGTATGATTTGAAGTTGTACTTGATGATTGGTACCAATAATTGTAGAACAACTAGCATGGGATTCAAATGCTGCGGTATACTGCATTAATTATGAGGCAACTTGGATACGTATCCATTTAAATAACATCGAAGTTAGGCCGACTTTAATGTGTATTTTTGCTCATAAAGGCTTATCGCTGAAGGTAGGTTGGGTACCTTGAAGACTATGCTTTACCCTTAAATAACATCGCAACTCAAACTCTGTTGGTAAAACTTGAAACTTTTGCCTCAACTGTCATGATTTCCAAAAAAGGAAAATTGCAAACCAAGTTTATGATTTGTTTACAAGATGCAGTGCACAAAATTTAAAAGCGCGATTTTCTCGCTTTAGAAGTGTCTCAAAAGCACTCTCGAATCTCACCCAAGTAATGCAAAGGCCCTTTTGAGTGCGGAAGTGTTGAGTATTATACAAATTATTTATAAGAAGCCATCCCATATAAATGATTCAACTAAAAATTCATGAAAATCTATAAATAAAAAATAAAAAATAAAAAATACTAATCAAACTATTGTTTACTGTAAATATAGATAACTCAGAAATCACAAATCTTTTGTTCCCCAATAATACCAAAAAAGACAAGGGTACGTGAATGTCCCCTTGTGTGATGATCCAGGGATGCTCAGGGCCGGGCTAGGACATACTTGTCAAATATTCTAGATTCAACAACGAAACAAATATTACTTGGTTGCTTATCTATACATTGCAAGGCCAGATAAGTATACTCCCTTTTCTAGCTCTGCACCCAGAGTTTTGAACTTGCAACCTCTAACTTGCTAAAAGGGTGATATTTGAAAAGGCTAGAGCGTGTGCGTGCAGAGGCAAATTAACCAATTAACCCTAGGTTTATTATTTGGCAGTTGAATTCTCAAAAATCAATTTTAATCGAATCAGAAAGTAAACTAATAATTCTTACGAATTTTATTTTTGGAAAACATGTTCAATTTGTTTTAGCATGCGTCAATTAATAAATTAATTAAATAGATAAAAAAAAATACCAAAATTAATGGGTCTAATAATATAAAGACCAATTTCTTTTAGGAAAGAGTTAAAAATAATGAAAACAAGAATTTTTGTAATAAAAATAAACTTTCACTAAATAAAGGTTGGACGGGTCTAACTGTCTAAGTATAAATCATGTACTGGTCCAAAATTTGGAAAACAATTTTGAGCTTGGGTTTTGTGCCGGACCGGTCCAAGTTGCAAAAACTTGTACCGGGAATGCTATCCACACATTTTAAAAAAGAGACCACAGATTAAAAGATAACCAATCATAATTTGACTTGTGGCAAAAGTTTTTAATTAAAAAAGGAATGGCCACACACTTAAATATCAACCTCACGTAGGTTTTAATAAAGTGGGGGCCACTTGAGATTTTGACAATTTGACTTTTTCGAAGTTAATATAATTAATTTAATAACTCTTTTCTTTTAAATTCGTTTTTTCTATTTTTTTGCTTTTGTTTTTTTCTGTATTAAATTTGTTTGAGCTTCAATTCTACCCAAAATTTCGGAGTAATTCTAGAAACATATTAGGTATATAATTCAAGACTTTTCTCATAAATTCAGTTCTCCGAAACTTTAGAGACGTGGAAAAAACACTAATAAAAATAGTAAAAAAAAATTAATTCGACCCAATTTTTTTTTTGTGAAAATA
Source organism: Lonicera japonica (assembly GCA_021464415.1). Taxonomy (NCBI): domain Eukaryota; kingdom Viridiplantae; phylum Streptophyta; class Magnoliopsida; order Dipsacales; family Caprifoliaceae; genus Lonicera; species Lonicera japonica. The sequence continues at coordinate 99,380,335 of CM038463.1, read as the reverse complement.
CCGCATAGAAAATTAAATTCAAATGCCAACACTCACCATATCTATTGATGTAATTTTTCAAATGTAATCTCGAACGACTCAAACAATTTACAATTAAACGTATTTTTGTCAAATGAATAAACCTAGCCAAAATATAGACTTTACAATCTTTCCCTTTAGATATTCCGAGACAAATACATACAGCCTAACAGACTCGATGACTCGATTACTATAACCACGCTATTCCATACGCAATTACAATAAAAAAATAAATTATTACCTAATACAAAACAACTAAGGATGCAAAGAATGCCAACACCTTGAATCTCTTAGCCGACTGCTTCAAATTCAAGCTTCTCTTAATCTTGTACTTCAATCTAAAACATCAAAGCTTAAACAAAAATTTTGAAAAGCATTTAGGTTTTTAAAGAGATAAACAATGGAATTAAGTAAAATAAAAAATCTCTCTCAAACGAACAATTCCCTTTATAACTTTTTCTCCCCCTTTTGTGAGAAATAAACAAAGGAAGAACAAATATAATATGTAGGGAATTCAAATATCTTCCCCTTAACTACTCCCCCTTTTTAAGTACTCTTGCCTCGAAATATATGGAATCTATCTCCCAATGTCAAGAAAGAACAAGAAAAACGTGGAAGGAATACATGAAAATTAATAAACCAGGGAAACCAACTATCTTCAATTCACAAAGAAAATCAGTTTGAAAATTCGAAACAAAAAATTTTCAAACAAAAATAATTTTAGCACAACTTAACATACATCGCTATGTACATATATCAAATCTGAAAATTATCAATTAAGATTAAAACTTGTGATTTTCATTAAATTGATACATGTACCATGGCTTATGAAAGATCATCAACTAATAAGCATATATACGCTAAGTAACACAGAGTATTCAAATATATTTCATTGTGTATGTAAATTGGATCATACAAAGTGCAATTTGTGCAAACATAGATCTTGAAAAATTCGTGCACCCATATGCATGAAAATTTAGAAAGCCTCTAAGACATTAGATTTTTAACTTTTTTCTCTCTCAGTGTGAGAATCAACAAATACAACTCCCGGGTCTCAATCCCTTGTCTTAGAGTCTAAAACATTAGAAAGGATTTCGTTGCTTTATTTGCTTCGATATAAGAGTAAATCCTATGTTCTATTTCTAAATGTAAGAGGGTTCGTTCAGAGTCGCCAGTATATTTTACGAGAAAATATACAAAAAAATGTTTGTGTAAGGGTAAAGGCCCAAAGCAAGCCTTATCTCCACACGTTTATCTACGAAATCAAGATTCTATAGGGTTCGGGAACTATGTTACGGTTTGGGAAGGTGTTAAGCACCAATTCCGCCTTTTTAGTCTCTAGTGGCTTTATATGTTTATTCTATGTTGATAAACTTGGATGCCTTTACTAAGAAGTCTACTATTTTTCTAAGATGATTTTATAAAGAAACTTGATTTCTGGAAAAGGGGGAAAATGGATGAAAATCTTGTATTCTGTGATCCAATGTTTTTATTTTCACAAAAAATTGAAGTACAAATAACAAGACTAATAGGGTGTTTTTTTTTTATTTTAACTTGGAGAAGAAATCCTAGTAGTACTTCCTCAAATGGTAATATTAGTTTTATCCTTTGTCTTGATTATATCGGGAAAAGAAAATCGGATTCTTAATCAGAATTGATTTACTATGGATTTGAACTCTTAAGGATAGTGTACCGAGTATATAACAGTTTATACAAGACAGAATGTACCAGATTTTTAATCCTTAAGTAAATTTCATCGTTCTGGGTATTGAAAATCTAGTTTTATCCGGATGATAATATACTTACTTCTTTCTGATTTTATAGAAACGATTTTATCAGGGTTTTGTTTTGAAAATAATAGAATATTTATAACTTAACAATAAGTTTATCAATTAGAAAAATGATAGAACAATAGATAGAGATAAATGAAAATAAGTACACATATATATAAACTTTAAATACTAGAAGAAACTTTATTTACCTTCCCGATGAGATAAATAAAATAAAAATAAGAGAAAATATAATTTGACATAATAAAATTTGGCAGATATTAGCTTTTCTTCTTCAAAAATTGTCGAGAATTCGACTCCGAAAGACAATACGACGAGTATTGAGAACTCGGAGATTCCTCGAGGATTTGATAATAATAACTTGAACTTGAATGTCTTAAAAAATCAGATTTAGAGAGAGATAATAGCACTTTCTTTGGGGCAAAGTTGCTGTCTTTTTATACTGCTTAGGAGGGTTTGTCATGCGACATTCCCCTCAAAAGTGGAACTGTCGTGCAACACTTGGATAAATGTTGCGCGATAAACGGCTGAAGTGATGTCCCTGATAGACTGATGTGTTAGAGAGTGGATGGTCTAGGCCAGAGGGGTTTATCGCACAGTAAATGGAGGTTTGTCGTGTGACAATCTTATTTGTTACGCCATAAAGTCTTTTGAATTTAGGTTGGTCGTAGAACAAATCCCTCTGGAAACATGTTTGTTAGACTACAAACTTCCTAAAGCAGCTTCTAGTGTTTTGGGTGAGTTTTAGACTAAAAAAATAGTGATTTTCAGACGATTTTAGGGTTCTTATGGGAGTCACAGATTAGGGTGTCTACACTCAGAAGCAATATTTTTCTTTTAAACATGCAATTTTTTGCATTTAATTGATGATATTTTAATGCTAGTAAATATTTAATTTTGATGGAGGCTTTCACCCCTAATGGAGGCCATCTATACACCATTTGGGAGTTACTGTTATCCTTCCACTTTGGTAGCCATTTTTCATCCCCTCTACATTTTTTTCTCACTTTGTTTATCTTTTAATTTTTCTCTCAAAACTCCATCACCAAAACTCACTTCATATAATCACAATACTTAGATTAGTTCTTCCTAAATAGTCCATATATGAGAACTTATGAATTTTCAATTTAAAGAGTGACTACGCGCAAAAAGTGTGAAACATTACACCCAAGTGCAGGTGGTCAAGTTATAATATACTTGAAAAAGTTCAAGGTCAAACAATAGGGAAGGTAAGAAATCTATTTTTTCTAAATATCTCTTTGAGAGGGAAGAAATGAAAATAAAAGAAAAGATGATAAAAATGGGAAAATAAGGAAGGAAATGAAAATAAATTGAAACTACTAGTTAACCAAACTAAAAGTAAAGGCCAATCTAAATCTAGGGTGCAAAACTAAAGGGAATACACAAACGCAGATTATCTACCTAAAAGGCTTCTTAAATGCACTAAGGGAACATGCAAATAAACTAAAAATAAATTAATTAATTAAAATAGCACATTAACTAAACAAATTAGAATATTAAATGAACTTAAATTAACGAGAAACAAACATAAAGGATATCTGTAGTTATGGAATACAAAATTAGTCCAATCGGGTAATCTGAATCTAAGTTTAAACAACATTTTTCACTAAACTTCAGCTCCTAGACCTCCCAACTATCCAATTGTATTGATACTACAAGTGTATGATAGCCCATGCTTAACAAAGACTATATAGACTAGCTTTGAGCAATATAATTCGATAGTGAAGCTTTTTGATTTTGAAAAAGTATAATTTTGAACCTAGTATTGCTAGTGCGTGACAAACATAATTCAAGTTGATTAAATTTCCCAAAAATCATTAACTTAACACTCTTATAAGGTTTGAATATGTTTGAACGTGATTCAAAGCAAATCCATCTTAAAAAGAATGCCGAAAGTCAAAACTAGCACTTTTTTGGCACTTATGTGAATAAATACCAAAACAGCGTCAAATCAGCCAATTCACTTAAGAAACTAAACCAAATAATTAGAGGATAAAAACCATCCTCAAATCAGCCACATCAGGGTTTTAGTACAAAAATTCATGAATTGACGTTTTATGGTTTTTAATCAACTGGAATTTTTGAGCTAACTTATGAAAACATGTTTGTAACGCACGCAAAGATAAGAAAATACTCATATATTCAGTAACTGGTCTATAAAAAATTATATTCAAACTTAAATTGGATTACATATAAAGATTAATTATGATCTTTCACTACGGACCCCTAACTAACGATTTAGCTAGCCATAATCAAATCAAACATGAAAACAATCTCTTAAATCATGGAAAATAGTATAAAAGCACCTAAAAATGTAGAAAATTATATTTGAAAACTTTTGACTTTGGAATTTCTTAATTCCGATTTAAAACGAAGATTTTACGACTAAAATAGTAAATAAACTCAAAACCGACATAAACTAAAAAAATTTGACTAAAACCCTAAAAATTAAAAAAAATAAGATTAGTAATTATCAATAATGAATCACACATGAATATCATGGAATAACTACAAACTATTTGATTATAAAACGAGAATAAAGCTTAAATCAACGAAAAATCGAAATATCGACAAAATAAACCTATAAACCCTAGAACCAGCCCCTAAAACGAGGGTTTAAGGTTGATTCTAGAATATATATATATGATCTCAAACAACTACTCTATGAATCTCAAGGCAAACAACCAATTAAAAGCAATTGAATTGAACTAAAACAGAAAACTAGAATTTAACCAGCTTGCGATTGAAACTTGAATTAAAACTGAATTGATTGATGAATAAATGTAGCATACACCGATGTTCCAACTTTCAAATATCATAAATTAACTATCCTAACAATTGTTTTGCAGAAAGAAAAAAAAAATCATTCAAAAGTTTGATCAACATACAAGCACAAAAACTCCCAGAAAGTTAAGGTGATCTCAGCCTCTCTGTTTAATCGATTTTAAATTGTTCCGTACCTTAAAATATGATATATGTGACCTTTTATATATTCCACAAGTGTCTCTGGTCTTGAGTTGGATGATCCTTAAAGAAACGGTCCGAAAAGAGCTAAATAAAAAAAAAAAAGGGCCAAAAAATGAAGTGGGGATCGATCCTCATATTTTTTTATTATTTTTTTTCTTATTTACTCCTTTTTTTCTTTTGGCTTCTTATTCTTTCGCTTATAACTTTTTGCTCCGAACTCCGATTAACGCACCGTTTCTCCTGCTCGTAGGTAATTTAAAGCTCTACAATTTCAATTTCTGGAGATTTTTTCAAATTCTTAATATAAAAAAACTTTTATCAATTACAACTTTAGGATTTTTATGGTAGTTCTTGGTTTTGCTTGAAAAATTTTTGAAATTGATTCGAATGAGCTTCTTTCCTCTTGGAATCACTCTTGGGCACTTGCATTCACTTCATTCATGCTTGGGAACTTGCTATTGTCTTCTTGCTAGCGCTTTAGGGGTAGTTTATGGAGTTTTCCTTGCCTCGGGCCTTGGAATGAATTTTAACTTCTTCTTCGGACTTTATTCTTGTACTTTTTTATTTTTAACCTTCTATCTTGCATCTAACCTCAATTGCTTAACCACTTTAGGCTTGCAAAATGGCTTAGTAACATAGAAATACAATACAATGCCTTCTTTTCATGCTTAAACTGAATTTACATGCAATTTTCGGTTTTAGACGATAACTATAAGCTAATTGAGCCTTATTTAAGGAATTAAAAATGCAATTTATGTGCTCAATCAAAGAGCCATGTCTAACCCATGTGATTATTCAAATATTCCAATGTAGATTATGCAATGTACGAGATATACTAGCATAAGTGATTGAAATAACATACCACCAGTTTTAATCAATTAAGACAATATAGCACATATATATCAAATTAAGCATTTTTAAAAAAAATCATGAGATATCCGGAATGAAAAGTAACAATCAAATTGCATACAAGTATAAAAAATAGTATGGATTTCAAATAGTTTAACAAATTTTGCAAAGAAAATCCAAACAAGTATAGAAACAGGGACATAAGCAAAGAGCTAAAACAAGACCGATTCTATACGCAACTATCTAACAAAGCCAACCAGCCGACCCCTCGTATGCTAGGCGAACTCCTAATCACCTAAGTGGGTGAAACGTTCCTCTTGGGAATCCAAACTTGTGAAACCGTAGGAGTTCTAACCTTCCCACATCCCCCGAATTGTCTACCTCTAGGACCACCACCAAAACATTAAGCCTTAAGCTCCTTGATAATCCTAGTAGACTCAAAAACTAGAACTTTAATCCAATCCTCAAAACTAAAAGATATAATCTTTGGTTTGAATTTAGGTTTAGTGGGGATAAACTTTGGCGAATTCCTTGAAAATGAATTTCCAGCTCACCAACAAAATTCTCTCAAGTGTCCCTTGTGATTGCAATACTCACACCAAAAAGGTTGTGGTAGTGTGTGCTTATATGATTCAAATATGATCATTTCTCGAATTTCCTCTTGTGTAAAGAAAACTGACTTTAGAATTCTAATAGCTTGAGGTTGCTTAATAGATTTTCCTTTCACAAAGTTCTTTTTTGTGTTTGCCTTGACAAAAGTCTAGTTTTCCTTTGAAACCTTTCCCTTAGAATTTGAACTAGAAGGAAACTTATCAAAATATATCTCACTTTTGTCATTCAAGAAGCGAACAGGGCCTGTAAGCATGTGAGTGAGTTTTTCGGACCTATTCTCAAGATTAATTTTGATAAATTTAGCCTTATTAAGTTCTCTTTCGAGTTGCGTAACTTTAAGGTTGTCATTATCTTTACCTAAGGAGGTAAGGTTGTCTTTTAACTTTTCGTTCTCATCAAGGAAAGACTATCTTGTGAGTTCAAATTTAGACATTTTGGCCAAGAGAGCGCTTTTATCATCATTTAAAATTGACCGATTAATCCATCGTACTTTTGAATTTGTTCCATCTTTTCATCAAAAAATTTCAGTTTCTTATTAAAATGGATTTCTATCTATTTGGCCTTAATCAATTCTTCACACAGTTTGAAGATCAAGCTCTTCTTCAGGTTCTTTATTGAAATTATCGTCTGATTTTTTAGATGAGGTAAAGACAATATTCTCTTCTTTTTTAGAATCTGAAGACTTGTGTGGTACATAACTAGCAACAAAAGCCACAAATTCTTTCTCCTATGGGATTGCGAATCATCCTCATTATCACTAAATGTAGCATACATGGTACGATTAAATGGATTCGCTTTTCTAAGCTTGTTAAATTTAGTTGTACATTCCCAAACTTGATGACCTTTCTCATGACATTCAAAGCATTGATCGCTCTTATCACCACTATTCCCACACTACTTTTGAGACTCTTGTTTTATCTGATTTGATAACCAATTAGTATTTTTGTTTTCATTTGGTTTAGAAGAATTTTTTGAAGTTTTGCTCAATCGAAAGAGTTTTTTAAAACTTTTAGTAAATTTAGCCATCTCTTCTTCATCAAAATCAAGGTCCTCACCATCATCAGAATTTTAAAAAATTTCATTTTCGAAAGCAATGTTGTCTTTCTTTTGTGATAAGGATTTTAAGAGAGTATTAACTTCAAAAGTTTGAAGAGATCCTAAAAGCTCATTCTCTTTCAAAGTATTTTAAATCTTTACTCTCTTCTATATCATAATTTTAGGAATGAATCAGTCTGGCAAAGATCGTAGAATTTTCTTTACAATTCTATGTTATATTTTATTCAGATCGTAAAGAGAATTGACTATATCTTTAAGTTTACTATGGAACTCTGTGATGTTTTCACTATCTTTCATTCTAATTATTTCAATTTCTAAAGTTAAACGTTGAATTTTATAATTTTTGACAGTATTTGTACCTTCATAAACCACCTCTAAGATTTTGCACGCTTCTTTTGAAGTCTTACACGTGGCAATCTTTTTAAATTCATTTTTAGTCACATGACTTTGGATTAAATTTAGCCATTAGAGTTCTACTTAGCCGATTCTAATTCACCAGCAGTCCACAATTTAGTAGGTTTGATATCAAGTTTAGTAACATTCTCAACCATGGTACTTATGGTGGGTGCTTTCCAACTATTCAATATTACAAGTCATACGCATTCAATTTTAATAAAATTTGCATTCTAACTTTCCAATATGAATAATTGGAACCATCAAGAATATGAGCGATGGATGTTTGATCTTTAGCCAAAATAATCAAACAAAAACAAGCAAAAACAATGCAAACCTAGGTTATGACCTAACCCTAGCTAGGAAATTAAAGTAACATCCTCTCATACCAATTGAAAAAGCTAGAGCGTGCGCGTGCGGAAGCAAATTAACCAATTAACCATCGGTTTGTTATTTGGCGGTTGGATTCTCAAAAATCAATTTTAATTGAATCAAAAAGTAAATTTAGAATTCTTATGGATTTTAATTATTGAAAACATGTTTAATCTTTTCTAACATGCATCAATTAAAAAATTAATTAAATAGATAAGAAAACACTAGAATTAACAAGGTACCCATGCAGTGCAGGACTAATGTTCAACAACATATTATATGTACAACAGTCTATTATAAGTACAAAAGTTTACAGAATCAATTAATCACAAATCACACTGACTTACAAAACTTAAACCACAAGTCGCCTGCAAAAGTCTCCACCTTCTATGTGTATAGACCTCCTACCCGAATTTCACGAATATGTTCACAACGAATCACTCGTTACGGTATCGCACCGTTCTTCAACTCCATTTGCAAATCAAATGTATTTTAGGATCTGATTTGTTCTTTAAATAAAAAATGTTTGCTTTAGCATGAATAAAAAACCTTAAAGTAATTTTATATTTTGAGGTTTTAATCTCTCTCTAAGATTTAAAAAACTCTCTCATAATATGTGTTAAAGTGTGTAAAAATTTCTTACCCTATGAATCTATTTATATAAAAATATAAAAATATAAAAACAAACTCCCTTTAAAAAATGATTAAAAATAATAAAAATATAAATTTTTGAACTAAAAATATGCTTTCCATAAATAAAAACCGAATCGGTCCAATACAAATCATGTACCGATCCAAAATTTGAAAATCAATTCTAAGCTCCGGTATTGTGCCGGACTAGTCCAACTTGCAAAAACTTGTACTAGTCAACCCCTTTAATGAAGAATGTTAGCCGCACATTTAAAAAAGACCACACAATAAAAGGTAACCATTCAAAATTTGACATGTGGCAAAAGTCTTTAATAAGAAAGGAATTGCCACACATACGTGGGTTTTAATAAAGTGGGGGCCACTTGGGATTTTGCTCCGTTTGACTTTTTCAAAGTTAATTTAATAACTCTTTTCTTTTAAATTCATTTTTTTCTATTTTTGTTTGTTTTTGTTTTTTCTCGTATTAAATCCGTTTGATTTTCAATTCAATCCAAATTTTCGGAGTAACTTTAGGAATATATTAAGTATATAATTTAAGAGTTTTCTCATAAATTCGGTTTGCCGAAATGTTACGGAAGCGAAAAAAATACTAACAAAAATAGTAAAAAAATGTAATTAGACCCAAAAGATTTTTTTGTAAAATTACCACCTAGAAAATTAAATTTAAATATCAATACTTACCATATCTATTGATGTAATTTTTCAATGCATTGCTTTGATAGCTTGTCTTGCTTCTAATTCTTCAAACGTAATTTCAAATGACTCAAGCAATTTACAAGCAAACGTGTTTTTGTCGAAAGAATAAAGCCAACTAAAATCACTAAAAGAAAAATGGGCTTATGTGACACCCGTAAGTCATCACAAAAATGGTCAATTTCGGCACATTTGAATATATGTGACAAATTTTCAGCGTCACGGAGGGCGTCACCTATAGTAAGTCATTAAATGTATTAAGTGACAAAAATTTTGAGGCGCCACGCATTCCTATGATATGTGACAACTACTTTGTCACTTATTAAGGGGACAAGATATCTATTTTGTTAACATTTGTGACAACATGTGCCTCACTTTTTTGCGTAAAATATGACGCTTTCCGCTGTCACACTATGTTCTTTTTTGTAACGAAATTTTCCTCACTTTATCCTTCTTATCGTGAAGACTTTTTCCTCACAAATATAAATTTTTGTGATGCTTTTGGCGCCACATACTATCTTCGTATTGTGACGACTTATTCCTCATTTATGAGTATTATTTGTGATGATGAATTTCTCACAAATGCATTATTTTTGAGATGTCTCGGCGTCACATATTGTAGAGATCTGTGAGGTAATTTTTCTCACTTTTTACATCATTTATTCCCTTTTTTTTATTAATATAATAAGAAAATACAATAATATATAGGAAAGACAACTTGATACATATTTATAGAATTGCATATATTTGTATAAACCAAGAAGACGTCCAAAATAGTTACATAACAAAAGATGCCAAAAATCATTCCAAAGTTAACCTAGTTCATGTTTAACATAAACTTTCCCTCAATACATGTCGAGGAACAAAAAATAGGTAGAATGCACCAAGTTCATTCATGTTCAAAATTAAACAAAAAGACTAAATTCCTAAATTAGTCATTGATGTTATAGTCACCTAATTCATCACCTATGGCTAACCTAGTTGATGTTTAACATCAACTTTTCCTCAATACATTTCGAGGAACAAAAAATAGGTAGAATGCACCAAGTTTATGCATGTTCAAAATTAAACAAAAAAGACTAAATCCCTAAATTAGTCATCAAGGTTATAGTCACCTAATTCATCATAGTAAGCATCATCTTGAGGTACACGAAATTGTTATCATGCAAGAGTTGCAGCCATGAAGGCCTTCATTTGCTCCTTCAATTCTTCATTTTCCTTTTGCAAAGAGAGAACATGTGTTGATAGTTGCTTTAATTGACCTTGCATCTCATTCAACTCAGAACTAGTAGCCATAGATGATGTGAAATATGAATTAGACGCCTCCATAAGTGGAAAAACACCAACACCGCGAATTGACTTTCCTTTCCTCCCGAGCTTCTCACCTAGTATTTGAAATTCAGCATCCACGTCCACCACAATAGAATCTAACGGAGTACCCTCGGTGCTTCTTAGATCATCTTATCCCGAACCGTATCCCTCATTTGTTTCATCTCTTCCTACAAAGTAAAATAAGTATATAATGTATTGATATAATTTGTCGAATTAACCAAATCTTAATAAGTATAAAGTTAAGTGTAAACTACATTAAATTAACCAAATCTGATTTCTACCTTTACATATAGTACAATATTCACAGAATTTTCTTCCACTACAATATCTTATGCATCAAACAGAATTTTCTACACTGAATTTCTTGCACTGCACTACATTAAACTAAACTATTTTCTGCAATAAATTGTATGCACTGGACTGCAGTGCACTGGACTAGACTGGACTGCACTAGATTGCACTAGACTGGACTGAACTGCACTAGACTACACTGGACTGCAGTGCACTGCACTACACCGGACTGCACTACTCAACATAAAATGAATAAAGTGGATAGGTAGGAAGAAATATTCAATTTAGTTCAGTGCACAACAGGATAGCATTAACATAAAAAAACTAAACTACTAATTAGCCCGTGAACACGGGTCCCAAAAATGAATAAGATAAGAATGTGAACGCATAAAATAAACTACCAATTAGCCCGTCAACACGGGTCCCAAACCATATCATGAGTGTAGGTTAGAATACATGTGTGTGTATGTATATATAATGCTTTATAATACATTTGCCACAGCCTCGTAATAGCTTTATTGATTAATACCATCTTAAATATGGTAGAAACTAGAAAGATATGGGTATCGTTGTGCCTCGTAATATATATATATACACACATATGTAGAATTTTTTATTTAAACTTTCAGTAAATCTTTAAGTAAGTTTATACATGAATAGTGAGTATTCAAGTTGGTTTATATACAACGATCCGTGACATGACATGCTTGAAGAATGCTTTTATAAATTTTGTGAACTAATATTTGTATACTAAAAGAAAGGTTGACAACACATTACGTATGTGGAAAATTGTATAAAAAATGAGTAAGCTGAGTGTTTTCTATTTATATGTATATTTTACTCATGAGCCCTGTTCACTAACCAATGTGTTAGCTGCCTTACTATATCTGCTGAATGTGTTCACAATGTGCGGTCCGATAAAAGTACTCTTAACTTTTTGCTGCGGCCTAGATTAGTTCAAAAAAAATTTGAGAGTAAAATTTGTTGCTTAATAGTAGTCATGTGTATTAGAAATTAATATTTTCTTAAAAAATACCAAAGTTAAAGTGATATGAATTTTAGACAAAAGGAGTAGTAATAGCAATGCTTTATATTAGGCCATGAATTTTGTCAGTAATGAGATGTGTCAAGTCAAAAACCTAGAAAATTGCCAAAACAGGTTAGCAAGTCTGTATGTTAGCCCCAATTGGCAAGCAGTTTGTAGATCTTTCTCCCACAACCATAGAAGTGGGTTAGTACCATCGCTTTTACTCAAAAAGAAAATTAACGTAATATTTTAGTATCAGAACTACGGTATAGCCCAATTTTGTATGAAATTAAGGTTCTGTGTTTGACTTTTACGCTTTATAAAGATACACTAATATCAACTTATCAATGGTTAAAAACAAGAGTGGTTATGATTTGATACATTGATTATGTTAATAAAAGGAGACGATACTCTTAATTTAGCATGTCCTAGAAAAGAATAGCGGATTCTTAATTTGGGAATGGGAGTATATATATAATTATCAAGTAGGTACTCAAGCAGAGTACAATTAATTGTTCTTAAAAATGATTCCACGGGCACTATAAGACAGGATGGTCAACATGTATTATATTAATCCACCTATAATAAAGTTTCTCAATTCATCGGAGTATTAGATGCCATATGAACAACCTTGAAGCGGAAGGGTATTCATCCTAGTATTTTGTTTTCTTTCATTACACTTTGGTTATCTTAGTAGGGCAATAGGATCACATTTTCACTTTGTATATTATTGCCTTGTCTTAATGTGACAAAAGATCCAGAATTTTCTTATTAAGTTACAAAGAATAATGATAAAACCCAGTCAAAGTATCTGCTTAAGGCCTTTGTTGAACTTACTCTCCAGATTAAAACCTTGCCAAATTTCATTGTTGGTTCTATTTTTACTAATTAAGAGGTTTTGAATGTGACAAATTAGTACTCCTCCCTCTGTACCAAATCAAGAGAACATGTATCACTTTTACACCTTTATAAGGGATACACTAGATTTAATATAATCAATGGTGAGGAGTGAAACACTAAAACTTGTTTACTATCTTGAAAGCGCAATGCTACTACATCAACTGGTTGGTTATTCATAATCTACAACCAATCAATGCAACTAGTATGAGTAACTAGTTAATGAAACTGGTAAGGTAATAATATCTTTGTCATCTTGAGATTTGGTACTACGGAATCCACATGTTAGGCCTAACTGTACATGTAAACCTCCCCCAAGCTTTCGTTCTATTCTTTGATGATGTTTATAGTTCTTAAATTTTAATGAAAGTTCAATAATTTGTAGAGAAAGAAAGATTGTGTTCGCCCATTTGCACTGCAAATGGAGCATATATGCGGAAGGCCATTAGGACGTACTTCAATTCGATAAGAAAACCAGAGAGCTCTACCTTGCCAATTCCTACTTAGGGCTTCTTGTTGTGGGACAGGCAGGAGGTCTCGCTACTCCACTAGTAACAGAAATCGAAGGCCGGCCTTTCCTCTTCACCAATGATATGGACATCGATGAGCATGAAGACGTGATTTACTTTACGGATACAAGTACAAAGTTTCAGAGAAGGTAATCTCTTTAAGTACAAGCTCAAAAATTCTTGCTTTCTTTATAGTGGAATTGAATTGTCTTTGGAAGTGATTTCCTAAGCGAAAATATAATTGGATTTTATAGATTACACATGTCCCTTAACAAGTACTGAGAAACTAAGAGGGCGCTTTCTTGTCCCTTAAAATGCAATTATTGTCTGTGTCAAATTGATAGTCCCATATTGTCTTGATACTTTATAAGGAAGCTAATTTCAATTTAATCAATAGTCAAGAGTAAAACTTATTTTCTATTGTGAGATTTGGTAGACATTGGTTATGTTCCAAAAAGACAATGGAATTATCAATTTGAGACATCCCGAAAAGGAATGTGAGGTTTGTCAATTTGAGATGGAGACAGTATTTTCTTGGTCATTGTGCATTTGAGCGTATGCTATGCATTATGACATTTTCATATGTAGTGTTTGCCCCTGGTAAGGACTCATTTAGACAAAGACTACGTCTCAAAATTTGAAATGTCTAATTTTACACCTGTCCAGATTTCAACTCTCTGCTACAGTTTTTTTCATCACTCTAAAGGAGCACAATCCATGTATTAGACCCACCTTCTGAACTTTTATGAATGTAATTGATTCAAGATGTCTATCAAATTCAGAGTAAAAAACGATCCATCTAATATATGGTCTAAGCTTGGTTTTAGAATAATAAAACTACAGTCATGGCACTTTCCGGGATAACCAAACGCCCCCTAAGCATTCGTCTGGCTCGATCTTTTGTATTTACCTGGAATCCTAAATGACAATATGGAGTGACCCGACTCTTGGAATTACCTATGATTATATATAAAATATATGTGGACTACCTTTGAGGTGAGAGATTTGAAATCTTTTCCAATCCCAAGAGCTTTGATGTATATTTTTGCACATAAAGCTAGGCTCAACACCGAAGGGTAGGTCGAGTACCTTGAAGACTCTGCCTTAATAACAGCAAATCACAACTCAAATTCTTTTGATAAAACATACGCCAACTGTCCACTTATGATTTCCAAAAAAGGAAAATTGTAAACCAAATTTATGATTTGTTTACAAGATGCATTTGCACAAAAGTTAAAATCCTGATTTTCTATGTGTCTCAAGAGCACTCTCAAATCTCACCCAAGTAATGCAAAGGCCCTTTTGAGTGCAAGAGTGTTGAGTATTATACAAATTTTATATAAAAAGCCATCCCATATAAATGATATATATATTCAACTAAAAATTCATGAAAATCTATAAATTAAAAATAAAAAATAGTAATTAAACTATTTTTTACTATAAACATATATAGATAACACAGTAATCACAAATCTTTTGTTCCCCAATAATACCAAAAAGACAAGGATACGAGAATATCCTCTTGTGTGATGATTCAGGGATGCTCAGGGCCTGCCGGGTTAAGACTTGTCAAATGTAAATTTTTAATAAGGTGATCCTGAAAGACCGACAAAACTCGATTAAGAAATTCACTTGCGGGTTAGCTCGCAGACGCCCATATATCTAAGTATTCCTTAAACCGAGTAATCCAACGATAACCAACTCTCTCGCATAACATGTTGAATCTTTGCGAATGGCCTTTGGTTTCTTGAGTACCTTGCACGATAAAGAAAAAGGAATGGCGATTTTAGACTCCGTTTGATTGCAAAGATGGAAAAAGAAAATAAATTTAGTTAGTTTGTGTGAAAAGATAGAAAATAAGGTGAGATGTGTTACTCATTTTATAAGTATATATCCTCCATCCTTCAATATTTTTGGTGGAAAATTTTTACTCACCACCAAGCAAAGAAAATTTCTTCATGGAAAAACTTAAAAATCAAGTGGATATCACCTTTATCACTCAACTTATTTTCCATCTTTTCATCAAAACTAACTCAATTTTTTTTTCCACTTTACATCAAACGGAGCCTAAGATACATTTATTAATCAAAACAAAGAATCCGTTAAATATTATTGAAGAAGAGAAAACAAAGAGAGAAATATATAAAAGGAAGAAGTAACATTACGAATATTAAAAATAATGCATTCAAGGGGAATTTGGAATGTATAAAGTTCTTGAATTCAGCTCAGCCAATATTCTAGATTCAACAAACAAAAAGAGTACGAAACAAATATTACGTGATTGATTATCTATACACTGCAAGGGCAGATAAGTATACTCCTTTTTGTAGCTCTACACCCAGAGTTTTGAATTTGCAACCTCTAGCTTACTAAAAGGGTGATATTGCTACTAGTTGCTTTCCAAATACTCAACAAACAAAGTCAAGGGCTTCGGATGAATTTAATGTGATCAAAATAGCAAATGAATTATTACGCTACCAATGAACTCGACAGGATCAAAGTATAATCAAGTTCATTCGTCATCGGTGAAGAAAATTATTTATAAGGATCGTATTGCCTAGGTTGATTTTAGGGTTTTTATTAAAAAAATAATTTAATCTATGATAGTTAAATTAAAACCCTAGGTCTAATCAATTTTACTGTCAAAAACTGTATTGTGTTTTCTAGCAATTATATCAATTAAGCAATCATACAAAAGCAATCCACAATACGAGGAAGTAACGAGGTATACCTACTTGCATATAGAACTAATCCTCAAGACTAACCGACATTACTTCAGTATGATCAAAACGAAATTACAGACTTGATGACTTACAATGATTGCTTCCCCACAATTTATACAATGGTCCTGTCAATCCCTTGAACATAGAATCCAACCGCAACTGGCTTGGTCTAGCGCTTTCCACTTTCCCGGCTTACCCATCACCTTTTTCTACGTATTTAATCACAATTCTTCACCCCCGACTGCGATTTCCCTTATTGCAAGTAGTATGAAAAAAAGAGAGAAAAACAATTATATTTATTCGTACTAATATAGAAGATAATGTTAGCTGAACACCATCATAAATTTAGATTTGTTTTTGCCTCTATTAGGATTCTAATACTAAGACAGTATTTTCTTTTTTATTTTATTTTTTTTTAACTGAAAATTTGAATTAATGAAATCCATGATAGAAATGTAAAGGTGAATGTGTAGGTTAGTATACATGTGTGTGTATATATATAATGCTTTATAATACATTTGCCACAGCCTCGTAATATCTTTATTGATTAATACCATCTTAAATATGGTAGAAAGACATGGGTATTGATGTGCCTTGTAATATATATACACACATATGTAGAATTTTTTATTTTAACTTAATTTCAATAAATCTTTAAGTAATTAAGTTTATACATGAATAGTGAGTATATTCAAGTTGGTTTGTAAATGACCAACAGTACACTTATGTTTACTTTATTCTCATTTACTTTTCATTTTTTGTTCCATATTGCTTAATGACTTGACTAATGGAAGTATAATTCATGAAAAGTTATAATACTGGTACATATAGTATTTTAAGATATGAAAGGGCTCTACCTTATCCCAATAGTAAGTATTTTGTAAAATCTGATAATAGATTGAGCAAAGTATTAAGTTTGATTCTTTCTCGTAAAGCAATATATGTATTCTTGTATGTGTATACATACAAAAGGGAAGATATGGTAGATAATTTTGATATGTACCTCTGTAATGGCATCCATTAATTATTATCTTAATTAGTTGCTGAAGAAATTGACAATTTGGTATGCTTGAATGTGGTCGTTAATTTCAATTACTTTATTACTCTAATTGGTTATTCGTTTTAATGGGTGCCACCATAACAGTATGTGTTTTGCACTTCTATTTTCTATCTAAATTGGTATATAGTTTATTATTTAGCTTTCTTTTTGTATGCCCTTAACTTAATTATGAAACATTGACCATCAAGTCGATCTGTGAAGAGGAAGTTGCAAGTCCTGTAATTGAAGTCATTGAATTTGACTTTATAGGCTCAAAATTGAAAAACAATAAATTGACGAATATAAATTTTACCTATGTGAGAATCCGGACCCGCGACCCGAGGGGCAGTCCTCGTTCTCGGTTTTACTTTGAAAATGTGTTTTATAGAGTCGCCAGTTTGTTTTACTAGAAAACAAACAAAAGATCGTACAAAGGATAATTCGAAAACGAATTATCTTTCATACGTTTAAAACCAGAGATTTATATTGAAAATTTACTTTGCTAGGGTTCGGGAACTACTTTACGAATTGGGAAGGTGTTAGGCACCCAATTGACCCTTTCAGTCTCTTAATGGATCATGTATCTAATTCCTACTTTAGATATCTTGCAAGTAGTTTGAATTGTTTCAGCATAGTCCTTTCCGGATAAATTTAGTTTAAAATGGTATTTTAAAATTAGACTCGAGCTTTGCGAGCGCCTACGTATTCATTCGTTGAATGAAATCAAAGTCTTGTAGTTCCATTCGTTTGGAAACTGTTTTTTTTTGTGTTTTTGTTTGTTTTGAAAACATGTCAAAACAGGTTTTAGTTTTCTTGTAAAATTTAGAAAGGATTTATTTTTGAAAGCAGTGAACTTCTTTGCAAGTTATCTAATTTTCTGTATTAAAAATGAATTTAAATGCAATATCGAAATTTAGAAAAGTGGCAGAAAGTTATACCTGATGCGCTTGAAGAAGATAGAAGAGCCTTGCCTTGATTTCCTTCTTTGCCCCTTTCTCTCTCTAGGACCTTTTCTTTCCAAGACTACCTCTCACTAACCTTCTTTCACTAAAAACTTCCTTATTCTCCAAGAATTCACCCGAAGAAAAGGACTTTTCCACGATTTTAGCAGATTTTCACCTTACTAAAACACTATTCATTATTGATGATCAAAATGAGAGCCCAAAGGTCCTATTTATAGCTAAATTTCCGCCAAAAAATGCTCCAAAGAGGCCAACCGCAGGGGTAGCCGCATGGGGTGCGGCTAGGGCGTGCGACAGGTGCATGCGGTTAAGACGTGCCAACCGTACGGTTGGCAGGTAGCCGTACGGTTGGGCATGCGACAGGGGGCTGCGGTTAGGACGTGCCAACCATACGGTTGGCATGTAGTCGTACGGTTGGGCGTGCGACAGGGAGCTGCGGTTGGCTCGTAAAAGAGCACAGAAACACTCGAAAAAAACCTAATTTTCTAGTAAGCGAAAAGGCAACAAAGGTTATCTTAGATTCCTAACACGTCCGAAATTGGAGTCCTTTCTATCAGTCTTCTACATGTATGATGACTCAAAATGCAAGATGATTGTTTTAAAAAGAAAATCAGTATTCACACGAGAGTCATGGATTGGGGTGTTCACAGACCCTCTCGTCCCGGGATTCTTGCCTGCAAGAATACTGGGACGATAAGAAGACAACGATTCACGACTCTCGGGTGAATCTCAATGTTTTGATACTGAAATTAGAATATACCCTTTTTGGCACGTGGATTTTGTTGTGCTTCAAGCGATGCAATCCACAATCGCCCCTTTCCTTTCGGCCAGGCAACCTGATACATCAATCCTTTCTTTCGCCTACCCTCAGTGATACATTACCCTCAGCGGCACACCACCCTCAGTGTATAGGACTTTGCGTGGGGGCTTGGTATTTCGCTGAGTCCAAAAGATCGTAGTGGAAAAGTGCTCTCAAAGTTTTCCCATTTTTTAGAGAGAAGTGAGAGAATGTCTTTGGTCTTGTGGTGCATCCCTTCGTAGGGATTGATGCTAAAAGAGACTTCCTTCTTTGGGAAATGTGAACTAGATTCCCTTCGTGGGGAATGTGTGAAGAATTCTTATCTTGAAACAAAGATTCCCCTCGTGGGGAATGTGTGGAAAAAGTTATTCCCTTCATGGGGAATGCGCGGTAAAGGTTATTTCCCTTCGTGGGGAAACGGGATCGGAGAAAATTCCCATCGTGGGGAATGCGAAGAATTCCTAACTCTGAGGAATTCGAAAAAATTCCCTTCGTGGGGAACAGTGGAGTCCTTATTTCCCTTCGTGGGGAAAGGGGTTTTCGGAGAAATTCCCATCGTGGGGAATGCGAAGAATTCCTAACTCTGAGGAATCCGAAAAAATTTCCTTCGTGGGGAACACGTGGAGTCTTTATTTCCCTTCGTGGGGAAAGGGGTTTCGGAGAAATTCCCATCGTGGGGAATGCGAAGAATTCCTAAATCTGAGGAATCCGAAAAAATTCCCTTCGTGGGGAACATGTGGAGTCGTTATTTCCCTTCGTGGAGAAAGGGGGTTCGGAGAAATTCTCATCGTGGGGAATGCAAAGAATTCCTAACTCTGAGGAATCCGGAAAAATGGTTTGCTAATACTGCCTTGTTGCCATGATTCCATCACTCATACACTGTTTTGTTGATTTTTCAAAAAAATGATATGTTAGAGAGAACTGCTTGCAAGTGGAAGTGCTTTTATTCCTTTCCACCCTCAGTTTTGACCTTTATTGGGAATCAGACTTCTGAATTAACTTTTCGTAGAAACTTTCGGACCGCTGTGCATGGATTTTTGGGATTTGGTATCTCTCTACCCTCAGTTTTTCTCCCTTCAGTCATGGGGATGGAATTTCGCCTGGAATTCTCAATAATCCTCAAGCTACCCTCTGATTTTTCCACAGGGAAGATGCTGGTCCTATATCATTTTCTATTTTTCGATACCCTTATTGCTCCCTATTTTGTTAATCCGGCCTTATATCTTTTGGCTTTCGGATTTTTCTTGCTTTTTCTTTCTTTGCTTTTTTTCGAAACAGGAGCCTTACTCACCTAAGATGTAGCCCTCCGCCTTTTGGCACAGCTGTCACTCTTAGTGTGGCTCTCCCTGTCAATTTCCTTCATTTCTGTTTTTCTCATTTTTTCCTTTCTTGGACCAACGGGATTTTCCCCTTTTCTACTATTTCAATTTTTTCTGGTACCCGATTCCTCTTTTACACCTTCCCTGTTTATCAATCAGATTCGAGCCTTTTGGAAAAAAGATTCATCCTTTTGAATTTCGGTTCCTCCACAGACTTTAGAGCGTCAATCTTTGGGTTTCGATCAGCCATCTCGTGTGTGTGTGAGTCTTGGACCTTTCGTATCTCGGGAGAAGTTAATTCACAGTCTGCCCCTTTTTTTTGGGGTCAAACTGGTCAAAATTGAGGGGTAGCCGCAGGGTCTGACCCCCCAGTCGTACGGCTGGCAGCCAACCGCAGGGTTGGGGGCTAGCCGTACGGTTTGCTAGCCTGCGGCTGGCCTCCAAATCCTATAAATAAGCCACTGTTTGGATCATTCTCGTCACTTCTTCTGGCAATCTCTCTCTCTAGCATATAAATATCTGATTTTCAAAAACAGTTAGTGAGTATTTTAGACGAGTGTGAGCGATGGCATTTGCGAGGCTACTGTCGATCTTCGTTTTCATGATGATAGGGGGCCCACCGGAGGGCGGGGAGGCACCGGAGCTGCTCTCGGGGGACGAGGTGGAGTCGATTACGGTGATGATAGATGGTCGACTGATATGCGCGAGACATCACGATGATTGGGAGGGCGTTGCCTGGGAAGGACACTGGGGGCAGACGGCTCTCTACAGCGAGCGATGTACCGTGACGTACCTTTGATCTCGCCAGGAGAGGGGCGAGAGTGGCTACTGATGGAGCCTGCCGCACACGAGATCCGTCGCCGGACTAGGGTATGCTCTAATTTCTAGTATTTACACTATGTGGTTTTTTTTTCGAAAAAATGCAATGAAATGATATGCATGAAATATGATAAATTTAATAATTACTTTCCATAATAGACATACTCAACATAACTTATTTTTGAAAAATGTATTACTAGTATTAATTAAAATCTGTGATTGAACAGAGGATTGGGCGTTGCCGCGGCATCACGCGCGCTGCTCCTGAGCTCCGAGACCAGCTATCGCCGCTGGTGAGAGCGTATTTGAGCGCGACCCCATTCGGGAGGTTTATCGAGGTGCTGCCGGGTGGAGAGTTCCAGAGATCAGTGAGCATGCCGACGGTGTTGGGGGAGAGATGGTGGGATACTACACACACGTTCCACTGGAGTTGGGGGGAGATGACATTGACCCCAAAGGATGTGTTCGTGCTGACGGGGCTACCATTTGGAGGGGAGGCTCTGGTACCTAACCCCCGAGTACGCATTACTCTAGACGGTATGGGAGCAGCATTGGGATGGAGACTGAGTCGGATAGTGGCGGATGGGATACCCCACACAGCGATGGTGCAGCACATTGAGGCGGAGAGCGTGAGGTTCGGGGACGGACCGATGACGCGGCAGGAGGTTCGACAACTGTCTCGGTGCTTTCTACTATTAGTGCTGCACGATTTCTTTTATGCACGGGGCGGCGACAATTTACGGTTGTGGTGGCTGCCGTACCTGCGATTCTTTGATCAGTTGTACACTTTTGCATGGGGAGGATATGTGTTGGCGGTTCTGTACGAGTCGATGGACTTGGTGTGCCGGCATATGGAACTCAACCATCGCGGACTGGTCACGCTCTGGGAGGTAATTACTTAAATTAAAAGTCTCAATAAATCCTTTTTATGACTGTTAAATAAAAAGTGACTGTTTTAATAATTGTGATAATTTGCGACAGATGTGGTTTATTGCCCATACTCATCAGGGTATTGGTCAGATTCACCTGCACCCGACCTTTGCAGACGAGTTCCCGCTCTTCAGACGATACTATAGCGGGAACATAGTCGGGGTGTACCGGTATCTGACCCCAGACATTAGTGCAGGCGACGCTTCAGGTCTTCAGCTAGATCAGGTATGGAATTGAGTTAATGATATTTAAATTATGTCTGAAAAAGTTATAGTTAAGTTATTTATGTTGTATGTTCGATATGGCAGGTTCAGTGGAGCCCATGGCCTACATATATGTCGCAGCAGTGGGGTATGCCGATGCTTTAGCAGCCGCGCGTTCGAGACGGTTGTTCGCGCACGAGTACGGCGTGGCGTTCTACCTGGGTGAGCGGGTCGTGAGGCAGCATATGCCCGGGTTGGGCTTCCGGGTACCGGCGTGGCCTCCAGTGGCGATGAGGCGGCCGGTCATACTATCGGCAGAGGAACGGGCGTTGTTCCTGGCTGGCGTTCCGATCGAGGGCTTGTTCGTGGAGGGGGAGTACGGGACGTTCACACACCGCTACCTGATGAGGGAGATGAAGGGGGTGCGAGGCAGGGTGATATACGCGAGGTATGATGCTATAGGGGGTGATCCGATGTTCATCCGGGGGCAGTTATACATCTCGCAACGGGTCCCACAGCAGCCCGCTCTTGCGCCGAATCGGAGGGCCAAGGGGATTGCTGATTCGGATGACGAGGATCCGCATGACGAGAGGGACGCGGAGCCACAGCAGGTGGAGGAGGAGGATGACGAGGGATCAAAGGAGGTGCCATTTAGAGGCAACGGTGGGGCACCACCAGTTGGATCAAGCGGGGGAGTAGGTGAGGAGCCGACTATTGCAGCTTCGCCTGGACGAGGTAGGGCGACAAGGGGCGAGAGAAGTCCAGTTGGAAGTCGGAGTCCCGTGTCGAGGCCGCCCATTCCACCAGCGATGGCGGGGAGGACTCCTCAGTTGTCGTCGGAGGACATCAGACAGATGCTGGAGTCGACGCAGATACCCGAGGGACGCGGGTCGATGTCAGGATCATCACCCGTGTATGGGTCTGGTGACATGGATTGGGTACATCATGTTTCATTCTCTCCGTTGCTGCGCACGCCTGTCGGGTCGCCAGGTGCCGGGTCGGTGGGGCTGAGGCCGTACTCTCTGTCTACCCCTTCGTAAGGTGCTGCTCGTCGTATTGTCTTCCGGGAGTTAGGAGAGAGGGAGGTGTAGTTAGGGGCGAAGGCAGGCATAGGCCAGGCTCCGGCAGGTGAGGGTGGCAACAAAGGGAAAGGGAAAGCGGTGGCACCCGAGTTGGAGACGGGAGAGGATATCGGGGAGGACATTCCCCCGATGGGTGGTGCTGGCGAAGCTGGTTCATCCCAGGCTGGTGGGGCGTCGACGTCCTACTCGATCCCGGAGTACCCTCGGGATATCCCCTACTTGGATCTCAGTCTACCCAAGCGATACCGGATCCCTGATGTACGTGTGGACGACGAGAGGATGGGGGCCCTAGCGCACGTCTCGGACGAGGAGGTATGGTTTTCTTGTAAAAAGTTAAGTACATGTGGTATTATGAATAATAACTGACAACTTGGTTTTGATAGATGGGCTTATTCCGGCTTCGCGAGGTAGCTGAATTGCTGAAGAGCTACTTCAACATGTACGGATTGCTGACGTTTGTGGCTCCCTTCCCAACGGAGTACATGGGGTGGTACAGCAGACGCTTGGCGGGTGATACGACGGCTACCTACCATCCTTCTCGCTCGCGGTCTCGATCGGCGGCGCCTTCCCAGTCAGTCCAGCAGTCGAGACGTACTTCCCGGCTTGCTCCGTCTCCTCAGGGTGAGGGTCGCACGGTTTCGAAGAGTCCAGCAGAGGGTGCGGGCGAAACAGAGGCGAAGCGGCCCCGCATGATGGATCCTCCTCCTTCTCCTCAGCGTTGATAGCTTCTTAATGGTTTTGTTAGGTTTTATTTGAGAAAATAATTTTAGTCATTAATTTAGATGTGTTTTTGGTTTTGAAAAATTTTGTTAATTTTAGTAGTTAATTTAAATGTGTTTGTCGTTTTTAGGAAAAATGTTGGTTTATTAGTGTGACTGGTTTATTTTATGAATAAAAGATTTATGTTTTTGGGGAAAGCATGTTTGTGTGTGATACGATGTGACTGTTTTTAAGTTATTGTAAATGGTTACATAACATGTGTTGGCAAAATTATTACTAACATGACTAAAACGAAATGATTAACTGTATGAGTTAGCGAACGTATCAAAATGTATGTGAAAGTATGAGTAAGAGTGGCTGAATTTAATTTAAAAAAGGGCAAGTACGCGTGTTGGCAAGTGATTATCAAATTTATATGCATGCAATGATGGATCGTTCTTCCTGGATAAAGTCTGGCAACATTCGTATCATGATGTATTGTAAGGAAATTTTTTTTGAAAAATGAAGTTTTTCTACCTAGGGGGAGAGCCAACCGCACGCCCTACCCGCAAGGGTAGCTGTACTGTTGGGAAGCAACCGCACGGTTGGCAGCCAACCGTACGGTTGGTGCACCAGCCGTGCGGTTGGCCTGTACGCTATTGTTATAAATAGGGCGCGAATTTGCCTTTTTTCTCCCACCAAGATCACTATTCACTCTATTCTCTTAGCCTAAAAGTAAATCTTCTATTTTCTGTCATCATGTCTACTTTTCGCACCCATGCTTCTTTCTCCCTTTTATCTGATTTTGTATCTTTGGCGGAGGCCGACTGTGGTCTCAACTGGGGCGACCTGAGCCATCTTCACCGTTGGTGTTCTCACGAGATCAACTGGTCGTTCTTGCTTGGTTTTGCTGAGTTCTGGGATGCTGAGGATCACTGCTTCCGCATCGGGTTAGATGAGCTATGCCTGACGATTGAGGAGTTCACATTATTGATGAGCCAGGATGTTTCATGGCCACTTGCATCGTTGCGGGATGGTAGGAGCCCTCGGGTTATGCTAGCCGATTTTCTGGGATTGAGAGAGAGCGACTGCCGGCCTATGATAGTAGACGGACGGCTTCACTTACGTCGCCTGGCTGATTTTTTCATGCAGCGTGGTGATGATTTGGCTTATTATTCAGGTCGGACTTCTGCTTGTATGATTTTTACCTTCTCTCAGATGCTCTTAGTTACTAATGATGTATCATGGTTGACCCTTTGATTATTCGAGTTGTATCTGAGGCTAGACGCGGCCATTTGGTGACTCCTATTTTACTGGCGGAGACACTGAATGGTTTGGATGCCGTGGTTCAGTCTCGACTTAGTCACTTTTGAGGTAGCCCATATCTACTGTATATGTGGGTTACTGAGAGGTTTCGGTATCTGGAGACTCGACTTCCCTGGGATTCTCGGCACTTTTTTCTTCGCCCTGATTACGCCCGGATTCATCGTCTGTCATCATATGATTGGGCTATCCGTTTTTTTAGTCTTCTTCTTCAATTCATTGGGACATCCCATGGTGGCGTATGAGGACCATGATCATGAGTATGGGTGGGCAGAACTACCTTAGATTTCGTGGTTTGAGAGAGACGTCATTCTACATTCCCGGTTGGTTGACGAGACAGTTCGGTGTTCCTCTGAGTATACCCCCTTCCACTGAGAGATTTTTCTTCGGTCGCTCTTCCCATTACCCCGAGATTGGAGACGACCCTACGAGGTCTTTGGTCTACCCGCTTTGTTCGGCGATTTCATGGAGGAGAGGTTGGCATTACCCAGGTGACTCGTTCTGATATAGTGCTGCATATTTAGCGTCGAGTTCGTCAGACCATTGAGCATGAGCCTATGATAATGAGGTGGTTTCGATTTGCAGATTCACAGGTGACGGATGAGACAGTACTTGCTTCATATCAGACCATGGATCGAGAGAGGATCTTATATTCTGCTGATGACTAATGGGTTTAGGTTAGGCTTGGTAGATGGCTTCTTTATGAAAGCGTTTTGGGTTTAGGTAGGTAGATGAATGGTATAGGGAAAGTATGTAGAAAATGATGTAAGCATGTTTGATGTGGGTTGTTTTTTGTAGGAAAGAACTTTGGTTATATGTATTGAAAATCTCTTTCTGCCTCTTTTGCCTACAAATGAATGTTATTATTATAAGAAAATAGACCGGGCCCGAAGCTTTAATTCAGGTTGCCTATGTTTCCCCTGCAAATTTTTTTTTTTTTTGGGGCTCAGGTCTTCGTAGTTCATGAATACAACTTTTTACTGATAGTACTTCTTCAACCGATCGAGGTTGACTGGTGAGTTTAACTCTTGACCATCAATGTCGGTAAGGAGAACGGAACCCCCGGATAGTATCTTAGTAACAATGTAAGGGCCTGTCCATTTTGGCGAAAATTTTCCTCGTGGATCTCGAGCTGGTTCACGAATCTCTTTGAGTATTAAGTCCCCAACTACGATGCCTCTTTCTCGAATTTTCTTATTAAAGGCTTTTGCAACACGCTTTTGGTATCCTTGATGTTGATATGAAGCTTTCAATCGTTTTTCATCAATCATTGCCAATTCCTCATACCGAGCTTTTATCCAATCACTTTCGGTGACTTAATTTTCCAAGACAACCCGTAAAGAGGGTATTTCCATTTCCACCGACAGAACCGCTTCCATTCCGTATGTGAGGGAGAAAGGCGTTGACCCCGTAGAGACTCTTTCAGTAGTTCGATACCCCCAAAGTGCATACGGGAGTTTTTCAGGCCAATCTCTACCAGATTTTACCATCTTACTAATGATATTCTTTAAATTCTTGTTGGCAGCCTCAACAGCCCCGTTAGTTTACGGACGGTACGGGGAAGATTTGTGACGTTTGATTCTATATTCTTCCATAAGCACGTTGGCTTCTCCCTCGAAATGTGTCCCATTATCGGATATTATCTCATGTGGTACCCCGTATCGACACATGATGTTGTGTTTGATGAACCGAGCTACTTTCCGGGCATTCAAATCTTTGTAGGATTCGGCTTCAACCTATTTGGTGAAGTAGTCGATAGCGACCAGAATGTATTCATGCCCATTGCTTCCTTTTGGCGAAACCTTACCAATTATGTCAATACCCCAGATGGAAAACGGCCAAGGAGATGTCATAGGATATAATTCTTTTGGTGGGAGTTTCTGTGCCTTGGCGTATATTTGACATTGGTGACACCCTTTGACGTATTCAAAACAATCTTTTTGCATTGTCAACCAATAATACCCTTGATGAACTATTTTTCATGCCAATGTATGACCGCTCATATGTGGAACGCACTCCCCACTATGAATTTGTTCCATCATTGCTCGGGATTTTTCTTCATCGAGACATTGAAGGTGTATACCGTCATCATTTCTTCTTTCTCCCCCGGAATTTCAATCATCGAGGCCAGAGTAGCTAAGGCATCAGCAAAATTGTTCTGTGTTCTCGGGATGTAGAAGAATTCAATACAGTCAAACTTCTCAGAAGTTTCTTCGAGTTGGGCTAAAAAGGGTACAAGTTTTTCCTCTTTGATCTTCCATTTTTTCAAAATCTGATGAATAATGAGAGCGAAGTCTCCAAACACTTGAATTTTGCTAATCCCTTTCTGCAAAGCAATTTTTAACCCGACAATACAAGCTTCGTATTCCGCGATATTGTTAGTACAGGGAAATTCTAATCGAAAAGACATAGGTACATGTGTTTGATCTGGTGAAATTAATAGGATCCCGATTCCATTCCCGTTTCGATTACAAGCCCCATCAAAGTACATTTTCCATTCATCATCTTCTGTAATTTCCATGATACTTTCATCGGGAAATTCAAAATCCTGTAGCTTAGTATCAATGATCGGATTGCCCGCTAAGTGATCTGCTATGATTTGCCCTTTGACGGCCTTTTGAGTGACATAAGAAATGTCGAACTCTGAAAGCAGGAACACCCATTTAGCCATTCGATTAGTCAACATTGGCTTTTCGAACAGGTACCGCAAGGGATCTAGACGAGAGATTAAGATCACGGAAAAAACCAACATATAATGTCGCAACTTTTGGGTAGCCCAAACCAATGAAGCACATGATTTCTCTAAAGTCGTATAATTTTGTTCTCCCGGAGAAAGCTTTTTGCTGAGGTAGTATATTGCTTGTTCAGTTCTTGTCTTTAACAAATGTTGTGCTAACATTGCCCCAACTGATGAGTCATTAACTGACATGTATAGTATCAATGGAATGCCCACTTGGGGAGGTGCTAAAACTGGCGGATTAGACAAAAATTGTTTGATCTTATCAAACGCTTCTTGGCATTGCTCGTTCCATTGTCCGTCTGAATTCTTCTGAAGTAGCTTGAAAATTGGTTCACATGTTTGAGTCAACTGTGAAATGAATCTGCTGATGAACTGTAATCTCCCGAGGAAACCCCGAATTTCCTTTTCATATTTAGGGACTGGCATTTCTTGAATAGCCTTAACCTTTGTCGGATCAACCTCAATTCCCTTTCTGCTGACTATATACCCCAACATCTTGCCTTTGGTGACCCCGAATACACATTTCTGAGGATTCAAACGCATTTGGAATTGTATAAGCCTCTCAAAGAAGATACGAAGAGTTTCCACATGGCTTGCCCGGTCTAAGGACTTGATGATCATGTCATCGACATATACTTCTACTTCCTTGTGAATCATATCATGAAACAAAGTAGTTGCCGCTCGCTGATATGTGGCCCCGGCATTTTTCAACCCAAATGGCATGACGGTGTAACAATAAGTACCCCATGGTATGATAAAGGCAGTCTTTTCCTGATGATCAGGATGCATTTTGATTTGATTATACCCGGCAAATCCATCGACGAATGATTTTAAAGCATGATTTGCAGTGTTGTGGACAATGAGATTAATGTTGGGCAGTGGAAAATCATCTTTTGGACATGCAGCATTTAAATTGCGATAATCGACAAAACCCGTACTTTGCCATTGGCTTTCGGCACTGGCACTATGTTGGCCAACCAAGTAGGATATTCAACAACCCGTATGAATCCGACATCCAATTGTTTTGTTACTTCTTCCTTTACCTTAAGCAACCACTCAGGTACCAGTTTTCTTAACTTTTGCTTAACATGTTTACATTCGGGTTTAGTGTGTATTTCGTGCATCACAATGTTGGCATCTAAACCCGGCATATTAGCATATGACCAAGCGAAAACATTAACAAACTCTTTCAACAAATTTTCTAAGTCTGTTTTCTCATCATGGCTTAACTCGGCCCCGATTTTTATTTCTTTTTTATCATCTGTTGTTCCCAAATTTATCGTGACTGTGTCTCCTTCAATGGGTTGTATTCTTTGTTCATCATTCAAATTCTCATTAATGACTTCAACATTATAAGAATCAAAGTAAGGGAAAAGATTGGCAATTTTATTGATAGAAACATCACTTTGCACAGATAACATACATTCTAAATTTTGTACATTTCTATTAATATTCCTCTCTCTCTGCTTCTTCTTCTTTCCTTCAATGGGACATATGAGGTGCACAGGGTCCCCGAGGTAATCTTCCTCAATTGCCATTACCTCAAACATATTACCCAGCATATCTTCCTCTTCTAGTGGCTTGACAGATGGCCGGGTAATCCTCAACCGTGACGAGAAGGTGTGAGTAAATCTTTCACTGATATACAAGTCTTCTTCAAAGAAAATTTCTAACCCCGGTTGTCTTTTCCCCTTTTCATTTACCCATGGTTCCTAAAACCCGCAGTAAGGAAAGTCTTCCCCCTCTTTTATAAACCATCCATTTAATGAACTATCGGTGGATACAACACTTTTCATTCAGCTAACATCTCCCATATATCCCAACCCAGCAAGAGGACTCGGTTGTTGGTATGGTTCGATCATTTGTGCAATGCCGGCCTAATATTTCCCCAAACCAATCCCCGGTAAAAATTCCATTTTTCTCATCATCTTTATCACTTGCGTATTCATGGTCGACATATCATCGGGGGCAGATAATTCACAGTCTGTGTGGTAAGATTTTGTACCCTTGGCTTATACGAAAATCCCCCGAGTTGGACGTCTTGGCTTTTGATTCCCAATACTGGTGAGTTTTTCGGCACTATTGCTCTTTCAGGATCTCCCTTAATGACGATGATATCCCTGTTGAAGGGTATTTTCATTTTTTGATGAAGGGAAGAAGGCAGTGCACCCACCTCATGCAACCAAACTCGTCCCAATAACAAATTAAAGCTTGACGGAATATCGATGACTTGAAATTCGGTGGTAAATGTAGCCGGTCCTATCTGCATACCCAGCATGACGGAACCCAATACATCTTGCTTGGTATTGTCGTATGCTCGAACCGTGACTGGTGATTCTTCCATGGTAGTTAAATTAATACCCAAACGAACAATAGTTTTTAACGGGCACACGTTAATCGTAGAACCATTATCCACAAGAACATATGGTATAGACATCCCACAAGCGACAACGGTGATATGCAGAGCTTGGTTATGATCCCGACCGAGTGGTGATAGATCTTCATCAGAAAACCCAAGAACTTGTTTTTGCACCCCCATTGAAGCGATCATTGCTGTTAACTCATGCAGGGTGGCTTCAAGAGAAACAACTGATTCGTCTAACATTTTCATTAGTGCCATACAATGTGGCTTGGATGCCACCAGAAGTCCCCAGATTGAAATTTGGGCTTGTCTTCAACTGTTCAACAACACACCCTTCTTCTGGATCTTTTGTTGGTTCCTTGGGAGGAGTGGCATCAGTAGGTTGCTTGGTATTCGGTGGCTGGTACACTCTCCCAAAACGGGTCAACTGTTGGACCCATGTCGCGACCGGATCACTTGCCCCTTCAGGTATTTTAACTGGAGTTGGAGGCGACCTTTCATCGACTTGCGAGACTGTGTTCCAGTCGAAAGCGATCATCTTTATCTGTGAGGAATACTTTCTTGGATGGGTGTCCCTTTTTATTGTTTTTCCTTGGCTATACCCGAGCCCCTGTCGCCTCGGGTTGCCTTTAAACTGTGGAAAATGGGTAATCCCTTGATTCTGTTTACCAAGCCCAAGACTTGGTATAAACTGCATTTCTTTCATCCAGCCCATAACTTTTGGGCTAACTATCTCTTGTGATTGCGTGGTGCACGTTTCACCAACGCATAACCCCAATAATGTTTCATCTTCAATCTCTTCGACGGATTTCTGGGACTTTGGGGGAGTGTATTGGATGACTGTGGGCGAAGGCTTTAGACAGCTAAATTTCAACACTTCAACATTTCCTGTATCCATGGCGGGTTTAATCAAGAATACAGGATTTGGTAAATCTGAATCCTCCTCGATAGCATTGATTCGGTGATTGGGAAGGGGATTCCTTGCGACATTCGGGGCTGACGGATCAGGAATTCTTTTGCTATCAATTAGGTTTTGGATAGCATGTCGCAGAGCCGTACAACTGTCAGTGGTGTGTCCGAAACCTTGGTGGTATTCGCAATGCTCATTTATGTTCCAATGAGGTGGTATTTGTTGTGGTAATGGCCTCGGATTCATGGGATACATAATCCCAGCTTCTTTCAATTGTTCGAAAACCTTTCCCAATGGTCCTGGTAATTGCGAAAAATGTCTATCTCGTGAGCGATTCTGATCAAATGTCCTGGGATTATTGTTGTTGTTGTTACGATATCCCAGTGTAGGATAATCCCCAATGTTTTTCACAGAGTTTTGACCAAAGGGGTTGTTGGAATATCCCCTACCATAGGACCCAGAAGATGTGACTTGATTGATGGCAGACGTAGACGTCTTCTTGTATTGTGAGGCGGACTTCTTGATTTCAGCCTGCTTGGCTAATTCCTCCTCAATTTCGTTGCCAACGTGGAGTAGGGCCTTGAACCTACTAAAGAATTGGTGTCCCATTTGAGTCCGAATATCTGGTTTCAAATTCTTCATGATCATTCCCAGTTGTTCCTCTTCATCTAGGCGCTCCACCATTTGGGCTGCCAATTCCCTCCATCTTGTAACAAACTCACTAATACTCTCGTTCTCCTTTTGCTTAGCCATTTCTAGATGTTTCCTTGTAACTTTAAGCTCTTCATTAGTCTTGTACTATGACACAAACTCTTGGACGATGGCGGACCATGATCTGACCCGATGCTTTTCAAGGTTCAAAAACCAACTCTGGGCCGGTCCTGCCAAAGTGAGATGAAAGGAATTGGCCAATTCAGCCTCACCGATATCATAAATTCTCATTGAACGGACATAGGATTTCAGATGGAGTTTTGGTGGCGTAGTCCCTGTAAATTTCGGAATGGAAGGCATCTTAAAGCCCACTGGATAATGAGCCTCAGGGTATAAATTGTAGCTTTGCATCTGGGTTAAATCGTTCGAACTTTCAGCTACCTTTTGGGTAAGTACTTTCAATTGTTCCTTAAGGTCAGACAAGTCTTTATCCCCTCGGTAAGTTTCCATTGGTGAGGGGCCTTCTCCTTGGATACTCATGGGCCTTCTTATCGGTTCATAATACGGATCGTGATAAGGTTCATGGATCGGTTGCATCTGCTGAGGGGCTTGATTGATCGGGTCCTGTTGTAACCAATTGCCGACCGGATCATGCATGGGTTTGGGTTGGTTCAACGGTTCAAACGGCGGTGGTACTTCGGTATGAATTGAGAGTGGCGGCGGTGGTGGTAGAATAACCAGAGTTTCCCTTGGTGGTTCTGTTATGCGCCCTTTAGCCAACTCGTCCAGCTTGGCACGAGTATTTTGATTATCACTTAATAACATGGCCATGCTTTGGTTCAAATTCATCAACATCCGATACATATCTTCGGGGTTTGGTAACGGAACATTCACATTTCCACTTGTACTAGCCAGGTTTGGATCAGCATTCAGAGATGGAGTGTGATGTAGCGGTTGACCCCCAATGGTATTATTCTGAGGCATCCCCGGGTTTGGGTAAAAAGGACCGGGCGGCGGATCCGCTGCATTGTTCAATTGGTTGTTCACATTCCTATTCGGGGTATTCTGGTCTATGTTTTCAGAGGAATCTGGTCTGACAAGTCTCCCGGTGCTATCTCTTCCAGCCCACGCAGAGGCCAGGATGAATATATGATGCCGGAAAAAAGGACAAATTCGACCGCGCATATTTCCCGGAAAATAACAACAATAAATCATTTAGAACTTGCCGGACTTTATCCAGAAATA
Organism: Lonicera japonica; assembly: GCA_021464415.1. Classification (NCBI taxonomy): domain Eukaryota; kingdom Viridiplantae; phylum Streptophyta; class Magnoliopsida; order Dipsacales; family Caprifoliaceae; genus Lonicera; species Lonicera japonica. The sequence continues at coordinate 99,347,051 of CM038463.1, read as the reverse complement.
CATCGATCGGGACAAAAATAAACACACAAAAAGTTTTCTTTAGGTGAGATCAAAGGCAGTCCAACGGTGACAACTTAAGAGCCCCGTATAGCGGTAGGGTAGGAATAGAATTCCCTGGGTTCCCTGACCGTATATAGTTTTTGGAAAATCATTTTAAAAAGAGTTTTCTGAAAAATCATTCGAAAACACGGGAAGTTCTCTCCTCATGAGTTGCTTTGTTCATGGAATCAGGGCTTTCGCTCACTAGATTCTCACGACTGTTGGTCATTAAAACAATGCATAAAATCTTGTGTTCTAAGCTGACTCCCCTATATGCAAGCGTGGCTGAAGAGGGTAAGGTTTAAGGCTCCCTCCTATTTGGCAGGTCTTACGATATACCTCAAGAGCGCAGGTACGTGTAAGGACCTTTTGATATACATCCCGGGTACGTGAGTGTTCTCGTCACTCTATATACCTCGGTAAGTACTTGGCCAAGGAGAATGGTCCCAGGCGCTTTTGGCTAGTGCAGACCCGCAAGTCCACGGCCTAGTCACGACTCTGGTCCCGAGGTTAATAGGGTAAATTCACACTCACGAAAATGCATGATAAGGCGTGAGTGCGTGCAAAATAACAATATGGCGGTTCATTATTGATCAATGCTTTAGGGTTTGTTACGATAATTTACACAATTTTAACTATGAAAAAGATTTTTCTCACAAAATTAGCAAATAAATGCATCAGGGTATCCACCTAGATCGCTTCTATGTTATCCTAAAACTAAGGCTTGCAAGACCTATACCTAATAAATAACAGGAATTAAATATATGATCCATTATAACAAAGCTTAGTTCTCGCTCTCCTCCGCAGAGTCGCCACTGTGAGAATTCGGACCCGCGACCCGAGGGGCAGTCCTCGTTCTCGGTTTTACTTTGAAAACGTGTTTTATAGAGTCGCCAATTTGTTTTACCAGAAAACAAACAAAAGATCGTATGAAGGATAATTCGAAAATGAACTATCTTTCATACGTTTAAAACCAGAGATTTATATTGAAAATTTACTTTGCTAGGGTTCGGGAACTACGTTACGAATTGGGAAGGTGTTAGGCACCCAATTCGCCCTTTCGGTCTCTTAATGGATCATGTATCTAATTCCTACTTTAGATATCTTGCAAGTAGTTTGAATTGTTTTAGCATAGTCCTTTCCGGATAAATTCAGTTTAAAATGGTATTTTAAAATTAGACTCGAGCTTTGCGAGCGCCTACGTATTCATTCGTTGAATGAAATCAGAGTCTCATAGTTCCATTCGTTTGGAAACTGTTTTTTTTGTGTTTTTGTTTGTTTTGAAAACATGTCAAAACAGGTTTTAGTTTTCTTGTAAAATTTAGAAAGGATTTATTTTTGAAAGTAGTGAACTTCTTTGCAAGTTATTTAATTTTCTGTATTAAAAATGAATTTAAATGCAATATCGAAATTTAGAAAAGTGGCAGAAAGTTATACCTGATACGCTTGAAGAAGATAGAAGAGCATTGCCTTGATTTCCTTCTTTGCCCCTTTCTCTCTCTAGGACCTTTTCTTTCCAAGACTACCTCTCACTAACCTTCTTTCACTAAAAACTCCCTTATTCTCCAAGAATTCACCCGAAGAAAAGGACTTTTCCACGATTTTAGCAGATTTTCACCTTACTAAAACACTATTCATTGTTGATGATCAAAATGAGAGCCCAAAGGTCCTATTTATAGCTAAATTTCTGCCAAAAAACGCTCCAAAGAAGCCAACCGCAGGGGTAGCCGCATGGGGTGCGTCTAGGGCGTGCAACAGGTGCGTGCGGTTAGGACGTGCAAACCGTACGGTTGGCAGGTAGCCGTACGGTTGGGCATGTGACAGGGGGCTGCGATTAGGACGTGCCAACCGTACGGTTGGGTGTGCGACAGGGGGCTGCGGTTGGCTCGCAAAAGAGCACAGAAACACTCGGAAAAAACCTAATTTTCTAATAAGCGAAGAGGCAACAAAGGTTATCTTAGACTCCTACCGCGTCCGAAATTGGAGTCCTTCCTATCAGTCTTCTACATGTATGATGACTCAAAATGCAAGATGATTGTTTTAAAAAGAAAATCAGTATTCAAACGAGAGTCGTGAATTGGGGTGTTCACAACCTATAAAGATCAATAAAATTAGATAAAAATATACATACATATATATATAATATCAAGTTGCTTTATTAATATAATTCCTTCACCTTCTACCATATATTTTGGTATTCCTTTTTGAAACTCGCATTATATAAATCAGTAAGACCATTGAGTTACTATTTTTGGAGATTTATCAGACTCTCGAGTATAACTAACTAATTTTTTTGCAATTTTCCTTTCAAATTCAGCCCCCCAAGTACGGTTTAAAGAAACACCACTGTAGGTAGGGAGTGCAGAAGTAAGATTCAGATTTAGAATCGGTATTGAATTAACTTCTTGATTGTTGGGGAGTGCTGTGAACACTTCATTTTGCGACCCCTGCAAGAATTTCAAACTCTAGAAAAATGAGCACGCATGCGCGCATGAACATTCCAAGATGCACACATACTATGTACATGTGATACAAGTCAAAGAAGAAAGCCAAAAAGACGCCTGGATGAGAAGTTACGAGAATTACAAGAAATTGCCGAAATCGAAAACCGTCAAAACCCCTGGAAACTTATGAAAGGAGAGTTACCCAATTCTGATCATCCTCAAACTTTGATGGTTGTTAGACACTGCCACAAGGAGCAATATACTCGAAAATCAGCTCGATCCGAAGGTCGGATCTCCGAAAAATCAGAAAACCGAGAGTTCGTTTTGGGTGATCAAGTGGAGGCCTTCTCGAAGTTAAAATGATATGAAATTTGGTAGGTAGATAGGTATTATTGTGGGGAAGAACATATTAAAAGTTCAGATTTGTCGGACATGGGATCATCAAGAATCAATTTGTCTATTGTGCAGTTCTAGTCGAAATGTCCTTCATAGAAAATTAAAGTAAATAGAGGCCTTCCCGAATTCTGATCAACCTCAAATTTGGATACAAGCTAGAAAACATTTGGATAGAAAACATATCCAAAATTCAGGAAAATCCAACGGTTAGAAGTTTATTTGTCATACAAATAAGTGACCTTGTTTACAAGAAGTACCTTTCCTACGCGGGAACAAACTTTTTGTACCAATCCGAGGAGAACGAGTTCTTCCTAACTCCGATCGTCTTCAAATTTTTACAGGGTCTAGAAGACTTATATTGGCAATACATATCTAAAAATCATCATCATCCAACAGTTATAATTTGACTTGTCGTACAAACAAGTGACCTTGTCTACAACAAGTACCTTTCCTACGGGAAAACAACGCTTAGTACTAATCAGAGCAAAAGGAGTCCTTATAGAACTCCAATCGACCTGAAATTTTGATATAATCTATAAGACTTCTATTCGCAACACATATCCAAAAATCAGCATGATCCAATGGTGGGAAAGCTTCGCGATAAGCTCTAAGAGTCCTAGTTGCAATCTCTTTTCTTACTCTCCAAGCATTTTTTCAACTATAAATAGACCCCCCCTCCATTCATATTTTCCATCAACAATCAAGGAGATTTCGTGGTACACACTAAGAGACCCTTATTCTCTCCCTCCGAGAGGACTTAGGTATAATTTTCTCTCTCTTCTTTTATTTATTCGTCCGTTTTATAATTCATATTCTTGTCTGCATAATTTCTATCACTTGATAGCTTTTCTAAACCATTTTTCAAATTGTTTTTCAAAACCAAAGGCGTATAACAAACCCTAATCCAATTCCAAAATAATATTATTACTTTCTTACTTTTCGAAAAGTCCAAATTAACGGTATTGTTATACGAAGGAATCAATAATCGCTATATATCCAATCTAACGCATAGATTGCGATGTGTTTGTGATAAATACTCAATTATGAGAGCACTAGTGCCATCTATACCAGTTTAATCAATAGACTATGGTACACGATCGGTCAAGTCAACTCATATCATATCGAATATAAGATTCCACATCGAATCAATTTTCGAAAAGCCCACAATTATGGAGGTACATTTACCCTATGATAAGCGCTTATCATAATGTACCTCCATAATTGTTATTTTGCACGCACCCACAATCATCATGCATTATCACGATTGTGAATTTACCCTATCAACCTAGGGACCAGAGTCGTGACTAGGCCGTGGACTTGCGGATCTACACTAGCCAAAAGGGCCTGAGAACACTCTCCTTGGCCAAGTACCAAACTGAGGTATATCGAGTGACGAGAAGACTCACGTACCCAGAATGTATATCAAAAGGATCTTATACGTACTCGCCCTTGGGGTATATAGCAAGACCTGCCAAATATGAAGGAGCCTTAAACCTTACCCCCTTCAACCACGCTTGCATATAGGACGCGTCAACCTATTACACATAAATTTATGCATGTTTTTCTGACCGTCAGTCATGAGATTAGTGAACAAAAGGCTTTGTCATACATACCAACTCTTAGTTTGGCAAGTACGGCCGGTGGCTGTCCAACCTTGCCCGTAAAAATTCCTCACTAAAACTCGTTAGTGAGAATTTTTCTATCACTACTTCCATGAAAAGAAACTTTAAGAGGAGAGAACTTCCTGATTTTCTTAAATGTTTTATAAAAAAATGAGTATTTTTCCAAAATAAACTTTTCAAAAATTGATTTTCAAAAATTGGAAGGTTATAAGGGCACCCCGGGAATTCATATTCTTACCCTAAAATTATCCACGGGGCTCTTAAGTTATTGCTGTCAGTCTGTTTTCGCCTAATCACCAAAAAGTGGTTTTTGATTTTATTTTCCTGTCGAGTTATAGTTTTTCGAGGATTATGCAACCCATGGTAAAATATTGATTTACTAGTCAATCTCCGATTTCTTTCTCCCCATTCTTTACCACACATAGATTATTTATCACGACAGACGACTCACGAGATCAAACTCACCATCGATCATGCCTCATCGTCGCAACACCGAGCTACCAATCGATCAAACCAGGGTTAACAATACTGAGGGTAACCATGATGAAGCCTCTCGTGCAGTGAATCCGTCGCCTAGTCCTATTCTCCCATAAACTGAGGGTGGCACCTTAACCCTTGAAAACCTTTATTATCTAATTCAAGATCTAACCTAATCTATGGCCATCATAAAGGATCACCAAGCGGTCACCCAAGCCCGTCTTGATGCCCTAATCACTACTAGAACACCTGCTGAACTAAATCAACCCAATTCAAATCCATACCTAGCCGAAGACAACCAAACCCGAGGCCCAGTAGCTGCACCTAACACTCGCCTCCCAATTTATACCAATATCAACCCCCACCTCCTGTGGTCCCTGCCAACATCGATGTAACATTATTGCAAAATCCTGAAGCCGCCTGGCTGAACCTCGAGCATAACCAACCCATTCCCCAAGCCATCTCTGATAAAGATCCAAACCAGGGCCAATATCCCGAAATCGTAATCAATCAGGGTGAAGAGAATGAGGCCATTACCACGCTTAAAGATTAGATGAAAGCTCTAAACCAGAGGGTAGCGGAAAAGGCCGATGACATCGCCGATTTCCAAAACCTATCTCTATACCCAAATGCCCATTTACTGATTGGTTTCAAATTCCCTCATATTGAAAAGTTCTCTGGAAACACTCCACCTCACCTACACCTCAGAGCCTATGTCCGAACTTTGCAATTGTATGGATTGAAAGAAGATCACTTATACCAAGGTCTCCACCAGAATCTCACTGGACCAGCACACAGTTGGTTTTTGAGTTTAGAAAAACATCGGGTAGCCGGCTGGAAAAGTATAGTGAAGGAGTTCATGGAACATTATATGTCTAAAGAGGAGCTCAAAATCACCCGTAAGAATCTTGAGATGATGAAACAGAGAAAAGACGAGAATGTTAGCGATTAATCACTCGCTAGAGGGAGTTAGCATCCCAATTGGTTGACAGGATCCTCGAGAAAGAGCAGTTGGGGATAATTATAAAGAACTTCAAGCCCGAGATCCGAAGTAGCATGGGTCACCAATACTTTGATCGATATAAGGCCTTAATGCATGTAGCTAATGAGACCAAGGAAGAACTTGCCCAAGTTGCCGAGGCTAAGAAAGCCTCTTCTCAATATGAGAAGATCACCCCAGCCATCAATCAAGTCCGATCTTACTAAAGCTTGAATCCTCATCAACAAATCAGCTTCCATTATCCACAAGGACATGGACCAAAAAAGAGTAACAGTAAAAAGAAGCACCATCCCTTTTCATGCTTATTGACTTCACTGAGTCAAACTTTAGCCATGCTACAAGCTGAGGGTATTCTGCAACTGCTAGCTCTTCGTACACCCCCCGACCCAGCTCCCTATGGCTAGAATGCCAATGAACGCTACACTTACCACCAAGGATTATGACATAACACTAATAATTGTTGCGCCCTGAAGCATGCCATCCAAGACTTGATCGATGCCAAGAAGATTACCCTTCCTTGATGGAAGAAGCCTTAAGCAGAGGCAAACACCATTAATTCAATTCACTTGAACAATTCTAGAGATAGGGGGAATTGAGAGAGAAAGGGAGATAAATTGTAAGGGTTAAAGGTAGAACAAGGAATTTCTTATCAATGTACCCATTCATCTCATTAATAAAATCAAATTATTTTTCCTTTCCGAGTAGCCTAATTCATGATTGCCTCTGCTTAAACTCAATCCATAAATAACATTCCTCAAAGGACGCAAGCAAATCGAAAAGCTTGAAGCTACCATAGACACGTTGAGGGTGCAGGGTGCATACACTGAGGGTGTATAGGGTATATGCACTGAAGGTATCGACAAGAAGACTCGATCAGCTCCCCCAAGACTAACCTCTCCATTTATCATTCTCATTGAGGGTGCCCTAACCCATGCCACCACGACCCTATGGTTGTCCTATCATCAGAACCAGAAACTCTAGAATCAAGTCAACGAAATCAATTGGTTTGCAACTGAAGACCCCTGCTTCTCCTAAGAATTAAGTTAGTCTCGGATAATGCACACCCACTCATGAAAATGCAGAGCATTGGTAATCCTCCTAAGGGTGATGGTACGAGCAAAAGCAGCAACGCGAATGAATTTTGACAGGCCCAAGAATTAAGAAGCAGAGAAGACAGAAGCGTGACGCAAGATCAGCAGAATACCAAGCGCGCCGTTTCTCTTGTGACTGATGTCACTTCACACTCACCTATTGACCAGAAATCAATCTTTGCCATTTTAATGTTGCTATATTCTCGAAAAATTGTCGGTCTTACATGCATGCATCTGCACTTAGATAATTTTAAGTAACGTAACATACTTCATAAATCAGGCAATTTAAGATTCAAAACCTTTTCAAAACCAAGTTTTTAAAATGATGGTGCGATGATTTAAGAAGTATGCGAATACTCAAAATTTAAGAAAGCATGGCATAAGCATTTGCATAGTGCATACACATGAACACTTGCATAAGTGTACCGTACACCAGTCCAAGAATACATAAGCATTAAGCTCCATGGCCTACCAGACAGGCTTCACCACCGTATCTTGGTATATACCTCGATGATTAGTCACATCACCATCACAGACCAGATCGTCATGATAAGATCACATGTCTTTCCAGAGAGGCAAGCCACTTCATAAGCCCTCCCAAAAAGGCAAGTCACTTCGTAAGCCCTCCTAGAGAGGCAAATCACTCCACATATCCTCCTAGAGAGGCAAGTCACTTCACAAGCCCTCCCAGAGAGGCGAATCACTTAACAAGCCCTCCCAGAGAAGCACAACAAGATCACATGTCCTCTTAGAAAGGCAAATCACTTCATAAGCCCTCCCAGAGAGGCACAATAGAATCACAAGCCCTCCCAGAAAGGCAAATCACATCACAAATTCTCCCTAGAAATTGAATCAAATCCCAAGCCCTTTCTACAGGCATGAACCAAAGCCCTTTCTACAGGCACCGTTCCAAAGCCCTTTCTACAGGCACGAACTCAAAGCCCTTTCTACAGGCAAACCCAAGCCCTTTTTACAGGCACAAATCTAAAGTCCTTTCTACAGGCACAATCCAAAGCCCTTTCTACAGGAAAATCTCAGACCATCTCCATAAACAAAAAAAGCCTCATTTGAAGAGATATAAGAGAAAGTTAGAGAGAGAAAGACTGGAATGAGAAAATCTTGCAACTGATACGCATGGAGCAAGCCCCACAAAAAGGGCTTTTTGGCCTAGCTTCTTCTCTTCTAAAGAAGTCTTCAAGATACGCTCCCAAAGGTTCTCGGACCGAAAATCACAAACACAGCATGACGATGTCAAATGCGAATTTCCAAAGCAAATATTCTTAAATCGCAAGGACGATGATGCTTAAAAAACTTGACAAAGTGAGAGGAAACAAAGTGGGTACAAGAAAAAATTGAAATAGTATAAAAGAGGATAAATCCCACAGTGCCAAAAGAGTATTAAAAAAAAGGACAAAAGATGGCAGTGAGAGGCACACCAAGAGTGACAGCTAGGCTAAAAAGCCCAGGGCTACGTCTTGGGTGAGGAAGGCTGCTTACCTTGTGAAAAAATAAGCTGCATTAAAAAGCTTTCAATCAATCAAGGAGGAATAAGGGCATCAAAAAACAGAAAATGATGCAGGCACAAAAAATTCTCCTCTCGCGAAGTAAGGAAACAATAAGCAGAATCGCGCCATAGTGACAAGAGAAAAAAATGCCATGAAAGCTGAGCAAGAGGCAAAGTCCAAAATTCATACATGAGGTTTGAGAACCGAGAAAACGTAACTTGATCCTTTATCAAAAAGAAAGAGGCCAGCAAAAAGTTCTTATTTTAAAAAAAAGATCACACCAAAACTCTCTCTATATGTTTTTTCAGAGACTCTCACCTCCTCAGCATCAACCCTCAGCCATTATCCTAATAAGTAGGAATTCTCATTTTCATAGCAGATCATCAACCCGCACATCAACCATTATCCAAGCCAGTAGGAGTTCTCATATCCTCAGCAGATCATCAACTCTCAGCCTTTATCCTAACCAGTAGGAATTCTCATCTCCCCAGCAGGCCATCAATCATCATACCATCAATTATTAGCCAGCATACAATCAATCATCATATCCCCAACAAACATACACCATACTAGAATCATTGACAGAACAAATCCCACACATTCCGTTAAAGTAAGGGCTCACCTTCTACACGGTTCACAAAGTCCGTTAAAGCAAGGGCTCACCCTCTACACGGTTCACAAAGTCCGTTAAAGCAGGGGCTCACCCTATACAGGTTCACAAGTCCGTTAAAGTAGGGGCTCACCTTCTACACGGTTCACATAATCCGTTAAAGAAGGGGCTTTCCCTTTACACGGTTCACAAGTCTGTTAAAGTAAGGGCTCACCCTCTACGCGGCTCGCACACTTCGCTAAAGCAGGGGGCTCACCCCTCTACGCGGTCCAAACATTTTGCTAAAGCAGGGGGCTCACCCCTCTACGTGGTCCAAACATTTCTCTAAAGCAGGGGGCTCACCCCTCTACGTGGTTCACACATTATAGCAAGGCACAAGATATGTTCAAAACAAGTCCAAAAATTACCCATCCATTCCAGCTAAGATAAACAGCATAGCACGGCATCATTTGAATCGCATTATTTTCAAAATATCACTTACAAAATGATGCATTCACATTATCGTCTTGGTTTCTTTGCTTCACAAAGAACTCAGGCTGAGAGGGTCTGTGAACACCTCATTTTGTGACCTCCACAAGAATCCTAAACTCTAGAAAAACGAGCACGCATGTACATACGAGTATTCCTAGATGCACACATACTATGTACATGTGACATAGGTCAAAGAAGAAAGCCGAAAAGACACCCGGATGAGAAGTTACGAGAATTACAAGAAATTGCCGAAATTAAAAATTGTTACCACTCTTGAAAACTTGTGAAATGAGAGTTACCCATTTTTTATCATCCTCAAACTTTTAGGGTAGTTATACATTGCCACAAGGAGAAATATACTCGAAAATCAGCTCGATCCGACAGCCGGATCTCCGAAACTTTAGAAAAGTGGGAGTTTATTTTGAGTGATCAAGTGGAGGTCTTCTCAAGGTTAAAATGATTTGAATCTTGGTCAATAGATAGGTATTATTGTGGGGAAGAACATATTCAAAGTTAAGCTTTGTCAGACATGGGATCATCAAGAATCAATTCGTCTATTGTGCAGTTCTAGTCTAAATATCCTTCGTAGAAAATTAATGTAAATAGAGGCCTTCCCGAATTCTGATCGATCTCAAATTTGGCAACAAGCTAGAAAACATTTGGATAGAAAACATATCCAAAATTCAGTAAAATCCAACGGTTAGAAGTTTACTTGTCGTACAAACAAGTGACCTTGTTTACAAAAAGTACCTTTCCTATGTGGGAACAAACTTTTTGTACCAATCCGAGGAGAACGAGTCCTTCCTAAATTCGATCGTCTTCAAATTTTTACAGGGTCTAGAAGACTTATATTGGAAATACATATTCAAAAATCAACATCATCCAACGGTTATAACTTGACTTGTCATACAAACAAGTGACCTTGTCTACAACAAGTACCTTTCCTACGCGGAAACAAACTCTTCGTACCAATCAGAGAAAAAGGAGTCCTTACCGAACTCCGATCGACCTGAACTTTTGACATGATCTAGAAGACTTCTATTTTCAACACATATCCAAAAATCATCACGATCCAACTGTGGGAAGGCTTCGCGATAAGCTCCAAGAGTCCTAGTTTCAATCTATTTTCTTGCTCTCCAAGCATTTTTTCAACTATAAACAGACCCCCCTCCATTCATATTTTTCATCAACAATCAAGGGGATTTCATGGTACACACTAAGACACCCTTATTCTCTCCCTCCGATAGGGCTCAGGTATAATTTTCTCTCTCTACTTTTATTTATTTATCCGTTTTATAATTTATATTCTTGTCGGCATAATTTCTATCATTTGATAGCTTTTTAAAACCCCTTTTCAAATTATTTTTCAAAACCAAAGGCGTATAATAAACCCTAATCCAATTCCAAAATAATATTATTACTTTCTTACTTTTTGAAAAGCCTAAATTAGCGGTATTGTTATACGAAGGAATCAATAATTGCTATATATCAAGTCTAACTCATAAATTGCGGTGTGTATGTGATAAATACTAGATTATGAGAGGACTTGTGCCATTTATACTGGTTTAATAAATATACTATAATACACGATCGGTCAAGTCACCTCATATCATATCGAATATAAGATTCCACATCGAATCAGTTTTCGAAAACCGCAATACTTTTGTGAACACCCCATTTTGCGACCCCCGTAAGGATCTCGAGCTCTAAGAAAATAAGCACACATGCATGGAAAATAATTCCTAGATGCATACATACCATGTACATGTGATACATGTCTAAGAAGGAAGCCAAAAGGACACCCGGATAAGAAGTTACGAGAATTATTGGAAGCCGCCGGAACCGAAAACTGTCAAAACTCCTGGAAACTTGTGAAAGGAGAGTTACTCATTTCTAATCATCCTCAAACTTTTAGGGTTATTATACATTTCCACAAGGAGCAAAATACTTAAAAATCAGCTCAATCCGACAGCTGGATCTCCGGGAATTCATAAAACTGAAAGTTTACTTTGGGTAATCAAAAGATGACCTTACCGAAGTCCAAATAAGCTCAAATTTTGTCAGTAGACAGGATATATAATGGGGAACAACATACTAAAAAATTGATCGATCCGATAAGCCATTTGCCGAAAATTAAAAAAATCGCGTACAGACACACACCCCTAGGGTTGTGTTCCCACGACACACAAAGGTGTGTATCATGAGGACACACTCATTAGAGGGTGTGTCCTCACGCCACACCTGTGTGTGTCGTGGGGACAAAAGCCTTTGAGGCTTGTGTCCGCGGACAAACCCCTCCAAGCCGATTTTTTGTTTTTTTCTCGTTTTGATACTTGCCAACTTCCAAAAATTATGAAATTTTGTGAAGAACTATAAAATGTTACTAGAAATAACATATTAAAAAATCAACTCAATCCGACGGCCGGATCTTTGGGAATTTGAAAAACTGAGAATTCGTCTTGAAAAATCAAACAGAGGCCTTCTCGATGTCCAAAAATTATGAAATTTGGATAGTAGGCAGGTCTTAACATGGGTAATAACATGTTAAAAATCAGATTAATCTGATGTTTATTTTGGCCGGAGTTGTAAAAAAAAAACCGTTACACGTGTAAATCAAGAGTTTGTTCGCAAATACGCCCCTTTTCTGCGGACAAACACTTCCAGCCCGGCCCATTAATTATTCTACAACTATAAATACACCTGCACTGATCCCATTTGAAGCATCAGTCAGCTCTGGGACTTCGAGAACAGTGCTATAAAATAGTATTATACTATTTTCGAGGCTCTCAGGTATTTTTTATATCAGTCCGGCTTTAATTTTTTATCTATCTTTAATTTTATCAGTTATAATTGATCAATTGCATGTAAAAATTGTTGTTTATCTCAAAATCAATCCATATTTCACATTTAAACCTCGTTTTCAAAACTAAAGGCATAGAACGAGTTGTAAACCATTTTTAAACATATTTTTATTACTTAATTTTATAAAATTTTGGTTTTATTAGTCTCAGTTTACGAAGAAATCAATACATATCCGATTTAATCTATAAATCACGGTACTTACCTAAATATCCAATATGAGAATATTGGGTTCATTAATGCCGGTTTAAATTATTAAATTGTGGAACACTATTAACGAACGAATCTCGAGAATTGTCGGATATTCGATTCCAAATTGAATTAGCTTCCGAAAAACCCTAAACCTTTCCAAAAACACATGTTTTGCTATTTATCATTATTAAAACCATTTTTGAAATCACACACACACACCGATTTCCAAAATCGAAGGGCGAATTACGAAGCACATGGTTTTCATCCCCACCCCAAAATCCCGTTTTTCTAAAATTATGGACCGATACACGATAACATCAATTAGCATGCAAATGTTCGATTATAATGCCATGCATATTCTACTTAGAGACCAAAAGGGCGAATTGGGGTGCCTAACACCTTCCTGATTCGTAATTTAATCCCCGAACCCTTTGAATTAACTGGTTTCGCATTAATTGTGTTTAAGAGGGCGTTTAATCCATAAATGTTCCTCTTTTACACAGACTTTTGTTTGTTTAGTAAAACAAACTGGCGACTCTGATTCCGTTGCAAACCGTCACCTTTTTCTCTATAACAAAATGAACCGTTTTTCGAAATATAAATCGGGAAACCAGAGGAATCTCCGCCAAGGGGGCCGGCGTCTAAAATGCGGGTTCTCATAGTGGCAACTCTGTTGGGGATTTTTTTAAGAGGAATAGACTTTAAACAAGAGTAGAATATGCGTGGATAATCGTTTGTTGTTTGCATATTTTCCTTTTCGGCCTTAGTTTTGGCTTGCTAATTATTATTTGAGGAAAATCTTTTCATAATTAAAATTTGAAAGTACTCGAACAAATCTTAAAGTACTCATCATAATATATCTCCATAATTGTTATTTTGCACGCACGCACTATCATCATGCATTATCGCGAGTGAGAAATTACCCAATTCAACCCGAAAATACTGCTTAGTGAATAGGGAGTTGGCTCGTTTGGGTCAACATAAACCGAAAGCTCTTATTTCCACTCTCGTTGGCCAAGTACCAACCGAGGTATATCGAGTGACGAGAACACTCACGTACCCGAGACGTATATCAAAAGGTCCTTACACGTACTCGCCCTTGGGGTATATAGCAAGCCCTAGCTAAATAGGAAGGAGCCTAAACCTTACCCATCAAACCATGCTTGCATATAGGATGCGTCAGCTTAGTACACGTGAATTTATGCATGTTTTCTTGACCATCAGTCGTGAGATTAGTAGTGAATAAAAGGCCTTGTCATACATACCAACTTTTTCCTGTCACTATTTCCATGAAAAACGACTCTAAAAGGAGGGAACTTCCAAATTTCAAAAATGTTTCCCAAAAATGTTTTCCAAAAAATGATTTATTTTCCAAAAACAAGTTTTCTAAAGATAATTTCCAAAATTGAAAGGTTATAAGGGCACCCCAGGAATATATATTCCTACCCTAAACCTGTCCATGGGCTCTCAAGTTGTTGTTGTTGGTCTATTTTCGTCCAAACACCAAATAGTGGTTTTCGATTTTATTTTCTTGTCAAGTCATAGTTTTATGAGAATTATGCAATTCATGGCAAATATTGATTTTTTCAGTTAATCCCCTATTTCTTTCTCCCCGTTCTTCACCACTCTCAGGTTTTTATACTGAAACACACTGGCTGGTTGGGCTAGTAGGGATCGTACAGGTAGACTTACTAGACCGGACTCACTCTCATAATGCTGCCACGACATGCTCTCGAATACCACAATCACCAGGTCGAGGTTAATGAAGGAAAGGGTAATGATACTGAGGGTTAACACCATGCAGCGAATCCGCAGCCCGGTCCTGTTTTACCTATCAACCCTGAAGCCCTGTCCCCAGAACAGCTTTACCAAATAATACAGGGTATGGCCCAGTCTATGAATACCATGAATAACCTGCAGAGAGCCACTCAGACCCGCTCGACACCTCACTAACCACCCGGGTACCTGCCCAACCAAATCCACCAAACCCTAACCCCGCTCATAACCAAGGTCAAGGCCAGCCAATTCCTCCACCTCAGCAAAACATCCCGCCTCAGCAAAATATCCTACCCATCCCCCCACTGCATCAAGGCCCACCAGTACCAAATGTTGTTAATATGTGGCTCTATCCCGAGCACAATCAACCTCGACATTACCATAATCCACTCTTCGAAGGGCACGAACCAGATCCAAATATGGGCAGTAGGCTGAATCAGTAGCCGAACAGGCCAAAGAGAACGGGGCCATCACCTTATTGAAAGAACAAGTGAAAGCGTTGAATCAAAATGTGACCGATAAGGTTGATGACATAGTTGATCTCCAAACCTCTCCCTTTTCCCAGAAGCCAGGTTATTGGCGGGTTTTAAGCTTCCCAGTGTGGAAAAATTCTTGGGAAACAACCCTCCTCATCTACATCTTAAGGCCTATGTCTGCACTATGTAGTTGTATAGGTTGAACGAGGCTCACTTGGCCCAAGGTTTCTACCAGACTTTGACAAGGCCCGAACACAATTAGTTTTTAAGGTTGGAAAAACACAGAGTGGTAGACTGGAAGAGTATCGTAAATGAGTTCATAGAACACTACCAGTCGAACGAGGAATTGAAGGTTACTCGTAAACACCTCAAAATGGCCAAACAGAGAGACAATGAAAGTGTCAACGATTTCATCACGCGCTGGAGGAAATTGGCATCGCAGATGATTGATCGGATCTCCGAGGAAGAACAACTGGGGTTAATTGTCAAGAATTTTAAGCCTGAGATCAGGGGTGGCATATGGCGACAATACTTTGAGATATACAAGGCTTTGATGCACGTGGCCAATGAAACCGAAGAGGAGCTTGCAAGAGCCGACGAGGTTAAAAAAGCCACGTCCCAGTACAAGAAATCTACTTCTGCTGTTAATCAAGTGTGGTTCTATCAAAATTCGGGTCCTTACCAATAAACCAATTTTCAGTACCCACGAGAGCAGGGATTTGCACTTGGCCAAAGGTTCGTTAATCAAACTCGGAATTATAGAAAAACTAAGGGTTGACGTTTTGTTCGCCTTTCAGCCTTATTGAGTAAGACTCTAGCCCACTACAAGAAAGTGGAATCATACAACCATTGACCCCCCGGGCCCCTCCTGAGCCGCGTCCTCCTAATTGGAACACCAATGAACGTTGCGAATACCATCAAGGCCAATGACACAACACTGACCAACGCATAGCCCTGAGACACGCTATCAAAGATTTGATTGAGGCAGGAAAGATCCCTGACCCTGAGACACCAAATATTAAATGAGAGAAGCCCTAAGTAGAGCCGTGCATCATTAATCCAATTTACTTGAACCATTTTAAAGATAGGGGGAATCGAGAGAGAAATGGAGCGAATTTGTAAGGGTTAAGGGTAGAATGAGGAATTTCCTATCAATGTACCCATTCATTTTATTAATAAAATCAAATCATTTCTTTTGAGTATCCTAATTCATGATTGCCTCTGCTTAAACTGAATCCATAAACAATATTTTTGAAAGGGCACGGGCAATAAGTCTAAATCGAAGAGATTGGAGCTGCCATAAACTCGCTAAGGGTGCCGAGGGTAAACTCATTGAAAGTGCCGAGGGTACATACACTGATGGTGCCGAGGGTACATACATTGAGGGTGCCGAGGGTATATGCACCGAGGGTAATAAATGAGAAGACCCGAACGACTCTCCAAGGACTAGCCTCTCCATTTATCATTTACACTGAGGGTGCCTTACCCACACCATTAAGACCCTCTAGTTGTCCTATCAGCAGAACCAGAAACTCTACCTCTGAAGATAGAATCAAGTCAATAAAATCAATCGATTTAGCAACTCAAGACCCTGCCTCTCTCAAAGATCAAGCTAGCCCACACCCGCTCATGAAATACAGAACATCGGTAATCCCCCTGAGACTGAGGGTATAAGCAAAAGCAGCAACGCGCACGGGTTCTGACAAGCTCAAAAATTAAGAAGGAGGTAACAACTTGTCAAAACAGAAGCATGACGTTGGATCGACATAATCCCAAGACGGAAGCACGCCATTTCTCATGTTACCGATATCACCTTGCACTCACTAACTAATTGACCATAAATCAATATTTGCCTTTTCAGTATTGCTATATTCTCGAAAAATGGTCGGTTTTGAATGCATACATCTGCACTTAGATAATTTTAAGTAGAGTGACATACTTCATAAATCAGGCAACTCAAGATTCACAACCTCTTCAAAATCAAGTTTTCAAAAAGATGGTGTAATGATTTAAGAAGTATGCGAATACTTAAAATTTAGGAAAGCATGGCATAAGCATTTGCATAGTGTGGCATAAACATTTGCATAGTGCATACACATGAACACTTGTATAAGTGTAACGTACATCGGCCTAAGAAGAGATAAGCACTAGGCTCCATGACCTACCAGACAGGCTTCACCACCGCATCCAGGTGTATACATCGAGGATTAGTCACACCGCCATCGCACCACCAATCAACGCACTCCCGATCATTAAGATAAGATCACAAGCCCTCCCAGAGAGGTGAATCACTTCACAAAGTCTCTCAGAGAGGCAAATCACTTCACATGTCCTCCCAAAGAGGTAAATCATTTTACAAAGTCTCTCAAAGAGGCGAATTACTTCACATGTCCTCCTAGAGAGGATAATCATTTCATAAAGTCTCCCAGAGAGGCGAATCACTTCGCATGTCCTCCCAGAGAGGTAAATCACTTCACATGTCCTCCCAGAGAGGTGAATCACTTCGCAAAGTCTCCTAGAGAGGCGAATCACTTCGCATGTCCTCCCAGAGAGGTAAATCACTTCACATGTCCTTCCAGAGAGGTGAATCAATTCACAAAGTCTCCCAGAGAGGCGAATCACTTCACAAGCTCTTTGTACAGGTAAATTAAATCCCAAGCCCTTTCTACAGGCGCCATTCCAAAACCCTTTTTACAGGAACCAATTAAAGCCTTTTCTACAGGTACCAATCAAAGACCTTTATATAGGCAAATCTAAAGCCCTTTCTACAGGCACCAACCTAAGCCCTTTTCACAAGCAATTCTAAGCCCTTTCTATAGGTACGAATCCAAAGCTCTTTCTACAGGCAATCTCAAGCCCTCTCCAAAACCAAAAAAACCCCTTTTACAGAAAGATAGAGAGAAAGACTGAAATGAGAAAAATTTGCAAAACACAGGAACAAGCTCCATAAAAAGACTTTTGGCCTAGTTTTTTCTCGCCCAAGAAGTCTTGAAGATACGCTCATAAAGGTTCTCGGACCGAAAATCACAAACATAGCACGACGACGTCAAATGCGAACTTTTAAAGTAAACATTCTCAAATCGCAAGGACAATGATGCTTAAAAAACCTGACAAAGTGAGAGGAAACAAAGTGGGTACAAGAAAAAATTGAAAGAGTAAAAAAGAGGATAAATCTCATAGTGCCAAAAGAAAAGAATATTGAAAAAACAAAAAAAGAGAAGATGGCAGCGAGAGCCACACCAAGAGTGACAGCTACGCCAAAAGGCCCAGGGCTACGTCTTGGGTGAGGAAGGCTGCTGACCATGTAAAAAAAAAACAAGTAAACTGCATCAAAAAGTTTTCAAATAATCAAGGAGGAATAAGGGAATCAAAAAAAAAAGAAAATGATGCAGGCACACAAAAATTCTTTTCTCACAAAGTCAAAAAATAATTAGCAGAATCGTACCCTGGTGACATGAGAAAATTCCATAGAAGCAAAGCAAGAGGCAAAAGTCCAAAAATCATGCACGAGGTTCAAGAATTGAGAGAACGTAACTCGATTTTTTCTCAAGAAAAAAAGAAGCCAAACAAAAGTTCTTATTTTTTTCAAGAAAAAGATATCACACCAGAACTTTCTCTCTCTATCTCTCTATGTCTGCTCAGAGACTCTCACCTCCTAAACAAATCATTAACTTTCATCACCTCAATATATCATTAATCCCCCACATCTCAGCCCCGCATCATCATATCCCCAGCAGATCACCAACCCTCAGCCTTTATCCTAGCCAGTACGATTCATCATATCCTCCCACAGACCACTAATCATCATATCCCCAAGCAGATCATCAACCTCAGCCTTTATCCTAACCAGTTAAAATCCTCAATTCTCCAGTAGACCATCAATTCTCATTTCCCCAGCAACCTTTATCTTAAGTCACCAACCTCCCCCACCAAAACAGAGTCCTTAGCAGACCATCAATCGTCCCTAGCAAGACCATCTGCCATAACTTCTCAAAACTAAAGATAGATCATCTGTCTTCAACCCTTCAAAGACACGCCAATAAAATTGTTAACAGAACCGTCCCTACAGATGGGAGTACATCAGCTCAACACCCAGTCAAAATTTTTGACAGAACCGTCCCTACCGATGAGAGTACATAGCTCAACACCCAAACAAATTATTGACAGAACCGTCCATACCGATGGGAGTACATCAGCTCAACACCCTAATCAAATTATAAACAGAACCGTCCCTACCGATGGGAGTACATCAGCTCAACACCCCAATCAAATCATTGACAAAACCGTCCTTACCGATGGGAGTACATCAGCTCAACAGCTCAATCAAATCATTGACAGAACCATCCCTACCGATGGGAGTACATCAGCTCAACACCCCAATCAAATCATTGACAAAACCTCCCCAGCCAGAGGGAGTACTGTAGAACAAGGTCACTCACAGGGCATATATCCCGAATAGTCCAGAAATCACCTATCCTTCCTAAGAAGAGATAAATAGCATAGCACGACATCATTCGCATAGCATTGTTTTCAAAATATCACGTGTAGTTCATGCGAGTGCTGTAAAATAATGCGTTCTCGTTGTTGTCCTGGTTTTTTTTGCTTCACAACGAACCCAGGCCGAGAGGGTCTGTGAACACCTTATTTTGTGACCCCGCAAGAATCCTGAACTCTAAGAAAATGAGCACACATGCATGCACAAGCATTCCTAGATGCATACATACCATGTACATGTGATACAGGTCAAAGAAGGAAGCGAAAAGGACACCCGGATGAGAAGTTACAAGAATTACCGGAAGCCGCCAGAACCGAAAACCGTCAAAACTCCTGGAAACTTGTGAAAGGAGAGTTAACAAACTCTGATCATCCTAAAACTTTTACAGTTATTATACATTGCCATAAGGAGAAACATACTAAAAAATCATCTCAATCCGACGGCTGGATCTTCGAGAATTTAGAAAACTGAGAGTTTACTTCGAGTAATCATAATATGACCTTCCCGAAGTCCAAATGAGTTAAAATTTGATCAGTAGACAGGGTATATAGTGGGGAACAACATACTAAAAAATTAAATTGATCCGATAATTTGTTTACCGGGAATTAAAAAAACTGCGTACAGACACACACCCCTAGGGGTGTGTCCTCACGCTACACAACAGTGTCTGTCGTGGGGACACACCCCTCCAAGCCGATTTTTTATTTTTTCTCGTTTTGATACTTCCCGACCTCTAAAAATCATGAAATTTTGTGGAGAGCTAGTAAATGTTATTAGGAATAACATATTAAAAAATTAGTTAGATTCGACGGTCGGATCTTCGAAAATTCGGCTTGAAAAATCAAACAGAAGCCTTACTGATGTCCAAAAATTCTGAAAATTGTACAGTAGGCAGGTAATAACATGGGTAATAACATGTTAAAAAAATAGATTAATCCGATGTTTATTTTGGCCGGAGTTGCAAAAAAAACCGTCACATGTGTAAATCAAGGGTTTGTCCGCAGACACGCCCCTTTTTGTGGACAAACACTTCTAACCCAGCCCATTAATTATTCTACAGCTATAAATACACCTGCACTGACTTCATTTGAAGCATCAGTCAGCTCTGGGATTTCGGGAACAGTGCTATAAAATAGTATTATACTATATTCGAGGCTCTCATGTTTTTTTTATATCAGTTCGGCTTTAATTTTTTATCTATCTTTAATTTTATCAGTTATAATTGATCAATTGCATGTAAAAATTGCTGTTTATCTCAACATCAGTCCATATTTCACATTTGAACCCCGTTTTCAAAACTAAAGGCGTAGAACGAGCTGTAAACTATTTTTAAACATATTTTTATCAGTTAATTTTACAAAATTTTGATTTTATCAGTCTCGATTTACGAAAGAATCAATACCCATTTATATCCGATTTAATCTATAAATCACAACGCTTACCTAAATATCCAATATGAGAGTACTGAGTTCGTTAATGCCGGTTTAAATTATTAAACTGTGGTACACTATTGACGAATGAATCTCGAGGATTGCCGGATATCCGATTCCAAATTGAATTAGCTTCCGAAAAGCCCTAAACCTTTTCAAAAACACCTGTTTTGCTATTTATCATTATTAAAACCATTTTTGAAATCACACACACACACCGATTTCCAAAATCGAAGGGTGAATTACGAAACACATGGTTTTCATCCCCACCCCAAAATCCCGTTTTCTTAAAATTATGGACCAATATGCGATAACATTAATTAACATGCGAATGTTCGATTATAATGCCATGCATATTCTACTTAGAGACCGAAAGGGCGAATTAGGGTGCCTAACACCTTCCTGATTCGTAACTTAATCCCCGAACCCTTTGAATCAACTGGTTTCGCATTAATTGTGTTTAAGAGGGCGTTTAATCCATAAATGTACCTCTTTTACATAGACTTTTGTTTGTTTAGTAAAATAAACTGGCAACTCTGATTTTGTTGCAAATCGTCACCTTTTTCTCTATAACAAAACAAACCGTTTTTTGAAATATAAACCGGGAAATAGGAGGAATCGCCGCCAAGGGGGCCGGCTTCTAAAACGCAGGTTCTCACAACTTTACAAAATCACTTGTTTCATTGCATCTACTATTATCAAACTCCTTTTTCCAAATCACACACACACACACACTTATTTTGAAAATCTTGAGCGAACTAAGAAACACATTTGTTTTCATCCCATCCCCAAAATCCCGATTTCTAAAGCAAGAACGGAAAGCTGTAAAGTAATAGCAATAGCATGCAAGAACTGAATTATAACACGCGCATATTCAACTCAAGAGACCGAAAGGGCGAATTAGGTGCCTAACATCTTTTCAATTCGTAACTTAATCCCCGAATCTTTGAATCAACTAGTTTTGCATACATTGTGTATAAGAGGATATTTAGTCCATAAATACGTCCCTTTTACACAAACCTTTTTTGTTTGTTTAGCAAAACAAACTGGAAACTCTTATTCTTTTCAAAACCAATTTTTAAGGCAATATGGAATCGCCGCTCACGAGGACCTCACGCGTCGAGAACGCGGGTTCTCACAAGTGCAGAAGTAAGATTAATCGAATTCAGAATCAGTATTGAATTAACTTCTTGATTGTTGGGTAGTGTTGGATTCTCTTTGCCTAATGAACTTGAAGAAATATAGCACGCTGGAGATATTGGACTATAATCAAGTTCCAATTCTTCCGATAGATCAAAGTCGTTACTAACGTCACTTGAAATTTCGATAATTTCTGGCATCATGAAAAACTTTGATGTTTATATGATCATTCTTTTAAAATGAACATTTTGTCAATTTACATATATACATATATATATAGCTCTTATACACCCTTGTAACCACCAAGCAATTAGTTTTGTATAAGACATAAATAATAAAAATAATATATTAATATTGATAAATAAATTAATATCTCAAATAGTACATTAGGACTAACTTCTTTTAGAATATTACATTTATAACAATCTGTATGACAATTTGAAGCATGTTTGGAAAAAGAAGTCAAATGGCCTTTCATGGACTCAACTATAACCTTTTAACCTTAAGAGGCTAAATTAATTCAAAAGGCAAAATTGATCGATGGATCCGCACTGGCATTATTTGTGCCAGTATACAATTTAGAAAATTGCACGAATATATATATATATATATATATAATATAACTATATAATGCTTAGTTCTCCAACATCATAAAGGGGAACATGTGCCTTTTCCAGGCCTGGTACAGCCACTACCAATTCCCTTTAAAACATGGACAGATATTTCAATGGACTTTATGGAAGGACTGCCTAAGTCCAACCACAAAGATGCTATTCTGTGGTAGTCGATTGGTTTTCTAGGTATAGGCATTTCATTAGCCTTACCATCCTTTCTCAGCTATGGATGTTGCTTCAGCTTTCTTTGAACACATCCACAAATTATATGTTATGCTTATTACGATTGTAAGTGACAAGGATCCAGTCTTCCTCAGCCAGTTTTGGACTCAATTATTCAAATAATTAGGTACACAACTCTGCCATTCCACAGCATATCACCTTCAAACCGATGGCCAAACAGAACGACTTAATTAATGCTTGGAATTTTTTTTGAGGTGCTTGGCATCTGATCAACCAAAGCAATGGGCCAAGTGGCTAACTATGGTAGAATTGTGGTATAATACCACTTATCTGACGCGCCGAAAATAATTCCGTGCTTAGGTACCCAAGTGCAGGTTGTCAAGTTATAATACTTAGTAAGTCCAAGTGTCGAACCACAAGGATAGTCGGAAAGACGATATGGTGATTACGAGTCCAAGGTTTTGTTAAGAGAATTTAATTGGTTGATTTTAAAGTCTTGCAATAAAAATTAAAATGATGTAATAATAGATGAGAAAAGGCTAAGGCATTATAGAATTCATTTGTTTTGTAAAGTTAAGTAAAATCAATCTCATTCAAAGTTCTCAATGCAATTCCTAAGTGTTGAATATTTTACCCATTTCTAAGCAAAAGGGTGTGGAGCAAAAGCAACCCATTCCCATATAAATGCCATATAAAGAAAGGGTGTAAGCAAATATCAACACAAGTGTATCTCTCATTTTTATCTTGTGACAAAGGGTGTGAAGCAAATGCAACCCATTCCCATATAATATCAACTAAGATTCAAACTTAAAATACACAAAAAGAAAAGGCATAAATTTAAACTAGGCATTTAAGAACTCATTGTTAGTTTCCTCTAGGCAAATGACTTGATTATGAAAATGGCCAACTACAAGGAGTTTAGCTCGATAAATCATTACATTTCATTTGTCTAAGATTAGGAGGTCTAGGTGGAGGTCAAACCGTCCTATATAGACTTATTTGATAAATACAAATTGAATCCTTAAAATGATTAATGAAGTTGTTTAAGACATAAATTTAAAAGATCCTCTTTGGCAATACTTTAATTAAGAAGATGACGAGTCTTAAAATCACATAAAGTGTAGAAAGCACTCAACATATCATTAAAGTATTAAAAGATTAAAATCTCAAATTTATGGTGTTTCCATGAATATTCGAAGACTAATCATGCTTGGCAATGAAAAGTATCTTATTCAAAGAAAGAATGGACATAGGCTAGTAAGAAATACACAAGTGTATCATTTTCTCATTAATGCTTGAGATCTATGTATACAAGGCATACAAAGTCAAATCATCATATGAAAATTATCTTACTAGCTTATGAATGGTTGAAAAAATGGAGAAGATGAAGGATTCAAAAAGTATTTAACAATACTAACAATGGAATGAGAATTGAACTTACATAATTAATGCATTGCAAATTTCATCTTTTAGCCTTAGCAAAGAAATTACTCCATGATAATTGTATGAACAAAGACCATTGAAGTTATCTCCATTTCTCTAAAGAGTTTCTCTAACTAGTTTATTTTATTAAGATGATAATTAAAAAGAAAAATAAAATGCAGAAAATAAATATGTATTATAACTTAGAACAACAAATTACAACACAACTCCCCTAAAATGATGGACAAAGAGAGGTTTAAATAGGGAGAGAAATAATGTTCAAAGATGGCTAGCCTATCCCCCTTTTTCAACCACCCCTAGGAGCCTCATTAATGAAAGAAAGTCCAGCACTCTTTGGATCAAAAGGTCAAGGAAAAAATCTGATTTGGAAGCTGCACTTTGATTTAGATGATCTTTGATTGACTAGAGCTTCATTTTGATTTTTGTCTTCGTTGAATTATTCCCAAAGCTCCCCATCTTGCTTCCAAAGTCTATGGTTATAATGTAAACACTAGAAAAAGCTAATTTGAACCATGTGATAACAATTCTTGATATTTAAAGTGTGTGTGCAAAAGTGAGCTAAATTAATTAATCAATGCTAAAATAAACATGATAAATTTAATTTAAAGAGCGTTAGCATATGCAAAATTGCGCGTTTATCAACACCCCCCAACTTAGCTCTTGCTAGTCCCTTAGCAAGCAAATTTAAAAAAGACTATGCACAAAAATCGAAAATGTATTTAGTACATGCATTAATCCCTTTGAACTCCTAAGTTCCCTTAGAAGATGAGATTTATCTCGTGAAGGTTTACAGTGATGATACCTACAAACATCAAAAGTTTGATCATGGTGAATGATGATAATGATGATTTCAAAAGTTCAATTTGCAAAGCTTTTGACATTACTATCACTATTTCTAGACTTGTGGGATTTTGAATGACTATCTAAATTGCTTATCTCCTTTAGAAACTTAACCCATACTTTCCTTTAATCACATGCTAAGCCTTATATTAGCAAAATTCTCATTTAAACACAAAGAGTTTTGATCATTAGAGATGGAAGAGGAATTTCCTTCAAAAACGAAAGTTTCAAATTTTGTCCATTTCTAAGCACTTTTCTTATATTTTCTTGGAATTTTCGCTAAATTAGTTCAAGGCGGTTTTCATCTCTATGGGGGGAAGCAGACTCACTATATAAAATTTGACATTTTATGCTAATTTATTAAGCTTGAAGGAAGCTATTCACCCTTTCCCATATGGTAACCTTTACCTATCCATAATATAAGACAAAGAGACTTATGATTTAGTCAAGTGAAGCTTTAAGTCAATATTAGGATTAAAAGTCATCCAAGTTTTTCAAAGTGCCATGCATTTGTCCTCTCTATTGGAGGATCTTTTCGAAAAAACTTTCATCATTTTTGGACAATAACTCCCTCTTCACAAAATAAAAATTACTCTAAGTGTTATGAAAGAATTTCTCTACTTGAAGCATTTACACATTTTAAGGAACGTTTCTAGGGCCATGAATCTAATTGAAGTAAAGCAAGGTAGATTATCACTCAAAATTCCATCTAGATCAAGGAATTCATGCCAATAGCTAATGAACCAATCATCATCAATTTTTTTTTTATTCATCATTTTTCAAACTTTCAAATTTTTTTTTTGTTTTTTTTAAGCTCTAAACACATGAAAAATTCCGAAATTGAAAAGTCATTAAAGTTTAAGTACATTACCCCCCAACTTGAAGAACGCATTGTCCTCAATGTGAAGAGAACGAGAAATTGGCAGTCTCCCATTTGGCTTTTCGATTTTCATGAGGAAAAGAGAGCTATTTTTCAAAGCAAAATTACTATATGTACACACTAACAAAAACAAATGGGTTAGAATTAGAAAAAACATAACATGCATGCATTGCAATCACATTTCAATCGTAATGTCATGTTTATCAAATCGAACCCAAACAAAGAAGGAAAGAAAATAAAACAAATATTTTTTTTTTTTTATAAAAGTAAAAATTATATACAAACAACACCTATGCTTGTTAGGTATAGGTCGGATCTTCAAGAGTGGTGGACTCCTCTTGAGGTGGGAATTCCAAAAATGGCTTAAGGCGTTGTCCGTTCACTTTGAACACAAAGCCGGTTTTGGGATCCTCAACATTCACGGCCCCAAAAGGGAATACATGTCGAACAATGTATGGGCCGGTCCAACGTGATTTCAGCTTTCCCGGGAAGAGATGCAAACGCGTGTCATAAACTAGAACTTTGTGCCCGAGTTTAAATTCTTTTCTTAAAATAGATTTATCATGAAAAAATTTTGCACGTTCTTTGCTTATCTTAGCATTTTGGTATGCATCCCTCCTTAATTCCTCCAACTCCTCAAGTTGTAACTTTCGGTTGCTTCCGACATTTTCAATATCAAAATTCATCATTTTAATTGCCCAAAATGATCTATATTCCAACTCAACGGGAAGATGGCAAGGCTTGCCATATACTATCCGATAGGGAGACATTCCTAAAATTGTTTTAAAAGCCGTACGGTAAGCCCAAAGTGCATCGTTAAGACGCAATGACCAATCCTTGCGATTTGGATTTACCGTCTTTTTAAGAATTTGCTTTATCTCCCTATTGGCAAGTTCGGCTTGGCCATTGGTTTGCGGATGATAAGCGAGTGATACTTTGTGATTTACCCCATATTTTTGCATTAAAGATTCAAAAGGTTTATTGCAAAAATGAGTACCACAATCGCTTATAATTGCTTTGGGAGTGCCAAACCTTGCAAGAATATTTTTTTTTAAAAATCGGATCACCACTTTGTGATCATTTTTCTTGCAAGCTTTGGCCTCTACCCACTTGGAAACATAATCAACCGCTACTAAAATATAAAGGTTACCGAAAGAGGATGGGAATGGTCCCATGAAATCGATTCCCCAACAATCGAACACTTCAATCACCAAGATTGTATTAAGCGGCATCATGCTTTTTCTTGTAATCCCTCCTAAAATTTGGCATCTCGGGCAAGCTTTGCAATGTTGGCAGGCATCTTTGAACACTGTTGGCCAATAAAGGCCACTTTGCAATATCTTGGCCGCCGTTTTCTTAGCCGAAAAGTGCCCTCCACAAGCTTCGTTATGGCCAAAGTAAGGACTTTTTTTAACTCTTCGTCCGGTATACAACGCCGAATAATTTGATCCGCACCATACTTGAACAAGTAAGGTTCTTCCCAATAAAACCGGTACACTTCAGACATGAATTTTCGCCGATCTTGAGCATTCCAATGTGTTGGCATCTTGTTGGTGACAAGATAGTTAACTATGTCAGCATACCACGGCAATGAAGTTACCGAGAACAATTGCTCGTCTCGGAATGAATCTTTGATTGCACTTTGCTCAATATTGTCGATAAATGAGAGGCGAGACAAGTGGTCCGCTACCACGTTCTCTACCCCTTTCTTGTCTTTGATGAGTAAGTGAAATTCTTGGAGTAAGAGAATACACCTCAAAAGCCTCGGCTTTGCATCTTTCTTTGTGAAAAGGTACTTAAGAGCTGCATAATCCGTGAAAATGACAATAGGCGATCCAATGAGGTAGGATCGGAATTTGTCAAGGGCAAATACTATAGCCAAGAGCTCTTTTTCCGTTGTTGTATAATTCATTTGAGCATCATTGAGCATTCGACTAGCATAGTAAATGACTCCGGGCTTCTTGTCCTTTCTTTGGCCGAGGACTGCCCCCACAGCATAGTCGCTTACATCGCACATGAGTTTGAATGGCAAACTCCAATCGGGAATTTGCATGATGGGGGCGGTTGTGAGCAACTGCTTGAGCTTGGCGAATGCTTCTTCACATTTCTCGTCCCAAATGAATGGGGCATCTTTCAACAGGAGATTGCACAATGGCTTTGCGATAACACTAAAGTTTTGAATGAACCTCCTATAAAAGCCGGCATGACCCAAAAATGAACGGACATCTTTGACGGTAGTTGGAGTGGGAAGTTTTGAGATTATTTCAATTTTTGCCTTGTCAACTTCGATTCCCTTCTCCGAAATAATGTGCCCTAAGACAATGCCCTTTGTCACCATGAAATGACATTTCTCCCAATTAAGAACAAGTTGTTTCTCAATGCACCTTTTTAAAACCTGCTCAACATTCAACAAACAATTATCGAATGACTTACTGTAAACGGTAAAGTCATCCATAAATACCTCTAAGATCTTTTCCACCATGTCGCTAAAGATACTTAGCATGCACCTTTGAAAGGTTGTTGGTGCATTGCACAACCCAAATGGCATCCTTCGATATGCAAAGGTACCAAAGGGGCATGTGAAGGTGGTTTTCTCTTGATCATTTAAATCAATCTCAATTTGGTTGTACCCAGAGAATCCATCTAAGAACGCGTAAAATTCATGCCCGGCTACTCTTTCGAGTGTTTAGTCCAAAAATGGGAGCAGAAAATGATCTTTACGTGTTACTTCATTAAGCTTACGGTAATCAATGCATACTCGCCACCCGGTGGTGACTCTTTAGGGTATTAATTCATTTTGTTCATTTTTGACTACCGTGAGGCCGGATTTCTTTGGTACAACTTGGGTTGGACTCACCCATTTGCTATCGGAGATTGGATAAATGATTTTTGCATCTAGCAATTTCAATACCTCATTTCTTACAACTTCTTGCATATTTAGGTTCAAACGGCGTTGAAATTGTCTAGATGGTTTAGCATTTTCTTCCAAGTGGATTTTGTGAGTGCAAATTAAAGGATTAATCCCTTGGAGGTCAGCTAGTGTCCAACCAAAAGCTTTCTTATGTTTATTAAGCATACTTACCAACCTCACCTCTTGCTCTTTTGAGAGTTCGGAAGAAATTACCACAGGGTAGGTTTTGGAAGCACCTAAGAAAGCGTACTTCAAGTTGCTTGGCAATGGCTTGAGCTCCATTTGTCCCTCAAGCTTTAGTGTTGGATCGGATGTTCTCCCCTTTTGCTCCTTCGAATCTTGAACCTTATCATCAAGTAAGGAAAACACTTGCAAACACTCATCGAATTCATTGGAAGTGGTTAGATTCTCTTCCATTGAATCCAAATCGTAAGTATTATTAAAATGATCTTGGACTAATGACTCTATCATGTTCACATGTTCACTTTCTTCATCAAAATTATTTTGTTGTTTGCTTAAAGAGAACACATTTAGCTCAAGGGTCATGTTTCCAAAAGCCAATTTAACAATTCCATTCTTGCAATTAATGATGGCATTAGATGTGGCAAGAAATGGTCTTCCTAAAATAACAGGAATTTTATTAGCGGGATTTGCTACCGGTTGCATATCAAGAACAATGAAATCAACGGGAAAGTAGAATTTATCAATTTGCACAAGAACAGCCTCTATTATCCCTCTCAGTATCTTAACGGAGCGATCCGCTAATTGAATCGTCACTTTGGTGGGTCTCAACTCTCCTAACCCCAATTGTTGGTACACCGAAAAAGGAAGCACATTAACACTAGCTCCCAAATCAAGTAAGGCATTCTTTATGCGACAATTGCCAATTAAACATGAAATGGTTGGGCAACTGGGATCTTTGAATTTTGGAATACGAGTGCCTTGCATGATAGAGCTCACTTGCTCTGTCATAAATGCTTTTTTCTTAACATTCAACCTTCTTTTTGTGGTACACAAATCTTTGAGAAATTTAGCATATGAAGGTATTTGCTTGACTGCGTCAAGCAATGGAATGTTGATCTTGACTTGCCTAAACACATCAAGAATTTCGGTGTTGCGATTTTCCTTAGGAGGTTGATTTAACCTTTCGGGAAAAGGGACTTTGATGTTATTTCTGATTTTTTCTATGTCCTCTTTCTCATTCATCTTTTCCTTTTCCTTTTCCCTCACATTCTTTTCTTCTTATACTCCTTCACTTGGTGTTGACTCGGCTATGTCCACCGGCATTTGGGCCTTAGGAACTATAGTTTTGTCAATCATCTTTCCATTTCTAAGGGTTGTGATGGATTTTAACTCCTCTACATTCCCACTCGACTCCTCTTCAACTATCATGGCTTGCCCTCTAGGATTAGCTATTGGTTGGGCCGGAAACTTTCCTTTTTCTTGGGTTGCTAAAGCGGTGGTGAGTTTGGACATTTGAGTTTTCAAATCACTAACATCTCTATTGGTCTTGTCTACAAACTGTCGCAAAAGAGTCTCCAAATTCGAATTTGGGTTTGGGTTTGCTTGACCAAAAGAGTTGTTTTGGGGTGGAGGTGGTCTTGGTTGGTAGGAGTTTGAGTTTGGATTCGAATTTTGATTTCCCCCCAACTAAAATTAGGATGGTTCCTCCACCCTTCATTGTACCTTTGAGAAAATGGGTCATTGTTTGGCTTAGAGTATGAGTTTATAGCATTGATTTGTGAGGGACTTTGAAGGACCTCTTTGAAGGTCGGAATTGTGTGACACTCCTCCGTGGAATGCCCTAACTTATCACAAATGACACACAATTGACTTGATGACACTGCATTGACATCTCTAAGCTTGTTTGTCTCCAAGGCCTCTACCTTCTTAGATAATTGGAACAACCTTACCCCCATGTCATCATCACTGGATATTTGGTACAACCCACCCTTTCCCGGAGGTTTGGCCTTAGGTTCCTCAGTATAAGTGTTCCAATTTTGGGCACCCTCTGCTAATTCATCAAAATACTGGGACTTTTACTCAAAAATTGACCATTACACATGGTCTCTACAAATGTACGCATCTCGGGAGTAAGAGATTCATAAAAATAGCTTACAAGGCTCCATGTTTCGTGGCCGTGGTGAGGACATGCGTTTAAAAGTTCCTTGTATCTTTCCCAACACTTGTAAAAACTTTCATTTTCTTTCGGCGAAAAATTTGATATCGCCCTTCTCAAAGCTTTGGTCCGATGGACGGGAAAGAATTTTTTTAAAAACTCCGATTGAAGTACTTGCCAAGACCGAATAGATTGCGGTTTTTGAGCATTCAACCATAATTTTCCTTTATCTTTTAAGGAGAAAGGGAAAAGTTTTAAACGCATTACTTCTTCATTTATGTTTGCCTCACGAAACGTGGAGCAAACTTCCTCGAAATCTTTCAAATGTAAGTACGGATTTTCGGATTCCATAGCATGGAAAGAAGGGATATGTTGAAGCATACCTGGCTTGAATGAGAATGTTCCCGCTTGTCCGGTGGGGAGAATAATGCAAGAATTAGACGTCGTCCGAGGTGGTTGAAGATAATCCCTCATTGTTCGAACCGGAGGATGTCGATTATTGTTCTCTCCGATATTTGACTCATTGTCCTCGTTATCCATTTCAGATGGAGTAGGCGAAGGACTAGGATGCCTTGGTAGTGGTTAGCCTCTTGGTGGACTTATACGAAGATCAATGTACAAATTTCCGGGCATAAGCCCGGAAGGGTGATCTCGAATAAAATTTTCCACCTAAAAAAAAAATAATAATAAGTAGGAAAAGTAATTTACAAAGGGAGAGAATACTTACAAAGTGATTTTTTTTTTCTTTTTTACAAAACTCGTAATCCATCTTTCGCCGTATCCCTGGCAACGGCGCCAAAAACTTGACGCGCTGAAAATACTCCCGTGCTTAGGTACCCAAGTGCAGGTTGTCAAGTTATAATACTTGGTAAGTCCAAGTGTCGAACCACAAGGATAGTCGGAAAGACGATATGGTGATTACGAGTCCAAGGTTTTGTTAAGAGAATTTAATTGGTTGATTTTAATGATTGATTTTAAAGTCTTGCAATAAAAATTAAAATGATGTAATAATAGATGAGAAAAGGCTAAGGCATTATAGAATTCATTTGTTTTGCAAAGTTAAGTAAAATCAATCTCATTCAAAGTTCTCAATGCAATTCCTAAGTGTTGAATATTTTACCCATTTCTAAGCAAAAGGGTGTGGAGCAAAAGCAACCCATTCCCATATAAATGCCATATAAAGAAAGGGTGTAAGCAAATATCAACACAAGTGTATCTCTCATTTTTATCTTGTGACAAAGGGTGTGAAGCAAATGCAACCCATTCCCATATAATATCAACCAAGATTCAAACTTAAAATACACAAAAAGAAAAGGCATAAATTTAAACTAGGCATTTAAGAACTCATTGTTAGTTTCCCCTAGGCAAATGACTTGATTATGAAAATGGCCAACTACAAGGAGTTTAGCTCGATAAATCATAACATTTCATTTGTCTAAGATTGGGAGGTCTAGGTGGAGGTCAAACCGTCCTATATAGACTTATTTGATAAATACAAATTGAATCCTTAAAATGATTAATGAAGTTGTTTAAGACATAAATTTAAAAGATCCTCTTTGGCAATACTTTAATTAAGAAGATGATGAGTCTTAAAATCACATAAAGTGTAGAAAGCACTCAACATATCATTAAAGTATTAAAAGATTAAAATCTCAAATTTATGGTGTTTCCATGAATATTCAAAGACTAATCATGCTTGGCAATGAAAAGTATCTTATTCAAAGAAAGAATGGACATAGGCTAGTAAGAAATACACAAGTGTATCATTTTCTCATTAATGCTTGAGATCTATGTATACAAGGCATACAAAGTCAAATCATCATATGAAAATTATCTTACTAGCTTATGAATGGTTGAAAAAATGGAGAAGATGAAGGATTCAAAAAGTATTTAACAATACTAACAATGGAATGAGAATTGAACTTACATAATTAATGCATTGCAAATTTCATCTTTTAGCCTTAACAAAGAAATTACTCCATGATAATTGTATGAACAAAGACCATTGAAGTTATCTCCATTTCTCTAAAGAGTTTCTCTAACTAGTTTATTTTATTAAGATGATAATTAAAGAGAAAAATAAAATGCAGAAAATAAATATGTATTATAACTTAGAACAACAAATTACAACACAACTCCCCTAAAATGATGGACAAAGAGAGGTTTAAATAGGGAGAGAAATAATGTTCAAAGATGGCTAGCCTATCCCCCTTTTTCAACCACCCCTAGGAGCCTCATTAATGAAAGAAAGTCCAGCACTCTTTGGATCAAAAGGTCAAGGAAAAAATCTGATTTGGAGGCTGCACTTTGAATTAGATGATCTTTGATTGACTAGAGCTTCATTTTGATTTTTGTCTTCGTTGAATTATTCCCAAAGCTCCCCATCTTGCTTCCAAAGTCTATGGTTATAATGTAAACACTAGAAAAAGCTAATTTGAACCATGTGAAAGCAATTCTTGATATTTAAAGTGTGTGTGCAAAAGTGAGCTAAATTAATTAATCAATGCTAAAATAAACGCGATAAATTTAATTTAAAGAGCGTTAGCATATGCAAAATTGCGCGTTTATCATTATTACACAACCATTGAAATGTCTCCATTTGAAGCACTCTATGATATTCCTCCTCCTCAACTGTGTATTCCTCAAGAAAAGTATCAACCATAACTAAAGGTCCAACAATTCATAAAGGAAAGGAGAACGACCTTCCAGTTTATTCGAGATCGCTCACAGGAAGCCCAAAGTCGAATGAAGTTATACGCTAAAAGCATAAAACTGAAAAAGAGTTTCAGGTAGGGGATTGGGTGTGACACCCCAAAATTTAGGCATGAATCAACCAAAATAATAACTAAAAAAAGTCTAGCATTAATCCAAATAATCCTCAAACATCAATAATTAATAAATCGAAAAATACCAACTAGCACAAAATATAACCCGACAAAAGTGTTTGATGTGGTCCATAACCAAAAGTTCTCTAAGTTCAAACCAACCATTCAACCAATCAAGCTAAGGCTACAACCTATAGCAATTTATTCAAACGTGATAGGAAAACCAAATGCCTCTTCGATGCCTCCCCTAATTTTCAAGAAAGCTCTAGCGGGTGATTAGTATCATCTACCTGCTGATAGCTTACAAAATCTGAGAGGGAGTGAGCAAAACCCAGTAGGAAAAACAATTCTAGCTTTACCCTAACCCCATACAACCCATGTCCATAATACATATAAATATGTAAGCGTGTATATCAATATAAGAGGTAAGGTAGATATAGTTAACGTAGCGTTTAATCTCCAATTTGCATGAATTAATCCTACAACATATAACACCTTAAGATATCATAACAAATAATGAATGCATGCTAGTCCTCGTTCTTGGTGCTTTCAACCATGATACGAGTGTAACCCGCATGCCTCAAGGACACTAACTTGGCCAAGATGTAATGGGATGTGCTATCCCTGCTATTTATCCATCCTGAATAGGATGTCCAAGATAACACACTTTGTATAACAAATCCAATAATAGTATACTAGGTGCACAATAAATTACGCTAGTTCTATTCATCATATATAGTAAGACCCATCACAAGCATATGAAGGTATAGTAGTAGTAGTTTATGTTCATCATACATAGTCAGACCCAACACAAGCATATGAAGGTATAGTGGTAGTAGAATTATTGTAAAAATACTGGACCCAAAGTAATTCAAAGTAATTATTTTAATACCCATATATTCGTACATCCACCCATATGTATATATATAGTATTAATTTATGGGTGAACTATGACAAATGTGGGATAAACCCATTTGCCATCCTTGTCTCCAAAACACAGTTGCACATATTATATAAACATATATATACATACATATATAGCTAAATACATATATATACACGCAGTAAAATGGAGTATACACCCATGTTCATATATATCTGATTAATATATATCTTCCACACATTCCGATCCCTTACCCAAATTAATTCAATACAAGCATCATCTAACTCAAACATTGGACAAAACTAAATCACCTAAAAGAACAAATTTGACACTGTCATAAATCATATTAATTGCCCAGTTAAATTTAAAACTAAGAAAGGTTTTCATGGCTATGGTGGCTTCCTTCAATTTTCTAACCCGAACTCACCCGACTATGTAAATAAGTTATATATATATATATTGATATATTTCTTATATATACCCATCTCTCCCAGGAAGAAGTATACAACTCATAACAGAAAGTTCCAAGCAAGTAATTTATATACTCGTGGGTCTAATTAGGCCATGGACACCACTCGATCTAACCCCGTACGGAGAATTCGAACACATCTACATAGTTTCCCATTTTCTACATATATTATAAACACACATTGCGCATGATTAAGATAGGTCTAGAATTTGAGTCTCCTACCTCGACTCGGTACTAGGTTTCGTTCTAGACCAACGCTCATATTGCCGACCACCACCATCAACGCCGCTTCCTCTTGAACAACCATATGGAAAATATTAGGGTTTAGTGCTTCTATCTCTCGTACTTCGAGGGTTCCCAATTACGTTCCCCTCTCTCAAAGAAGTAACCCACGTACTTAAGGAAGTTAAAAGGGATAATTCCTTTTTTTTTTGGTAAATATTACCGACACACCATATCTTAAAATAATAATGATAATACTAATAAAAATAGAAATAGAAAATATGAGACTTTACATTGGGTATTCTTGCGATTAGACCATCTCCATCGGATGGCTATTATGCCATCTTTTGCCATATTAGCCTGTAGCGGATGTTTCAAAATGGTGAAAAGCCCAATGAAATGGTAGATCTATGCTAAATATATCAGGGGACAAACATTTCCCATAACCGATGTTGTGGACATCGGTTGTGCATGGCCAATGTTCACAATATCGACTGTCTTGTTTTTTTTTTTTTAAGAAATGCCATAGCCGACATCCATTGTATCGGCCAAGGCATTTTCTACATTTCAAAAAATAGCCGTTAGATAACGGCTATTTTTAACACCAGCTATATATACCTTTCAACCCCAAATTCATTTTTCACATTTCAATTCTATTTTGTAAGTTTTTTTTTTCTCACTTTTCTCCAACAATTTAAAATTTTAGTTTTTTATCATTTTTTTTTACAATTTCAAATTTAGTTTATATTTGATAAAATTATTTATTTATTATTTACTTTTTAAAATAAACATTAGTTTTATTTTTATCAGTGAATTATGTCTAAAAATCGCGGATCGAATATAACACTGCTAAAAGACGAAGCATTTTGTCGATCATATATGCAAGTTAGCGTCGATTCGATAACCGGTGCAAATTAAACCAATGACCGATTGTGGGAATCCGTATCCGCGATATACCACCAACAACTTGGTATTATCGTTCGAACAATGCCATCATCTCTTCAGTCGCGCTATCAATACGTTAGTTTTACAATTGTTACTTTTGTGGCTAAGTTGTCACATGCAATGAATAATCACGGAAGCGGAACAAGCGAAGTTGATTGGGTAATTTTCGTATATCATATGTAGGGGTGGGAAAAAAAAACCAGGAACCGGAGAACCGATAAGAACCGAACCGGTAAGAACCGGTTCGGTCCGGTTCTTGAAAATATATTAATGATTTTAACGGTTCGGTTCTTGTTGCAAAATTAACGGTTCGGTTCTTGGTTCCTCATATTTTATATGTGTATTATCCGTTAAAGAACCGTTATCTTATTTATAATTTTATATATATATATATTAATATATATATAATTATTATATAATATAATATATACTTTATAATAATAAAACAAACTTTAACATTTAAAATTTAATAAATTACAAATGCACAGAGCACTAAGCAGTTAAGCAGTGGTACTGGTCTCTTGTCTCCACTCTCCACTTTCTTTTGTTTTGCCTTTCTTTTCTTTGCCCGAAGTCCCGAACCCTAGCCCCCTTTCCGCAGCCACCGAAGAGGCGACGACTTCGTTGACCCAAACTCGCCACCGACGACTTCACTGCCTCAACCCCGGCCATCTCAGCCCCAATCCCATGTCCCCGTCTCACCACCGACGACTCCATCTCAACCCCAATCCCGTGAAAGGTACTCGTCGCTGCTCTTTTTCTCTCTATCTATCTCCGTCGTTGCTCTTTCTTTCTCTATCTATCTCCGTCGCTATACCTCTCTGCCTCTCTCTCTCTATCTCCGTCACAGACTCACAGCTAAAGGTTGCGAGTTCGAGTCCCCTCACCTCCTTTGCTCGGCTGCCCACACTTAAATCAAATGATATAATAAGGTAATAATTTTTAAAGATTTTGTTGTTTACTTACCACTAGGCAGGTTGTTGTTGTTTGCTTACCAGTAGGCAGTAGCTACTGGATTGTTTCAAAATTCAATCAAATTGTTAATGGTTCCTCACTGAAGAACCGGTTTATAAACGGTTCTTAAATAAATATTGGTTCTTAATTATAATTCGGTTAATTTAAGTTTTGTGGTTAATTTTTAATAACGGTTTTTTTCTTGTTAACAGTTAACCAATAACCTCGAGGAACCGAACCGTTATAACCGGTTCGGTTCTTAAACGGTTCTTCAATAAAATATAGTTGGAACCGAACCGTTATAATATTAACGGTTCTTCAAACGGTTCTTCGTAAAATTCCCAAGAACCGAACCGGTCCCACCCCTAATCATATGTGTTTTTTTTTTATTTTCACTACAGCTATAAAATTTACTCTTGTCGTATAATTTATCCAGATTAAAAAAGTGCGAGAAGCTTTCTTAATCGAGAAAAAAACACCTTTTAAATTTGATAATTGTTATAAAATTTTAAAAGAACACAAAAAGTTTGAACTGAGTACAACGTCGACATTAAACATGCAACATTCTCGTTACGGTCCAAGTGATATCGGTGGTTCATCTATTAACATTGGAGACGGGTCTTCCCCTATTAACCTCGAAGGCCCCGATGGAAGTAGGCCAACTGGCAAAAATGAAGCTAAATTACCAAAAAAAAAAGGACAAAGAAAAAAGTTTGTCAATGCAAAGTGCATCACTTCAAGTACAACATTGTTAAACACACAACATTTTCTTGAGAAGGCCGAGTGGTGTATTATTTCCCAAAGAACCTTTTCATTGATTTCATTTCCTTAATAAATCAAAAAAGAATTCCCTTA
This sequence comes from Lonicera japonica, assembly GCA_021464415.1. Lineage (NCBI taxonomy): Eukaryota > Viridiplantae > Streptophyta > Magnoliopsida > Dipsacales > Caprifoliaceae > Lonicera > Lonicera japonica. The sequence goes on along the minus strand of CM038463.1, from coordinate 99,308,885 downwards.
AATAAAACATTTGGTTTTTAAAGTTAAAAAAACATATGGTTTATTTAATTATAAAAACTCTTGGTTTTTTTAATTAAATAAACATTTGGTTTTATATAAATTAAAAACAAATTGATTTTTTGGTTTAAAAAAACAGTTGGTATTATAAATTAAAAAAACAGTTCTAAAATGCAGTTGGGTTTTTTAATTAAAAAAACAGCCAAGGTTTTTAATTTTTTTTAGAAAACAAAAGTTGGGTTTCTTATTTGAAAAAACAGCTAAGTTTTTTATTTTATAAATAAAAATAACAGTTGGGTTTTATATTTAAAAAAAAATCCAAGATTTTAGTTTTTTAAATAAAAATAAACAGTTAGGTTTTGTATTTCTTTTAAAACAGCCAAGTTTTTCATTTTACAAAAAACTATAAACAGTTGGGTTTTTTATTTTTAAAAACACTCAACTTTTTAATTTTATAAATATAAAAAACAGTTTGATTTTTTAGTTAAATAAACAGCCAAGTTTTTAATTTAAGAAAAGTCGAAAAAAAGTTGGGTTTTTTATTTAAAAAAACAGCCACGTTTTTTATTTTTATAAATGAAAAAATTAGTTGGGTTGTTTATTTAAAAAAAACTGGTTTTCTATGTAAAAATATAAATGAAAAAAACAGTTATATTAAATCAAATTACATAATTTTATTATTTTGTTTTTAAAATTTTATAAATAAACATGCATTTTAAATGTACGATAAAAGTAACAAATTGTTACTATACAATTTCAAATACAATAAAAAATCTATGAACCTCAAAGAAGAGATGGAGCAGTCTACTGCAGAAGACTCCTTCGAATTTTTATTTTTATTTTTTTATGAAGAGTGGAGATGGTGAGGAGTGAGGAGAATAAAGAAAGGTTTGCTCTCGGATATAAAAATGGTTGGGGGGGGGGGAAGATGACCATTAACTAGCCGTTCGAGAAAATTAGAGCCACAGACGATGCATTGTGTATCGTCTGTGGCTTTGATTTTCTTGATCGACGTGCTCTACATCGGCTCTGGTTTTTTTTCCCATTTTCTTTCCCTTTCCGCTGCAGCTAGCGTAGGAGCAAATGCTATGTTTTATTTTCCATTTTTAGCATACAATTTTAGAAATCCGATGGAGATGGTCTTAAAACCATATCGACAAACGTCCTTCTCTATGCACCGAGATTCCAAATTACCACCACTGTTTTATGGTCCATATCAAGTACTCGATCATGTAGGGAAAGTTGCTTATCATCTTCAGTTGCCTCCCACAGTTTCTATCCACCCCGTTTTTCTTGTGTCAATGTTTAAGAAAATGTTGGGCAACCATCAATTGGCTTCTTCGAAACTTATTCCTATTAATGCAGCCGGCCAATTTCTGGTGGAACCAATTCAAATCTTGAATCGTCATCTCATCAAAAGAGACAAAAAACCTATTCCTCAAACGTTGGTGCAATGGTTCAACCTTCCACCAAAACAAGCTACATGGGAAGATTTGGCGACGATTTTGGTGTAATTCCCTGACATCAATCCTTGAGGACAAGGATCAGCTTAAGGGGAAGGTGTTATTGTGAAATGGTGAATTAGGTTCTGTAATTGGGGGGGAGGAAGAAGGATTAACAGCTAATGAGCAGATTCAATTGAGGAAAGGGGTGTCATTTTATCGATATGAGGGGAGAATAAAACGTCGTCGTTTAGCTAAATGAAGTATTGTTATTTCCTTTATTTTTATTATTGTTTTCATTTCTTCTTTTTTTAATTTCAGCCATGTGTCATCTCGTTAGAGAGAGAGTGTGAATGTTGTTATAAAAAGAACGCCTCCTCCATTGTAAGGGGGGCATCAATATAAATAATCTATTTCTCTATTTTCTGTTAAATCCTTCCCACTATTCTTTCTCTAATTCTTCTCTTCTGAACCCTAATCTCTTAATCTAATTTATATTAAACAAAGCCAGTCAAAATAGACACCCAATGCATGAACCCCTTAATGGCAATAGACCTGTTTCTTAATCTTAAATAACCGTATGGCAAATCTACACGCTTATAATGCCAATAATCCAAACTCATAGTGAACATTATAATAGGGATTTTACTCGACCCCATTTCGTAAAATACTTTAAACTTAACAAAATTGTAATCATCCAATTGTGGAAGAAAACCAAACCCTAGAATTGTTGAAGAATACCAAAATTTTTCATTACGAGAGAACAATTAAACATACATAAACTTCTACTGGCAGGATTCAATAAGGCCATAACTAACTAGTTATAATCGAAAAACCCATCGAGACAGAGTTATCCATTGCACGAACCGCGTATAATCACAGATTCACTAGAAGAAAAATAGTTCATAGGGAAATTGAGACCGGCATCATTCTAATTATGATTATATCCATTGCTATATCAATAGAATTGTTGTTGGGCCGATGGGATATTGGGATGGTCATGGATTAATAAGAGTTGGTGTTTGTGGGAATTAGTGAGAAGGGTGTTAATGAAATTAGGGTTTGTGATGAGGGAATTCCATGGTTTAGAAACACATCTGAATTGAAGAAGTGATTTGGGGGGAAGCCTGGGGAGGATTTCTTCCATTAATTCCCCAGGAATAAGAAGACTATTAGATAACATTACCATTGTTCCAGGGTTTCTTTCTCCTACGGCTAGTTTTTTTCTTAAGAGATTTAAGAGACCCTTTAATATACACAACATTACAAAATTAACCTGTTAATAATCATAATCATGCCATAGGTTTTCTGAGTCAATTAACTTGATAAATGGGTTCAATTTTATGCTTGAACGTCTTAAAATCAGGTCAATTTTGAGTTAGTCATGTCAGATATAGCAACCAGAACTCGAATCGTATACTATGGGTTAGACGTGTCTAATTAAATTTGACTAGACATATTTATTTTTGACCCTATTTCATTAACTTCACATCAAGTTTGTGCGTGCACGGATTCTGTTGAATATTTTCGGCCCTAAATGTATGTCTGCACTTAGTCGATAGAATATTACTTTATTGAGCACATATTGCTAATGATAGAATTTAAACAATCTCAAACTTGAGTTTATAAAGGACAACCTAAACAGTCTCGAGCACGAACTAGCTCTTTCAATTTAAAATATGTCTACTAGGGTAAGCTAGGCTCACAAGCTTATCGGAGTTGAGTTAGTTGTATTCGAGCTTGACTTATATAACAAACAACCCCTCCAAGCCCTCTTACACGACTTGATCTCGGTTTGGTTACTTAACGGACGAATTTGAAACTAATTTTGAGACAAGCCAAGCTCGAGCTGTTCATGAAAAGCTTGGTTTGCTTGTAGACTTACTCTTCCATCTTAAATTAAGGCAGTTATTATTTTGGTATGATAAATGTTGTTAATATTTTGTGTTTGTTTTAGTTTATTCGAATTGGTAAAAAATTAGACTTCCATTTTCTTTAGTTTGTGGCATACATGAATTCAATTTAAACTCAATGTGGCGGAGTTGGGGATAAAGATCTCTTTTTTTTTTTTAAAAAAAAGAAAGTAATAAAGTTAATTTTGTTCTAAGAAAAAAGTTTAAACAAGGAGGTGGCTACAAACAAAAATGAATTTTCTTTGGTTTGGATGCTTCAGACCTTATTTGAAAGACCATTTTGGTTCTATTGGAGCTTGTCTCTGCAGGTCTTTTCTGGTGTTTTATCTGCTAGCATGCGAGGCCAAACCTTTTCAAGAAGCTTGCAATTTATGCTTTTGTTCTAAAGAGCTTCGAGATTTTATCACCTTATCAACTTATCAATGAAGTTGGATTCATAGAAGGCGGTTTCTCTATGCTCCTCTGATTTAAGGGAAAATTTCAACAATTATTGAGGACATTCGAAGATTGACGAGCGAGATTCCTATGGTTTTTAGATGGATTCCCTGATCTTCCTATCAGAGCTGGCCCTGGGGCAGGGTAGGCAGGCAGGGTGATCGCCCAAGGCCCAAAAGTAAGAAGGGTCACTAATTTTTTTTATGTGTATATATATATATATATTCATGTGTGAGTTAAAAAATAATTAATTATTAAAGTATCTTTCCTAAAAAACAATTGCAATTTTTCCAATCAATGTTTGGATTTTTGTTTGATGCAACAAAGTTAGTTTCATTATATGATGATGAGTTGAGAAGATCTTGCATAAATCTTAAAAATGTTTTAAAAATTGAGGTTTCTGATGTTAATGAAAGTACTTATATTCAGAATTACAAGTATTGCAATTAATGTTACCAAGTGAATCATATGAAAGAAATCTTACTTACGAACCACCATGAGTCAAGATAGATTAAAAGGATTAGCAATTTTATGCATTGAAAATGACATCTCATAAAATCTTGACTATGGAGATATAATTCATGATTTTACTGCTAAAAATGTAAGAAGAAATTATTTTAAATGATTGTTTTGGTCAAAATTTCATTGTTACTTTTATTTTGTAAGTACGTTTTAGTATGCGGTGTCGCTTTGGAGGATTTAGAAACTTTTTAGAAGATAAAATGCATATGAAGATCGAAGATGAAACATATAAGTATTCAAATTATTTGTCGTATTGGTTTGGGGCTTTTTTTTAAAGGACAAATGTCACACTCTCTTTCTAATAAATGACACTCTTTTTAAGAGATTAGTTTGAAGGACAACTTTTTAATTAAGGAATTTTTTTTAATTAAGGACAAAACATAAATTATTTAATTATTTCAATTAGTTATGTTGAATTCCAAAACTACCCTTTTTATAGATAAATACCCAAAACTAAATATAAAATTAATTAAGTAATTAAATCAATGATAATAAATTCAAACAAATTCAAAATCAAATAATAAAAAATCCAAAAGAAAGATGATAAACACAAGAATAATTTAAAAAAAAAAATTCGAACAAAAAATAGATTCTAAAAATTTCAAACTCAGAAACTTCAAAATTCAAAAAAGTGGAATTTTCGAAATCTAAAGCGATAAAGCCAATTAAATAAATAAACAAATTAAAAACTTACCAACTTGGATGCTTACGTTTGGACCAACGATAAAACAATACTCAATACTTCAATATATATAGTCCTTAAAAAATGTCTACAAAATAAAATGTTGTAGTTGTTAGTTATTATGTTTGCAAAATTAACAAAGATAGAAAATGCATACAAATTAATATGCCTACAAAATAATATGTTAGAAAAATGCCTACAAAATAAAATGTTGCAAGTGTTAGTTAAAATGCCTGCAAAACTATCAAGCATATAAAAATTCCTACAAATTAATATGCCTACAAAATAATATAATAGAAAAATACCTACGATGAAAAATAGGCATTTTTTTGACAAATATATTAAGTTACGTTCTTATAATTAATTTTCTGGCAAACATAAAGGGAAGTGAAATAACCAAAAATACTTCTACAGTGTATACACATAAAATCAAAAAATAAAAATGAATCAATTCAATTCAAGTACTATTCAAATCATACCGAATCAATTAACAATAAATAGAAGGGCAGAGGAGGTTTGATAGGCGAGAGTAAGGACAAGATAGACTCGAGTTTCGAGCGGTAACATCATCTCGTCGTTTTTGATAATTCTTCTTCTATGTGGAGCAGCTTCAACAGAAGTTCTATTAGTTGCTATGGATTTCACCATGATGATGTTAGATGATGTATTATAGTTTTTTTTTGTATAGAGATTGGGCTGTGGCCATTAAAGGACCAAATAGACGCATTTTTTGTTCTTTCACTTCCTTTTTTTATGTTTATCTTTTTAATTAATTTTGTTGTGATATATATTTAAATTGGTTTGAATTTATTTTCATTGATTTAATTTTGAATTTAATTGTATATTGATTTTATCATATTTATTTTTAAGAAGGGTAGTATTGAAATTCAACTTAATTAATTGAAATATTAAAATAATTAATATTTTGTCCTTGATTAAAAAAATTTTACTTTAAACAAAAGTTTGTCCTGCAATCTAAAAGAAAAAAAAAAGTGTCCTTTATTCTAAGGACAAGCTCATCTTTGTCCATAATAATTATTTTCTATATTAGTTTTGATAGCATGTAAACTCGTATATTTTAAAATAAACTTTGCAAACACTTTGAATTCTTAATTATAATGTGTTTTTTTTTGGTGGAATATAAATTATTTTCATTGAAATAAAATTAATTTGTTTTTCTCGTATAAAAAAATTAATATATTTATTTATAAGAGGGGCATCATTTTAAGATTTCGTCCACGGTCTAAAAATGACCGGAACCGGCTCTGCTTCCTATTCTCTTCCTCACAATGCAGCCTGGAATATTTACTTGGATTCGTAAGGCATACCCCGAGACATATAACGAATGACACACACAACAAAGAAGAAGAAGAAGGTATTTTCATATGGAGCCTTCATTAATGCCAAAACAAATAAGGCAAGTTATAAAATAATACCCTTACAAGTAAATACATAATTAGATCTTCCCTCAAAAGAGTAAGATCAGCTCATCTCTACTGTAATATATGGTGCTTGAAGAAGATAATAAAAATTCTCATAAAAGAAAAGATAGAAATCCCATGGATCTAAAGATTGGTGCAAAAACCCTCAGATCTAAGGATATTATTGGGTTTATTATTGGATTTAAGAAGAACCAGCGTTGCTCTCATCCTCCTCCAGTAGAAAATAAACAGAGCGGAGCAAAAAGGAAAATAGGGTTGCAGAGTGAATACTCCAGTTTCTAAATCTCCATAAGTTGTTGGAAGATATCCATGGTAGGAGCTGGTAAACCGGCAAGGACATTAACACTTTTGCTATCGGCCCCATGAGCTAGGAAAAAAATTCCTTCCTTCTGAGGGAAGGATGTACGGCCATGTGCAACAGGCACTCCCCACCCGAAATCAGTGGTGTTAAAAGAAAGCCTACTCCAAGAACTGATGTAAACTGTTGCAGCCAAAAATGATTTAACTCTTGTTACTTCCAAATAGTCTATGGTGGACCTTATATATTTATCTGTAATCATACCAATCGCTTCTTTAACTAATCTCATAGTATCCGATAACGGATTCTCAATTACCTCTCCAGCACTGCAAAGAACGTGTGCATACACGACACTATTGCCAAAGTAACCTTCCGGTAGTGGCGGGTTTAATCTAGACCGCCCATCAACCACGAGAAGGAGTTTTATCGGTTGATCTGGATGGAGTTTCAAGGCTTTGGTCCTTGCCCTCCACACGAAGGCCGATAGGGTTACGAATGAGCTGTGGTTTGCTAGATACCCACATTCATCATTAGCTTTCGCCTTGATCTTTTTAATCTTGTCCGGGCTAAAAATGAAGGATTTGAACACAATTTCTGGTTCGACTGTATTTGATGTATATTCGATCTCATTGTATTCATGATGTGGGAACTCGATTTTAGGAGGGTTTCGAGCTCTCAACATGCTTCGGTCAAGGCAGGGACGGATACTAAGAGGCAAACCCCTGGCGATTTCGCTCCAAGAGTTCATAAATTGCATAGCACCATGACCATCAAGAATAGTATGGTTCACGCATACCCCAAATACAAAGCCTCCACATTTGAACTTTGTCACCTACAACACACATATATAGATGTATAACATTCACTGCCAACATTTTTTTCGATTAATTAGTTATTTTGGGCAACTCGACACTGGTTAATTAGTTGTTCATCTCTTGTTTTTAGGGTGGATAAACTAATATATCATATGGATAGAAATAAAATAACCTATTTCCAAATTACAAGTATAAAGTGGAAAACATGCTAAGGGACTCAAATCCAAATAAATATCTTCCAAGATTTTAGAAGTACAAATCAAAGAACAAAATAACCAAAAACTAAAATAATACATTCATCTCTCCTCTTTGCAACTTATCTAGCTTACTAACTTCAATAATAGATCGAACGACAATGAACAAAAAAATTGTTTGATAAATAGTGATCTTAATTAAAGAAAAATAATAGTGAGTAACCTCAATAACTGGAACACAACGTATAATTGAGGAGAGATTGAAAGCTCTGGATAGTGCAGTTGTGAAAAAGTTTGTTAAAAGAGAGAAGAAATTAGGGTACTCATCAAGAAATTGAAAAGGCACTATGTATTTGAAAGAACGATGTGGTTTATTTTTTAAGAGTCTTAATTGGTATAACATGTTAAGAGTTTAATTAGTTGAGATATAATGAAATATTATAATAAATGTAGACTTATATTTTGACTCTTACTAGTTACCCAATAAGAAACTTTGATTTCTTATAATTTAAATAAATAATAATTAGTCTAATTATCTTAGGTTAATATATAATTATATAATTAAGGGGTATATTTGACCATACAAAAAGGGAGTCCTAATTGGTGTAGTACATCAGGATTTTAATTAGCTAAAATATAAGAGCATCTCTAATGGTTGTGTAAAAATTGATGCGTATATCCTATGTTTTAAACAATTTTTACTCAAAACTTGAAGTCCAAAAAAAATATGATCCAATGTGAATTTTGTAAACTTTTGTGTAAAATTGAAAAGAACTAAGAGCATCTCCAATCGTAGTGTATAATTTTGGTTTGTGTAAAATTTACACGTTTTGTAAAAAAAAGGTCTCCAGCAGTCTTTTAAAAAACTTTGACACCTAGGATTTGTGTAAAATACAAACCCAATTTACACAACCATATCAGATAATCGTGCGTCTATTTTCCTTCATCTCGTATCTAGAAATAAATGGATTTGAAAAGCAAGGAAATAAATATAGGATAAGTTCCACTTGTGCATATCTAATTGGTTGTTTAATATTTACACAAAAATTTAAAACAGATTGTTGGAGTACAAAATAAATTCTTTATTATTTTTGTGTAAATTCCACTTTGACACGTAGGATTTACACAAAATTTATACAAGACGATTGGAGATGCTCTAATAAGATACAAACAAATACCAAATATTATTTTATACAATTTTTTATTATTTTTTCTTGAAATTATATATACATAATATTACAATCACAATGGATCTTGATTTATAGGTCTTGATGAGTAGATTTTGAATATATAATTTCCATTAAAATTCATGATTTGTATTAAAAGTTATTATATTTTAAAGGTCTATAAAAAAAATCGAGGAGTGAGAAAGCCGATGTGGCATTGTAAATTAAGAGTGTATTTTATACAAAACTTATTTTTAAAAGACTGCTAGAAATAATTTTTTTTACAAGTTGTGTAAATTTTACACAAAATCAAATTATATATTGTTGCTGGAGATGCTCTAATGCAATATTATACTAAATGTAGACTTTGAATTGGATTCTTATTAGTAAAACAATTTACTTTAATTCTAATGTATACTCTTAATCTCTTATAAATTAAATAAATAATAAGAAGTTTAATTTATCTTATGTTAATATATAATTATAAAAATAAGGGACATATTTAACCATATAAAAAAAGAGAAAAATACTTATATTTATTCATACTAGTATAGAAGATAATGTTAGGTGAACACCATCATAAATTTAGATTTGTTTTTGCCTATGTTAGGATTCTGATACTAAGACAGTATTTTCCTTTCTATTTTATTTTTTGTTTTAAATGAAAGTTTCAATTAATGAAATCCACGATAGAAATGTAAGGGCGAATGTGTAGGTCAGTTTTAAATGATCTTTCCACGCTAATAATTTCCCACACGCCATCAAAGCTAGGGGTCTAATTCTTTTACTTTGTTTGGGAAAGCTTAAACAACTCCAATAAGAAGAGGATATTTTTGGTCCGATGACTTTGACCAAAAAGAGAGGGAAAAAAAGAAAAGAAAATGAAATGGATAGCACAGGTCACTCGGATTTTTTGGTGGCATTTGGTTTCCTATCTGAATTTCAATTCTAAATTTAAATATTTAATCAGAAGTCAATTTGAAATTTCCGTACATATTTTTTGTATGAATGCAATATATAATTTTATAATCCCTAATTAAATATATCACTTTAACCATTTTACATAATTAAATACTACTAACCTGAGCCATGAGAGGAGGCGTGCCAAGCGTGTCATTGGCACCAGCAAAGTGGTAAACTAGCTTCTCATGGATAGAAGGATGAGGCACTCTATTCTCATCAATAATAACTTGTTGTAAGGTATAATTAGCTTCTGCCTCAACAAAAACCACGCCTTGGCCAGTACACTCCACAGCTAGCTTCTGGTCCTTGCCCACCACGAGTCGTCCGGCAAGTGGGTAATAGTGGACCAGAAGCTTGGATAATGCGTCCCTAATTACCCTACACGCGGTCTCATTGGATTTGCCTTCACATTTTAAATAGCAGTAAAATGTGCGAACTATCCCCGGAAAGTTTTGGTCGAGATTCGAGAGAAAGTATAGGGTACCCTTGTGTGTTTCTTGTTCTGGTGGAACTAAAATGGCCTCACCTAGCTTCACTATCAGCTCTTTTGTTTCATCATCTTCTTCTTCAGAAATTTTGGAGAATATGTTGGAATTAGTCTCCATTTGTCCAAAGTGTGTTTAGTTTCAAACTGTGTATTGGATCAGTTGAGAGATGGGGTTATTGGCGTGATACCCTGGATTTTTTATTTGGACACTATTAAATAATGAGTATATGTTGATAATTAAAATATTTGTCTCTATGATTTGGACTTGCATGGGACGATTGGTACCAATTAATAATTGTAGAACAGCTAGCATGTGATTCAGATGATGTGGTACCACAGAATTAATTATGATGGAGTGTTTGACGTGTAGTATTACTGCATTATCTTAACTATTATATATATATATATATATCCTATGTTTGATGTTAGTGGGGTGAATTATTAATCCCACAAAGTCTGGATGAGATTAAATATTCATATCTGAACTTTTTATCTGACGCGTCAAATGCAGTGTAATAATAAAAAATGTCTGCCTCATTAGTCAACTAATAAATTTAAAACACATTATTTAAATCACTTTTTGAATGACAATATTGAGTGACCCAACTCTTAGAATTACCTATGATTATAAAATATAGGGATCAGCTCGTTTACAGTTTGGCAAACACACTGCAAGGTGAAGTTGGGCAAATCTAGCTTTATCACTCATTTTTAATGGCCGGGTGCCGGGTGGTTTAGATTGTTTTGGTATAGGTAGAGAAATTAAGGTGATGAAGGTCTGCAATTGCAGAGTATTGTAGAAACAGAGACAGAGAGGGGGAAGAGAGTAATATTGGTATCATAGGGGAGGAATTGTAGCAGATTAGACGACGTCAACAACGAGGTTATTCAAAACGACATAATATATATAATATAATTGAGCTCGATCTTTTTTATGTGGTTTATTCGCGTGCGTATAGTTGAACCACTCATGAATATTGAACAGTCATTATTAACTTAACTTTACCTGCAGTCCAGTGGCGTAGCCAGAAAATTTGGTTAGTAGGGTCATACATTAATTTATCACCAGTCTCACATCAACTACAGTACATAAATTATCAGTTGAAAAAAATGAGAAATGAGCAATGAGCAATGCTATTCGGTCCAAAAAAACACAACATAATAGCAAGTGTAAATGCATCTCTATCACTCAAAATGCATTTGAGACATAATTTTTTGGACACGTTTTGGGCTTACCCGCATTTCTCATGGAAAATATATTTGTCTTACATACCTTTTTTTTTTTGATTTACAATTTGACCCCACTATTTACTATTTTTCCTAAATTTAAGTGGTATCAATTACACGTATCATTATAAATATATTAAAAATATACTATATTTGTATGTAAATTTTTAAAAACAAATGAGGTCACTAGACCGTACAAAGGTGTGTAAGTGGCCACGCCCCTGCTGCAGTCTCTTTGTCATAACTGTACGTAGAGGAGCCAAGCCTTAAAATATATGTGGATACAACTTGGACAATTAAATATTCATTTAAAAAAAAATAAAGAGCTTTATTGATGCATACTTTTGTGGTAAGCTAGAGATTTGAAGTCTTTTTCAATCCCAAGAGCTTTAATATAGGTATATTTTTGCTCATAAAGGCTTCACACGAAGGTAGGTCGAGTACCTTGAAGACTATGCTTTACCCTTAAATAACATCACAACTCAAACTTTGTGGGTAAAACTTAAAACTTAGAGTATCTGTAATGGTATAACTAAAATAATAATTTTAATTAATTTTAATAATGTTGATTAAAAATACTACCTCAATAGTATAATTATATTTTAGCAACCTTTTAACTAATAACCAAATCTACTCAATTTATAATCAAAGTTAACAACATTCTTCAATAACCAAAATGAGGGACCTATTAATTCTATGAACTAAAAAGGAATATTTTCAAATTTAGATAATCTTTCCCTCCTCTTTTTTAAAACAATATTCAAATTGATTAATTTGTGGCTAATTAATATAATGGACCCTACAAATTTGGTTATTGAAAAAAAATAACCATTGGAGAAGCCTACATTGTTAACTTTAACAATTTACTAAATGGATAATCAAAAGTCATTTTAATTACTCCGTTAGAGATGCTCTTATGCCTCAACTGTTCACTTATGATTCCCAAAAAAAGAAAATTGCAAACCAAATTTATGATTTACTTAATGAATAATCAAAAATCATTTTGATTACTCCATTGGAGATGGTCTTATGCCTCAACTGTCCACTTAACATTTTCCATAAAAAGAAAATTGCAAACCAAATTTATGACTTGTTTACAAGATGCATGCGCACAAAATTTAAAAGTGTGATTTTCTCGCTTCAAAAGTGTCTGTGTGAACACCCCAATCCACGACTCTCGGTTGGCTTCGAGCCGCAAGCTCGAGCCGCACGCCCCAGCCGCACGCCCTGCGGCTACCCCCAACCGCACACCCTAGCCGCACCCCCTGCGGTTGGCCTCTTTTGGAGCGTTTTTGGCGGATTTTTCCCTATAAATAGGACCCTTGGGGTCTCATTTGAGATCATCAACACTCACTAGTGTTTTTAGTAAAATGAAATTCTGTCAAAATTATTAAAGAGTATTTTCTCTTAGAGAATTTGTAGTAAGAGAATTTCTAGTGAAAGAATGCTAGTGAGAGAAAGTTAGAGAGAGAAAGTTCTAGAGAGAGAAGCAATCAAGGCAAGGTTCTCATTTCTTCTTCAAGCGCATCAGGTAGATTTTCTAAAACTCTCCTGCTTTCAATACATAAAATTAGATAACTTGCAAAGAAGTTCACTGCTTTCAAAATAAATCCTTTCTAAACTTCACAAGAAAACTAAAATCCGTTTTGACATGTTTTCAAAACAAACAAAAATACAAAAATAGTTTTCAAAAGAATGGAACTACGAGACTCTGATTTCATTCCACGAATGAATACGTAGGCACTCGCAAAGCTCGAGTCCGATTTCAAAATACCGTTTTAAATCAAATTTATCCAGAAAGGACTATTCTGAAAACAATTCAAACTACTTGCAAGATATCTAAAATAGGAATTAAATACATGATCCATTAAGAGACCGAAAGGGCGAATTGGGTGCCTAACACCTTCCTAATTCGTAACGTAGTTTTCGAACCCTAGCAAAGTAATTTTTTAATGAATCTCTAGTTTCAAACGTATGAAAGATAATTCACTTTTGAATTGTCCTTCGTACGATCTTTTGTTTGTTTTCTTGTAAAATAAACTGGCGACTCTACAAAACACATTTTCCAAGAAAACCGAGAACGAGGACTCTCCTCTCGGGTCGCGGGTCCGGATTCTCACAGTCTGAAAAGCACTCTTAAATCTCAGCCAAGTAATGCAAAGGCCCTTTTGAGTGCAAGAGTGTTGAGTATTATACAAATTATATATAAAAAGCCATTCCATATAATTGATTCAACAAAAAATTCGTGAAAATCTATAAATTAAAAATAAAAAATACTAATCAAACTATTTTTTACTATAAACATAGATAACACAATAATACTCACAAATCTTTTGCTCCCCAATAATACAAAAAAAGACAAGGGTGCGAAACACCATCTAAGGAGGGGATTTAGGTGACGTATTATCTACGTCACCTTAATTTAGGCGATGTAAACTACGTCGCCTAATTTCAGTCGCCCCAGATATTAGGCGACGAATGTTGTTACTCTGTCGTCTTAGTGGTTACTTAGGCCACGCTAATGTTATCATCCGTCGTAAGAGAATGTACTCCTAGGCCATGTATTTATTATCCTCCTCGTAGAAGATGGTACTTTTAGGCCACGTATATGTTATCCTCCGTCATAAAAAAAGCACTAATAGGCGACGTATCTTTTATCCTCTATCATAGAAAATGAAACATTTAGGCCACAGAGGTGTTATGTTGCGTCACCTAAAAGGTATACCTATGCGACCTTCGTATTATCTTACATCTGCTAAAAAGGAATGTTAGGACACGAGGATATTTTCCTTCGTCGTCTAAAGCAGAAATCTAGGCAACGTTGGTATTTTTACTCGGTCTCCTAAGATGTACATCTAGGCCACCTAGTTATTATCCTCGATCTCATAAGATGTATACCTAAGCTATGAATGTATTATCCTTCATCTCATAAGAAGTAACTTAGGCTACCTACGTATTATATAGTAGGTCACTTAAGCTAAAGTTTAAGCCACCTACCTACGTTGCCTAAGATATAGTTACAAATTAAAAAAAAAATCAACGTGGCCTGTAATTAAGATTACTGGTGCCAGTAATCCAAGTTTCTGGGCATCTAGATTACGGGGGCCAGTAATCCAAGTTTATGGGCATTTAGATTACTGGGGCCACTAATCTAAGTTTCTGGGCATCTAGATTAATGGGGCCAATAGTAATCTAGATTAATCATAGCTTTTGTGTCCAGCCGGACCTGCGCATATATATGCAACCTGCCTGTAATATTCATTAACAAATACAACCTGCCCAATTTATCATTAAATAAATATATGTCAAATAAACTATCAAAATTTATTCAATTCCATTCAACAAATTATGTTCAAAGAGAAATTGTTCTAACACTAAATAAAACGTAGGGGGATGAGCCATCCGAGGGAGGAATTGGCGGTTAAATCCCGGCCGCTCTTATCACATACTCTAATTGAGCTTGCATCTTGCGCTTAAAATCTACCATCTCCCTCTCTCGCTCGACCCTCTCCGTCTCTCGCTCGGCCTGAGCCCTCTGAAGCTGCTTTTTTATCGCAGCTTGATTTGTCCTAAGCTGGGCGACCTCAGTCTCGAGCTCCATAGATCTTCCGCTATCCTTCTACGATAATGAGCCTCTCTTCCGCTGCAGCTTTGCGAAGCCGCTCCCTAAGCCCCTCACCCTCGTCCTTCTCGAAGGACCCACTGCTGTCTCAAGGACAGAGACCTAGGCTCGTAAGAGAGGACCAGGGCCAGGGCGCTGGCCGGCAATGTACTTTCCGACGCTTCATCGATCGGAGGCAGATCGTTAATCATCTTCTCCACCTCGGCAGTCCTCGCGGATTGAACGGCTGCATGCAAATAACAATAAGTGTTGTGTAAAAAATAATTCCTGTACTAACTAAATAATAATAATATGAAAAAAAATAATTAAAGTGTTGTATAAAAAAGATTTACAGCGTGGTCAAGGTTATATTTCTTGTACACCTCGGCATAAGTAGTGAGATGAGGCGCCTGGTCTCCCTTCTGTTTCAGGTTATGAGCCCGGAGGACAAAGGCCTGGGCCCCCCTCGCTGTGGGCCTTCTTATTCTCGGAGGCCCGAATTTAGGCCATCTGCGTGCCTAATTCCTGCAAGATACAAACAGTTGCATTTATTTAAGCATTTATAAACATATACATTAAATGAAACAAAAAAAAAAGATAAATGAAAAAATTACCTGAAAATCCTCGGCCTTGAAGTGGTTGCATAACCACTCCCACCAGTCTGGACGATGAATGAACTCCACTGGAATGGGAGCATCGCCTTGCCTCTGTCAATTCTTGTGGATCTTGTACTTCCAATATTTAAAGCGATTCACAGCCTTCTTCTGCATCCACGTGACGAGCGCCTTATTAGCAGGATCGATTTCATAACTCTCTTACAAACCAAACAGAAACTCAGGAAGAAACATTAGTACAAATAAAAATAAAATTTAGTAAGGCAAAAAAAGAAGTTAACTAGAATAAGAAACAAATACTTACCGACAGGTAGTCGAAGAGCATTGTCGGCTCCGATAGAGGCATTTCCCCAAACGTCAGGTACAACATCAGCGCTCAGTCTTTTAAGAACGCTGACATGTCACTGACGAGTCGGGAACGAAGCTCCTTTAGCGGCCCAGAAACCGCAGGGTTATATGTCACACGGGACTTCCTCGACGTACGGACGATCGCAGTCGTTTTCTTCCCAGTGACGACTCCTCTCTTCTTGTTACAAGAGAAGGCCTGCATACCTACAAATAAAGGCATATAAATTAATTAGTCAATCATGAAGAATAAGAATTTCGATTTATAATTAAAGAGATCTAAGGGTATATTACCTGATATGGTGGCCTCCGCTACAGCATGCCTGGAGTGAATGCCGCGTACGGGGAGGCCGGCACCGGGGGCTGCTCGACGGATGGCTGGGCAGAGGGCTGCTGGGCGGAGGGCTGGGAGGCCACGCGCAACAAGGCCTGTTGCAGCTCATCGTACTGCACCTCTAGGCGCAACTTCTTCCTGGTCGCATACGCTCTTGGAGGTATCCCTGACTTGAATCTCAAATTTCAATTTCAGTTTCAAATTTAGTTTCAATATCAGTTTTGCCCTAATAAATTAAATTAAAATTGAAGTTTAGGTTTCAATTTCACAACAATTTTAGTTCCAATTTATGTTTTGCCCTAATTGAATGGAATTTAAAATTAAAGAACTGAAAACTCTAGCTCTCCAACATATTTCATATCGCGGCTCGTAAAATTATGGTCCACACAGAACAAAGGGTATGAAATCACAATTCGATTTAACAGAACTACCAAATGGTTGAATATGAACCTACTGACCTGTTAATATGAAGGTTCATATTATGAGGCTATTATACAACAAATTAAGACAAATAGTGAAGCGAAGCTCATACATGCCAAAAATATAAGCAAACAGGATAATATCTCATGTTCATGCTTAACATAGATGAAATATATATATATATATATATAATTGTGGCAATAGAGTTATTTAATTTGTTGAATACGTGTATTTATGGGCATACTAAAAGGTGTTTCTTAAAGGCTGTTTCAATTCTTTTTCCTTTTAGTTATGTGTTTGGGTTTGGATGATTCATCAGAATAGGAAACTTAAAACAAAACAAACACTCACATTACTAGTACCGGTAATCCATTACGCAATCAATATTGCTCTGAGCATTTGAGGGAAAATGGAGCACAATCTACAAGTTTGGACCAATTCATACAGCCAAATAGCCGATAACACAATTATGGTAACAGGCACATAGGAACAATTACTCCATTACTGTCCCAATATTGCTCTGAGCATTTGGGGGGAAATGGAGCATAATTAACAAGTTTAGATTGGTGTTTGGACCAAATCATACAGCTGATACAAAATTATGGTAACAGGCACATAGGAACAATTACTCGAATACAAGCCAAACTATCTAATTTCACACAATAACGCCTATTCAAGCCCGATAATTACAAACCAATAGAAATGGAGAGTGAGAAGCTTACCAAATAAAAATAGGCTGTGTAAGAGAGAGAGATAGATAGAGACGGGGGTTGCGTAGGCGGTGTAGAAGAGAAGAAAGAGCATATCTCGTGTGTGGGGAGAGGGTGAGAGGTGGGGGACAGAGGAGGAAAATAGAGGAGGGACCGGGCGAGAGAGAAGAGAGCTTAGGGTTCGTAAAGAATGGAAAGCGGGAGGGAAGATTCAATTTATAACCACACTCTTGGGAGACGTAAGTATACTACAAATTATTTAAAAACTACGTTGCCTTAAAAATTTGAAAATTTCAAATAATTTAAAATTTTCGTGAAAAATTGTGGGGGGAATACTTTTGGGCGACGTAATATGTTCGTGTGTCTCCTAGGATCAACTTGAGAGACGTATTTTAACTTGTACGTCGCCTAAACATTTTTTAAGAAAAGTTCAAATAAATTTTTTAATTGAAACCATTGACCAAAAGATTCTCCAAAAAATATAAGAATATAATGGTTAGATATACATGTTATGGTAGAATTATTTATACACCATTGATAAGTTTTATACACACATCAAAGTTAAGATACTCACACCAATAACACACATAAGAAACTCTCACATACTAATAATTTTGTCTACATTAAAAATGTCATAACTTAAAATAAAAAATTCTAAATTTAATAAAAAAATAATATTTAATATTTAAAATGTACTAATTAAGATCAATTAAACAAGATCTATCTAATTATGCAAAAAAAAATTCAAGAAAAATTATTGTGTAGGCCATCACAGTCTGTCATTTTTAGGACGTACGTTAAGTGGTTAGATTAAGATTAAAAGACTCTTTAAAAAATTAAAAACAAGTTGGTCCAATCCAGTATACTTTTAGTTTTTCCAGCATTATTATATATTGAACTTACGTTTCAATTGTTCACAACGTTATATTAGACTAGATAATGGGTTCAAAATAGACTAATTGATTTTGTCGATTTAAATTCGTCACATGTTAATTTTTTTTATCCTATTATTAGATTTTTTTTTATTTCACTATGTTGGATTAGCTTTGAGCGATTGATGCCAGTATATTGTCTTCTGGAACATACGAGGGTAAAACAAATGGATATGATCTGTAAGAGGATAACTGAGTCTCTGTTGTGGACAACCATACTCACACCGGAAATGGAGGAAAATCTGAAAATAAAGATGAAGAAGTCTCTCAGATTCAGTGTTCATAATTCATCCCCTGGTATGTATGAGGTGAGATCTGAATTTTCATATTCAGTGGACCTAAATGGGCACACATGTTTCTGCTTTAAATGGCATATCAACTGCTTCCCTTGCCCTCATGCTCTTGCTGCAATTTTAAGCTTTATCTGAACAGGGATGTTTATAACTTCGATGACGTCGTATTTCACACTGATTCATCCAGGAAATCGCACAGTTTCCCCATTCACCCAATAATGAATATGGGCGAGTCTTCCTCAAATGATGAAGTCTAGCGGAGAGTATGAGAAGAAGTCAATTAACTTGCGGCCGCGGTCATAAGAAGGGCAGCCACAACAAGCTTACTTGTTATTTAGGCCTGTCAACGGATCGGATCAATGTGAATCCAAATCCATATTTGGAAAAGTTTTCGAATCGGATTTGGATCGGATCATGTAACGGATTATCAAAATATCGATCCATATCCAAATATGTTCGGATCGGATTATATCCGATCCATTTAAAAATTTAATCATATAATAATTAGTTTGTAAATGTATAAAAAATAATGAAATTAACATAAAATTTAAACTTAATAATAGTAAAATTTATTCTATTACTATAAAAAGAAACTTATTTAATACTTTTAGGGTTATATATATATTTTTAGAGTATTAATAATAATGTGGTAAATTTATAAATCTAATAAATTTAAACATAAATGTATATTGAATCGGATCAGATTATAAACGGATTGGATCGACATAAATCCATATCCGATTTGTTAATCAAAGGCCTAACTGGTTCGGATCGGATTCGGGTAATAATCCGATCCATTGACAGGCCTTGTCTTGTACAGAGGCTATTGACTAGCAACATCATATTAAATTTTTATTATTTTAAGTAATAGAATTTTTAATATAGACAAAATTAGCATGTGTGTGCGAGTTTATTGTGAGTATATTATTGGTCTTTCAATTTTAACTTTGATGTGTGTAGACACCCCGATCCGTGACCCCCGCAAGAACCCTAACGACCTTCGAGAACTACTATTTTTGGAGTCTGGGACCCATCCGAGCACCAGAAACTACCCCGAGGGGGTTTGTTGCACGACAAACCTATTTTTATGAAGGATTGTCGCACGACATATCACATTGTCGCGCGACAATCATTGATATGTCGCGCGACAATCCCACTATGTCGCGCGACAATCCCCCTCTGCACCCGACCAACCACTTTCTGACACATCACAGTGTCAGAACCCATCACTTCAGCCGTTTGTCGCGCGACAAACAGAAATGTCGCGCGACACTTGCCCTTTCTGGGGAAATGTCGCGCGACAATCTCTCCCGGACACTATAAATAGGCCAACACCCCCAAGGGTTCTAGACGGCAACTTTTCGCCACAATTTCTATACTAAAATTCCTTATTCTCTCTCATATTTTCTAACCTTTAAGCCTTCTCCGGAAGCATCTACGATAACATTTATTTCCGCAAGAGTCTCGGATCTAATCTTGGCACCCGGAGTGCCACCTTCTAGAGTCAGACCGCTGGAAATATTTCTAAGAGGAAAAGCTAATATTCGCCGGAGGTCTTCTCTGCCGTATTATATTTTCTCTCTCTTATTCTTATATATATATATCGTCGGGAAGGTAACTAAAGTCTCTTCTAGTAATTAAATAAGATATTTGTGTATTAGTTTTATTGTAGAACTCGATTTTTCTAACGGGGCGCTGCCCCGCACCCCGCGACCTGACCGGGCAGGTCGATCCCCGTCCTAGTAAGCGAAGTGGCGACAAGGTTGTGGTAGATTCCTAACGCCCTCGAAAATCAGGTTTTTATTAGTTATTTCCAGAAAGCAGTAGAATATCAGTAAAAGCATCCAAGTTTTCCAACATAGAGTAAACATATAAAACCACTAGAGACCGAAAGGGCGGAATGGGTGCTTAACACCTTCCCAAACCGTAATATAGTTCCCGAACCCTATAGAATCCTGGTTTCGTAGACAAACGTGTAAAGAAAGGCTTATCTGTAGCCTTCCCTCTTACACAATCATTTTGTCCGTTTTCTCGTAAAATTTACTGGCGACTCTGAACGAACCCTCTTGCATCTAGAAATAGGATAGAGGGACTCCCGATATGAATTATCAACACATAGAAGCAAATGAAACAACGGTATCCTTTCCGATGTTTCAGACGCCCACCAACGGGAACGAGAACCCGGGAGTCGTATTTGCGGATTCTCACAATGTGACATCTTGATTTGTGTATAAAAGTTATTTAATGGTGTAGAAATAATGGCATACCAAAACATGTGCATTTTTAACCATTATATTCTTATAATTTTGATAGAATTTTTTTGGTCAAATACGGTGTTTTATATAGATTTGAAACAAGGCAATTCCATAATTACTGGGTCCAGTAATCGATTACTGGGTCCAGTAATTTTATTTACTAGACCCAGTAATCAAAATTACCGGGGCCAATAATAAAAATTATTGGCGCCAGTAATCGAGATTTCTGGTGTGACTTTTACAAGTGCGTATCATCTTCTCGAGTCATCAGGTTACTAATGGCAGTTGGGGGGGGGGGGTTAGCCACGTGGCAGCGCGGGACGGGCGGGGAACGGTTACCAAAGAGTCACGTCGTTTTAAAATTAATAACTTCCCTCAAAAACCAAATCTTGCACTGCTATAAGTAACCCATTCCATCCCATCAGGTTTATATCTTTCTCATCTTTTTCCAAATACCATTACGATGGATAATATTTCAGATGCTAACAGTTCTTATAGGCCTCCGGCGACTCTTAGTGCAGTTGATAACCTATTTCAGAGGGTGGAAAGACTTGAAAGAGAGGTTCGAAGGTTGAAAATTTTGACCCGAACCATTAGAGACCTGGAGCAACGTCTGGTGATGGAAAAGCTTAGCTTGATCAATCGAAAATACATGTTTACCCATGTATTTCTTTAAATCAAGGATTTACCAGCCGAAAAATAGGTGGTTTTTTTTCCCATCTTCTGTTCATGAACTGTCCCATATGTCTATTTATCCCCTCCCTCTTTTGTTCATCCTCCTTAAGTTCTTCCTGGATTGAATCCGTTTTGTGGATCTGCGATTTTTAGGGAGTTCTTATGTTTTGGGGCTCGTTGACAGGTTGCCCTTAGCATCGCAGTCACATACCTATCTATCACGTAGAGTTTCTCTGGTTATGGATAACATACAATAGTGCGGGGGGTTAACTTCATAATTAAGAGCCCTATCTTGTTTTTTCTTAAATACTTGGTGGTATCTTTCCCATCTTCTAGTCTTAAACTTTTTGGGGCTCGTTTTATTTCATCATTTAATTGAATATGTAATTAGTTGGACTTCGAAGATAAGTTGTCTATTTATATCTCATCTTGTACACCATTTATTTCAGTTGGACCTCGAAGTCCCTCCTTTGTAATTTTACTTTCATCAATGGAAAAGAATTTGTTTTTCTATATCTCATCTTGTACACCATTTATTTTCATTTGTCTATGTTGTATGAATGCTTGTGTTTGGGTCATTGTGGAAATTGATGGAATTTGAAAATCTAAATGGTCAGCTATTTTAAACATGAACTGAAGGATTACTGGGGCTAGTAATCTATTACTGGTGCCAGTAATTCCGTACCATCATTTCGAGTAGTCATGTTATTAATTAGCGGTAGGGGGGTTTTGCCACGTGGCAGTAATTAGGATTATTAGGGCCAGTAATTCCCATTCCAGGGGCCAGTAATCGAAGTTTTTGGTGTAACTTTACACGTCCATATATATCATCATTTCAAGTAGTCATGTTATTAATTAGCGGTAAGGGGGGTTTGCCACGTGGCAGATCGAGACGGGCAGGTAACGTTTATAAAAAATCACGTCTTTTCAAAATTAACTAAGGTATACCCATGCAAATTAAATAAGAACTGATAATAAGATAAAAAGGAGAAGTGTGTGATGTATCAAAATCGACAAACTTAGGTTCAATTTATCTTCATGCTAGAAAAAATAAAAGTAAATAGGATTGGACCGACTTTTTTTTAATTTTTAAAGAGTTTTTTAATCATATTTTCTGATCTTATTTTGATCTCGGCAAAATAAGTTTTTGACAAATTAAAATCAAGGCCATATGTGAAAATAATTCAATCACGTCTATTGCTATGATGTGAAAATAATTCAATCATATGTGTGAAAATTTATTGTGTGTATATTATTGGTGCCAGTAAACTGGATTACTGGGTCCAGTAATCGAAGTTTCTGGTGTGACTTTACACGTTCGTATATATCATCATTTCGAGTAGTCAGGTTATTAATTAGCGATAAGGGGGGTTGCCACGTGGCAGAGCGGGACGTGCGGGTAATGTTTATAAAAAATCACGTCTTTTCAAAATTAACTAGGGTATAGCCATGCAAATTAAATAAAAACTGATAATAAGATAAAAAGGAGAAGCGTGTGCTGAATCAAAATCGACAAACTTAGGTTCAATTTATCTTGATGCTAGAAAAAATAAAAGTAAATCGGATTGGACCGACTTTTTTTTAATTTTTAACAAATTTTTTAATCATATTTTCTGATCTTATTTTGATCTCGGCAAAATAAGTTTTTGACAAATTAAACTCAAGGCTATATGTGAAAATAATTCAATCACGTCTGTTGCTATGATGTGAAAATAATTCAATCACGTCTGTTGCTATGATGTAAAAATTTATTATGTGTATATTATTGGTGCCAGTAAACTGGATTACTAGGGCCAGTAATCCATTACTGGGTCCAGTAATTAGGATTACTGGGGCCAGTAATCCAATGCTAGATCCAGTAATCGAAGTTTTTGGTGTGACTTTACGCGTCCTTATATATCATCATTTCGAATAGTCAGGTTATTAATTAGCGGTAAGAGGGGGTTTGCCACGTGGCAAAGCGGGACAGGCGGGTAACGTTTACCAAAATATCACGTCGTTTCAAAATTAATATTTTTTCTCGAAAACCAAAGCTTGCCCTACTATAATTAGTAACTCATTCCATCACTTTTCTAATACCATTACCGATGGATAATGTTTCAAAGGCTAACTGTTCTTATAGTCCTCCAATGACCCCTAGTGCAGTTGATAACCTTTTTTGGTGGGTGGAAAGGCTTGAAAGAGAGGTTCGGATGTTGAAAAATTCGACTCGAAGCATTAAAGACTTGGTGCAACGTCTGGCCGCTGTCTTGAAAGAGAGGTTCGGATGTTGGAAAATTCGACTCAAAACATTAGAGACCTGGAGCAACGTCTAGTCGCCGTGACCGCAAAGAGGGGCCGACTACGTGAGTTGTTAGGGTAAGGGGAGAGGAGGAAGGTCCGATGGGAAAGATTACCTTGATCAATCGGAACTACATGTTTACCCATGTATTTTTATGAATCAAGGATTTGCCACTGAAAAAATTATACTCGGTTCTTTCCCATCTTCTAGTCTTTCCCTTAGCAACGCAGTCACCTACCCATCTATATCGTAGGGTTTTTGCGGTTAGGGAGGAAGAAACTATAAGACTGTGGGGGGTTAACTTCTTGAGATCCCTCTGGTCTTGTATTTCTTGAACAATTAGCGGTTTCTTTCTCTATATCTCATCTTGTACACTATTTATTTCAGTTAGACCTCGAAATCCCTCCTTTGTAATTTTACTTTCATCAATGGAAAAGAAGTTGTTTCTCTATATCTCATCTTGTACACCATTAATTTTTCAGTTGTGGCTGTTTTATGAATGCTTGTGTTTGGATCGTTGTCGCAAAGTGGTGAAATCTTAAAATCTAAATTAGTCTGCTGTTTTAAATTTTATGTAAATAATTACTAGATCCAGTAATCTCGATTACTTGGACCAGTAATCAATTATTGGGGGAGGTAATACTAATTACTGCCCAATAATCCAGATTACTGGGTGCAGTAATCCAGTTGCTGGTGCAGAATTTGGATTACAGGGGTCAATATTTGCATTTTAACACATACAAGGATAAAAATTTACCACTAACTCATTTTAACACATCAATTATGAAATATCCATAAATGATATATTCCTCTTATTTACACCTGGTACCACTCAACAAATATTCGCTTTTGAAAAAAACTTTTCACTCTTCCCACCTTTTCTAACAACTACCGCCATTTTCAGAGACCACGATTCATAACGAAGCTCTCGCTCTCTAACTCTCTATGTACTACACACGTATAGACATCATCTTTGTTATCTCTTTGGCTTATCCAACCATGTAAGTTTAACTCTGACTCTATTTCTCTCTTTCACTTTCCCCGTGTTATTTTTCACACGTTTTTTTTAATTACGTTAATTATCAACAACTTATTTTCATCACCAAGAAGATTTTATATTTGATGAAAACATCTCGCCATTATGAGTGAATATATATAGGGTTTAAAAAAAATGAACCCTATATATATGTTTCTATGTGTAATGTTTGAGTAGTATCTTCCCTTGACATGTGGTTGCTGTTCATTGTTTATTGCTACAACGATAACCAAAACTAGGATTACTAACCCCAATAATGTGATTACTGGCCACAGTAGTTTAGATTACTATCCTCCGAAATGAATTACTGGCCACAGTCATGGATTACTGGCCGCGGTAATCCATTGCTGGTCCAAGTAATGAATAATTACTGGCCCCGATAATCCATTACTGTCCCAGCAACTTGGATTATTGGCCCCAATAATTTGGATTTCTGCCCCCCGTAATGAATTACAGGCCACAGTCATAGATTACTGGCCATGGTAATCCATTACTGGCCCAAGTAATGGATAATTCTGGCCCCGGTAATCCATTACTGTCCCAACATCTTGGATTAGTGGCCCCAATAATCAGGATTACTGGCCCCAATAGTTTGGATTATCGGCCCCAATAATCGATTACTGGCACCAGTAATCTTGATAACTGTCTATGTAGCTTATTTTCTTAATAAACTAATTTATTTTGCTGAAATCAGAATGGCATCAGAACATGATACCCCGATGCGTGGTAGGGAAGAGGTCTCTACAAGCAGCAGTGACGCTGTGCCATTATCTAAATTGAGAAAAAGATGTGCACCATTGAGATCAGCACAGTCGAAGAAGGCCACCACAAAGACAGCCGAAGAAACGGTACCGAACTCGAAGGGCAAGCCCACTGGTTCTCCCAAAACTGCCGAATCGAAGAAACAAAAGAATCAGGCAAACCCATCAAAGACAGACCATGCCAAACCAAAAAGGTCTCTTCCCCAGAAATGCATAGTATTGGCCTTTGCCGAATTGGTAAATCAATACCGGGAAGCCATCCCGACTGAAACATGAGAGATTTTAAACGGGACGGTCTTCGGCCCTATAATGTGTTGCTTCCTGAATGCCTTAGCCAAGGAACCCAATTGGAGGAAGATTGAAATTGACTTCGAAATAATAATGAAGCATTTCGACATGGACCGGATGGTGTGGTCCTTTGACAGTTTACAGTTGGACTTGACCGCAGAGTTTTAGACGGTCTTGTTTCACCTCCCCACTGTAGGACTAAAAATTGTATCTGTTCCTCGATCAGAGGATAGAAAGGAACAGGCGGCCAACCTGTTCAAAAATTGCAAGGAAACAAAAAGGCCTTCTCATACCGATATAAAGAACTTGCTCGCATCTGAGCTAAATAAAGAAAAAATAGCCGATCCAAAAAAGGTTGCATCGACTCTGCTGATGTATTTATTCTCAACCTTCTTCTTCAACAGAACGGGGATCAATCTTACATGGGATTTGGTAAACATATGCATTGATATTGATAATGTTAACAAGTATGACTGGGCGAACTCGACTGTGGACTTCTTGTTCTCTAGCATCAAGAAGTACAACAAGGATAAACCAAGCACACTCAGCTGATGCACGCTGTTGGTGCAGTATTGGTTTTTGGAGAACACAAAACATAAATTGCCATGGTCAGAGAATCGTCTAATCGGCAGGCCACATTTCGTGGCATGGAACATTAGAGACATGTTCGACATGAAGGCCTTAGAGTCAAACCCCAACCTCTTAGAGGTAACTTTTGTATTGATATAAATACTATACTTTTATGCATTTAAGACAAAAAAAACCTATTCAATTGTACTTTGTGATTCGAGAACTTGTACTTGGTGGAGCTTGGCCAGTGTCCGCCTTTAATTTGACGCACGAACAATTAGTAGGGGAGCAGGAAAAGCAAGGGGAGAAGGGAAAGGAGGAGGAAACTGGTGGGGATAAGAATGATTCTAAAGGTGAAGATAATAGTGGTGAGGATGAATCATTAGAGCTTTCAAAATGGGTTAGAATTTTGCATGAAATATAGGATGTTATACTATTAATTACTGGATTACTTCTCCCAGTATTGAAGATTACTGGTACCAGTAATCATAATTACTGGGGTTGGTAATGGATTACTTCCCCCGGTAATCCTGATTACTGGAACTGGTAATCCTGATCACATGCCCCAGTAATTCGGATTACTGCCTTCAATAATTTTGCTTTAATCAATTACTGCCCCCAGTAATCTAGATTTCTTTGGCCATAAATCAATTACTGCCCCAGTATTCCAAATCACTGGCACCAGTAATCAGATTACTGCCCCCAACAATCCATTATTATTGTTATACATAGGTTGGAGATTCTCATTACATGTTATGTTTTATCTGTGATTCCAGGTCCTAAAAAAAACTAGAATATGGCAAAAAAGGTGGTTCAAATTGTGGATACTGTTGTCGCCGAGTTGTCTCGACTTATCAACAATAACATCAATGTGGACCTACAAAAGCCGAATCTAATGGACTATCAAGAAACTGTCCATGCCCTCACCAAAAAAATGCTTGACGCTATAGCAGCGTCGGATAAAAGAATCAAGCTGCTAGAGTGTCAACATGAAGGGAGGCAGGCTCAACCGCAGGTCACAACACCTACAACTTCAAGAGACCAAAATGATTCAATACCACACAATCCAATTCGGGATGATAGGGTTGATGACACAACTGACGTGGCCGAAGAAAGAGAGTAGGAGGTTGTCATAGAGAGGGTCGAAGATTGGGAGGGTCTATAAATGAAGAAGCAACATTGGCCCAGGCTGACGTCGTGGTTAAACAGATTGCTCAAGAGGTGGCCCCCGAACAAAGGGCCATTACGTTGATGCCCCAACATTCAATCAAGAAAAACGTGAAAGTACACGACAGGGGTACAATAAGGTAGAGGGAACGCGAGTCGGACTATGCACATCCTTCAACAATTAGCAGGCCACTTAAGAAAGCAAAGGCCCATGGGCCCATACAACTATTGCTTATCAATGGGATCGACTGCACAAAGAAATCCTGGCAGACCCTCGACATGAAGATTCAGGAGCATTACCACAATTTCTTCGGCTTGAACAAGTAAGTACATATTTTTATCCACAAGTTATAATTGTAAAACTAATTAAAAAAAGCCATACTAATTGATTTTAATTTGTTATCTTAATAGCGAAATCTACTACCAGAATCCTGACAACCCGTTCAGCCCTATTATAGAAAAAAATATGATAAAAGACATAATTGAGGGGAGAGATTTGGATAAAGATGTAAGAAGCAATTGAATAATTTGGATTACTGTCAATTATCAATTTCGATTACTGTGTGTATTAATTTGGATTGCTTGGGCCAGTAATTTTGATTTCTAGCCCAAGTAATTTGGGTTTCTGAGGACAGTAATGGATTACTGGCCCAAGTAATCTAAATTACTGGGGGCTGTAATGGATTACTAGGTCCAGTAATCTTGATTACTGGGGTCAGTAATAAAGATTACTGGCACCAGTAATCTTTATTACTTTACCTAGTAATCCATAACTTGTGCACTTATAACTTCTCTAACAAGTTAAGTGCATGTGCAAAATGTTGCAGGTTTTGAAGCAGTACATTATCATGATGAAGTAGGAGATAGAACAAAAAAAAAATGGATATAATTGGTTTCATTGACTTGGAAGCTTCATTAAGTAAATCCCCGATAAACCAAAAAATTACAGCGCACGAAAATTTACATTGCTATAATTCCTGTTAACTTTCTTTTTACAGTTTTACTGTATTGCACACCACTAAAAGCTTGCCACGTCCGGTAAAGACTTCAGTGGGAACGAGTTTGATGTTGCAAATCTCCTCATGGAACCCCTATGGAAAATATTCACCCACAACAAAATCTTGATTCCATTGCATCACAGGACGAGCAGACATTTCACCCTTCTCCACATAAACCACGATCGGCAAACAATAACCCACATGAACTCCTGCCTACCCGTAAATGGTAAAAGTCCGACGATGACAAGTGGAGCAAAAATGCAGAGACAGTGGTAAGACAACAACCAAATATTAAATTTATATATACTGGCCAGATTATGAGTTTTCAAGATTAATACCTGACTCCATATATTTACCTTGGCCTTATTAAAAAAAATTAAAGGCAAACCATATTAAGCATTGTATGAATGACATCTGGCTTGGCGGCCAGTTCCAAACTTAAGCGAGCATTGATCTTGAGGTGTATCGAGAGCAGGTGGTTGATCAAGATTAAAACGGCCCAAAAATTAAACATAAAGAGTTGACCGCCAATGAAAAGAGAACGAGGTGGATGATCATGAACAAACAGTTGAAATTTGAGTCATACACTTTTGTCGATTGCCCGCAACAAATGCCAGGATCGTAAGTAGCTCGGATATTCATAACTTATTTATTAGTAATTTTTTGGTAAATGATATTGTGGCATAATAAACAAAAAATTGTTTTTGATTTTCAAGTCAGATTATGGTGGGTTCATGCTTCACTTCATGGAATGCTTGGTTAAGGGGAAGAAGCCATCCCTAAAGGGAGGGACATTTTTCAGGCAAAACATACTCGACAAATTCAGAACCCTTAGACCATCGGAGTGAACCATGTTGTTGTAAATGATTGTGGTATGTGGATTATGGTTTAAATGATTGTGGATAATTATTGTAATTTTTTAACAATTTCCACTTTTTGTAGTCTAGTTTTTTTGTTTTTGTTTGGATTACTTCCCCAGTAATGGATTAATTGACCCAGTTATCCTGATTACTGGGTCAAGTAATCCAAATTACTGGGGCCAGTTATCATGATTACTGGGTCAATTAATCTAATTCTTCATAAGTAACTTGGAAGGATTACTGGCCACAGTAATCCAGTAGATGTGTTTTCAGAACATCAAATCAATAAATTCAAGAAAATCTATTGAATATGAGTGCACGATTTATTTTGTTCAATTTTTTTGAGTGTTTTTTAATTTATATTGTTGGTTGTGACTTTATAACATAAAACGCTATTTTAGTGGCCACACGTCCCGGTTTGTCTCTCAAGTTTGGTATAGGTGTGTTCGAAATACATTGTTCCTCCAATCGATTCTCTACACACCCCTAGGCATATCATTGTTTGTTTAACAATGTGCTATGATTATTTATAAATTCCCCACACATTCTTTTGTGCCATATTGTCAAATTTTATTCATTTCACTGTGCCGCCCTGTACGGGTTTACCATAGTGTATTAAATAAATAAAGAAAATTAATATGGTTAAGTTGTGATTGAAATAAGGAAGAAATATTAAAATATTAATTACTAATTTTCATTAAAAAAAACTACGTTAAAAAAAAATCAATTTTTTTCTTCTTCTTCTCTCTCTCCTCCGCCTCTACCATCTCGCGGTTCCTCTTCCTCGCTTCCTCAAGCATCCCTCGCAGTCTCTTCATGCTCTCTTCAACTTTTGCCGATTCAACATCCCAAGCCTTCTTCATTTCATCAGCAAAAATAAGATTTTGAAGGCACATCGCAGTGAAGTTGGATGGAGATTTTGGAGGAGATGATGTGGATGGAGATTTTGGAGGAGTTGACATGGTGAAGCAAATAAGTGAAAGTAGGAAAAAAATGATATATTTGATGGTTGGCTTGATTTGTGAATGACAATCATGTTTATATAGTAGTCTATTGGAATATGAAGGGTTATCACTTTGGATCACATGCGTGCATTAATTCCAATTGTTATTATGATGGTCGTAGCAATTTTGGAAACCGAATAGATGCACGCCTTTAGAATTTTAAATTAGTGCACCAACTTTGGAAAGCGAAGAGATTACTAGGGCATTCTCCAATCCGAATTACTGGGCACAGTAATCCAAATTGCTGGAGAAGTAATGGATAATTACTGGCCCCAGTAATGGATTACTGACTCCAGTAATTCATTAGTGCAACAGCAACTGGGATTATTGGCTCCAGTAATCTTGATTACTGGCCTCGGTTATCCTGTTTACTGAGCAAGCAACTTGGATTATTGAGGTTAATAATTTGGATTACTTGTCCCGAAAATGGATTATTGGACGCAGATATGGATTACTGCAGCCAGTAATCTGGAATACTAGGGCAAGTAATCTGGATTACTAGACCCAGTAATTATAGAATTGTTTTGTTTCAGAATTCAAAAATGGAAAATAACATGCAAAAATTGAAAATAAACCACAAAGGCATGAAAATAAATACAAACTACGAACCAAAATTCATTTTGACCATCATCTTCATCTTATTTATAGGAACATATAGAACATCAATCGGAGTCATCATCATTATCATCATCATCCTGATCCTCCTCTTCATCTTCGTCCTCATCGCCGCTTAAGAGATCATTGTTATACCTTTCTACATCGTTTGAGTCGTAATCCTCATCATAATCGTCATCCTTGTCGGAGTCAGAGTCGTCGGGAATATCTATCCGTGGTACTGAACTGAAGTCGATAAATAAAGTAGATATGGGAATACATAGCACATCAAGTTCTTGATAATGTTCTTGTACTTCATACAGTGGAGTGGCGTTTGCGTCCCTTGCAAGTGTGGTCTCACTGTACATACCTCTATGTGACATCAAGTGGATGACTTTCCATCCCTCACCAGCCGACGGATCATCTATATAGAATACTTGGCTTGCCGTCTTGGCAAAAATAAATGGAATGTCGACGTACCAACTAGTATTCGTGTTGACGGATAAAAGCCCACGATCATACTTTGTACTACCAGGAACATTAGGGTCGGTATTGTACCACTTACACATGAACAACACAACTGGCATGCTTTCCGCATATCTTAGATCGACAACAGCCTATAGAATCCCATAATATGTGATGTCACCAGCCATTACCATCACTCCACTGTTCTGAGCCTTTCTGATCTGGTCTCGTTGATGAGACACATACTTGACACTGTTTACGTCACACTGTGAATAAATGGTGCAACGCATAGGCTTAGATGCTAAAATCTGTACCTCCCGGTTATATTTAGGAGCACCTTTACTATGCAGATCGTGCATCAGCATAACAAAATATATGGAACATAAGTCAAATGCATGCGACGTAACAAGTCAGTTAAGGTTATATGTTTACCCATTTAGGAAAATGTTCAAGAAACGACGCAATACGCTCCTCATTAGTCCCATTTAGAGCTAGATCAGCAAACTGATCTCGGTGAATGTCTATATACCATTGTGCTTCGGTACAGTTTTCCATCACACACCAGTGAGCCGTCTTGATTTGTGCTCTCCTCAGGCCGGCGATCCTGACGCAACCACTTGGCTTCACGAGATCGAAAACAACTGAGATATTCCACCGAGGTGCCTTTCGAATGATTTCATTACTCGCGTTAGGATCATCGAGATAGTTATTGATGTAAGTCACACATTCGTGCATGATGTTCCGCTCGGCAATACACCCCTCTGGGTAACGCTTGTTTCCGACTTCTTTCTTGAATTCGCCGAGCTGCCTATAAAATTGTACAGTTATATAGTAGGGATATATATAATTATAAAAAATGAAAAATAATTTATACCTTTCAGTGAAAAACATCCAGGTATAATGTACGAGACTAGTGAGCAGGACTTGTTCGGGTAGGTGGATGCAGAGATGGACCATGGTGGTAAAGAAAGCTGGTGAAAAGATCATCTCTAGCTTGCAGAGAATCATGACAATATCTCTATGCATCTAGCGGACATCCGACTTCTTCAACTCTCGGACGCATATCATCTTGAAGAATGTGGATAACTCTACTAGCGCGTCGGCGACGTGACTTCCCAAATATGGTCGGATGACCACCGAAAGAACACCCTGAAGCATGACATGATAGTCATGCATCTTCAGTCCGTAGAAATTTTTATCAGAGACTTTGACCTTATTCTTTAAGTTTCTCGCATAACTTCTTAGATACTTAACAGCAGCAATATAATCAAATATGACTCTCTGATCCTTAGGCCGAACTGTGTAATCAGCCTGAGGCAGCAACACTTTGCCTGACGGCCCTTTCTTCGTCCAGAGCTTGCTGCGTATGCCCATCTTCTCTAGAGTTGCGCAAGATTTTGCATCATCCTTAGTTTTTCCATCAAGACCTAAAATAGTGCCGAAGACGTTGTCGCAGACTTTTTTTCGATGTGCATGGCATCTAATGCATGTCTCACACTAGATGTAGTCCAGTAAGGCAGCTCCCAGAATATACTGATGTGAGTCAAACAGAGTCTCTTTTTAGGTGCCTGAAAATGTGGATGCAAATTCATTAAAACTTAATCGAAATTACAAACTCAATACAACATCATGTATTAAGAGGTGTACCTGCTTGAAATCGTTATGCGGATGCGTTGATTGAAGAGGGAATGAATGCTTAATGGTCGCTTCGTAAACCTGTCTTGCAGACACAATTGGTGGGGCAGTTCTGAACTCTTGCTTACCATTAAACGCTGCCGGCTACGTTCGATAGTGGTGATCTAAGGGTAGCCATCTAAGCGCGCCTTGGTACGTCATTCTTCCATTATTGTGCACTGCATCAATATCGTCCAAACATATGGGACATGCCTTGTACGCTTTCATCTGAAAGCCTCCCAACATCCCTAATCCTGGGAAGTCACTTATGGTCCACATCACGGCTGCCCTCATTTTGAATGCCTTTTCACCGTATCAATCCCAAGTCGGCACCCCTGTCTCCCACAATATTTTAAGCTCCTCGATCATCGGTCTCAAAAACACATTGAGACACTTTCCCGGAGACTTGGGGCCGGATACAAGCATCACTAGCATGTTAAACTTCTTCTTCATACACAACGATGGAGGAAAATTATAAGGCATCATAATAATAGGCCAAGCGCTGTACGACACGGCCGTAGTCCCATAGGGACTGAACCTGTCGGACGCTAGAATAAGGCGCACGTTTTTGAAGTTCGACGCAAATTGCGGATGTGACCTGAAAATGACAAGATAAAATTCAATACTAGAATATATAAATAGTTATTAATTATTGTATATATATACATAAACACAAACTGTAAATATATATACTTCACCTGTCAAAGTACTTCCATTCTTCCCCATCCACTGGGTATCTCAGAAATTCAGGATCTTTTGCTGTTCTTTCCCCGTGCCACCGCATTTTTTTTGCAGTGCGTTCAGACATGTACAAACGCTGCATTCTCGGTGCCAAAGGGAAGTACCGAACAGTTTTTTGGACAATCCGCTTACCACCGCTTGTATTATCTTGTTCCCATCTTGACTCACTGCAAACGGGACATTGATATAGATGTACACCCTCTTTGTAAAACAAGAAGCAACCGTAGTAACAAGCGTGGATCATCTCATAACCCATGTTGATCTTCTTCAAGATCTTCTTTGCAACTGCGTATGAGTCCGGGTATTTGTCTCCTTCGGGTAACAGATAATTCATTTTCGCAACTCACTTGTTGAAGGCCGTGTCTGTCATATTGCAACCCTGCTTTATCTGCAACGCTCTAAGCATAGAGCACAACGCAGTCACTTTACAACCCTCGTACAGTGGAGTCATTGCTTCGTCTAATAAATGCTGATATAACATCATATTTTCTTTGACAACTAGATCCGCCTGAAATACAGTGTCAATGCCAGAGGGATCGTACGATTCACGGAAGGGAAAAGCATCTTGCACGAACGCCACAGTTGGGTTACTACAATGATCGACACTGTTACTCAAAGATGCCGTGTACTGTTGTATTTCTCGCACTTCACCGTGTAAGTACCATAAGGTATACAATGGCATTATACCGTTACTTGTCAAGTGGGCGTATATGTCATCCAAGCTGAGCCATGTGCCCATGTTGTAACACCGTTTGCAAGGACACGAATACAATCCCGTCGCACTGTTGCCATTCTCTCGTACAAACGTGTAGAAATCCATTACCTCTACAATGATCGAATTGCATTAAACCTCTTGAGCATTTCATCAAAGATTTATCCATTTTTACTGCCATATAACATATATATTTTAAACAATAAATATATATTTTCAACAATAAACATATATTTTCAAATATAGAAATCTACAAATTTATACTCAAATATTAGCATCCACTATCAATAATACGAACCAAAAGATCAAATAGGGGCAACAATTAACAACAAGATCATATATTCAACAAAAAATATACATTTTCTACACAAATCTCAACATATTTTAAACAATTAATATATATTCTCAAATCTAGAAATCTACAAATTTATACTAAAATATTTGTATTCACTATCAATAATACTAACCAACATATCAAATAGGGGCAACAACTAACAACAACATCATATATTCAACAACAAATATACATTTTCTACACAAATCTCAACATATATATAAACACACAAATTACTTAAAAAAGTAATATTAATAAGAGATAAACTATCTAAAGATCAAAAAAACCTTTAACGAGGGAAATGTTGTTGATTTACAGCTTCAAATCGCCAAAATCGACAAAAAATCTCACCAGAACCTTTAAATCTAGAAAATGGAGGAGCTGCTGCTATTTGATGTTGAAAAGACATTAGTCAACGTAAGTATATACATACGTACGTTGCCTAAACATACAGGTCATTCCTGGTAGACCACCACTTATTAATGTTCGTGCTCAATTGTTTTTAGGCGACATAGGTTATTTCATCCGTCGCCTAATTTGTTCTTAGACAACAAAGATTATACCTATGTCGCCTAAGTTATCCTAGGAGACGCAGGATTATCGTACGTCATTTAAGAATATTTAAGGCGGCGTATATGTTTATTCATCGTCTAAGTCTATCTAGGGCGACGAAATATATTGAATACGTCGCCCAAACTACCGAATGGTGTAGTGAGAATATCATCTTATGTGATAATCCAGGGATACTTGGGGCCGGTTTAGGACTTATCAAATGTAAATTTTTAATAGGGTGAGCCTGGAAGATTGACAAACTCGATTAAGAAATTCACTTGCAGGTCGGCTCACAAACGCACATATATCTAAGTATTGCTTAGACCAACTAATCCAACCATAACCAACTCTCTCGCATGACATGTTGAATCTTTGTGGATGGCCTTTGGTTTCTTGAGTACCTTGCACAAGAAAGAAAAAGGACTGGCGGTTTTAGATACTACCATATATTTATTGATTAAAATAAAGAATCCATTGAATATTATTGAAGAAGAGAAAACAAAGAGAGAAATAAAAGGAAGAAGTAACATTACGAATATTAAAAATAATGCATTCAAGGGGAATTTGGAATGTATAAAGCTCTTGAATTCAACTCATCCAATATTCTAGATTCAACAACAAAAAGAGTATGAAACAAATATTACTTGATTGCTTATCTAGACACCACAAGGGCAAATAAGGCCATCTCCAATGGTCATTTATATCTAAGCAAATTTCTATGTTAAAAAAGAGAAAAGGGAAAATAGTGCTTCAATAGTCATTTCTATAACTATTTTTATATGAGGAGGAAGGTGAGTCATATAAGGAATTTCTATAATTAATAATCTTATTTTTAGCTTGCCATAGCAAATGAGTTGTATTTTAAACCATTAATTAGATTGAAATTAATATGGAGGAAGTAGTAACATTAATTACACATTAATGACTTCTTTTTTATATATATATTTTAACTAATCATTAATTACTTTTCTTATATTCTTAATATATAATAAAATAATAATTATAATATTTTTTTAATTTACTATTTTAGTACTATGAAGAAGTAGCATCATTTAATATACTATTTTTTTTAAATGGCTTAAAACTAATAGTCTTATTTTCAATTTGCTGTAGCAAATGAGTTGTATTTTAAACCATTAATTAGATTGAAAATAATATCTTCTTGAAAACAACGAAGTAACAGTTGCAAAATTAATTTGAAATGGAGGCAGTATATATTTCATTCTTAGTAAGTAACACATTTCAGTCAATTATTTGAAAACGTGATAAGGCAAACGCTATTGAGGTTTTAGGTTTGTTTTAATAATATGGATAGGTAACTTATATAATAGTATTGTTCGTAGAAATTAAGAATCAAAGCAAAGAAAATAGATTTTTATGCTGGTATTCAATTTGTTGTGTATGATATAATCATTAATTAGTTTTATGCTAAACTAATACTTTTAAATTGTACCGACTAATCCACTCTAACTCAAATTTTTAGTAAATTTTTTAAAAAAATCCCGATTTTAATTCATTAATGAGTTTTAAAGTTATGCTGATTGAATTAATTTGTCATATTTATTTATACATAACATCATATTTATTTAAGTGCCATGTTAAAATTATAGGAAACTAATAGTCAAGTAGGAATATATTTTTTAATATTCAAATATGCACCCTTCACATCTTCTCTAATTAACAAGTCATATGCATTTGTATATATAATTATTTTTACTAAATTATATAATACAATATATGTATGTATGTATGTATATTTATAAATAATTTTAAATTATCCAAACATCGTTAATTTTTTTTTTTTAAATGCTCATGCATTGCACGAGTTGTTAACTAATTTTTTAACTAAAATTGCATAATTAAATTGGAGTGAAAATAATAATTACGTTGGTTGAATTACGGTTACCCTTAATTTAGACTTTTTGGTACAACTAGGGTAGTTTTTGAACATATTATAGTAAATGGGGTATTTTTGAACTTATTTGTGAAAAGGGGGTAAAGCCTAAAAACGTGAGTGACACTAACAATTTCACGATTATATATGTTGAGACCGATATCATTTTGATTATGATTATATATGTTGCTACAACAATAGAATTGTTGTTGGGCCGATGGAATATTGGGATGGTCATGGATTAATAGGAGTTGGTGTTTGTGGGAATTAGTGAGGAAGGTGTTAATGTTAAAAAACTTGGATGCTTTTACTGATATTCTACTACTTTTTTGGAAATATTTTATAAAAAAAACCGTTCTTTAGGGAAAAAAAATGGAAAAATGGATGAAAACCTTGTATTTCGTGATCCGATGTTTTAGTTTTGTCAAAGTTTGATTACCGGTGACAAAATTTTATCTTATATATTTTGAAATCCTGAGATTGATTTAGTATTGTTTCCTCATATAACAAAATTAATTGTCTCGATTGGTTAATTTAGAAAAGATCAGATCTTATCGGAATTAATTTGATATGGAATTGTACTCTTGAGGAGAGTTTATCAGATATACTGCAGTCTATATGAAAGATAGAATATGTTTGAGTTTAATTCCTAAGTAAACTTAATTGATCCGGTTTTTGAAAACTTGGTTTGTTTGGATGATAAGGGATTTACTTCTTCTGGTTTTGCAAATAATTTTATCAGTATTTTATCAAGTTGTTTTGTTTGAAAAGGATAGCATATTGGTAACTTGACAATAAGTTTATCAAACTAGAAAATGGACAGAGCAACATATATAAAAAGTTTACATTATGAATGCTTTAATTAAAACAATTACAATGAAACAAGTACACAAATATATAATGAAATACTATAAAAGACTTTAGTTACCTTCCCAACAATATATATAAGAATAAAAGAGAAAAAATATAATGCGGTAGAGAAAACCTCAGGCGGATATGAGCTTTCCGTCTCAAGATATTTCCGGGAATTTGATTCCAAAATAGAACACTTTGAATGTCGAGAACAGACTCGAAAGTTCCTCAAAAATTAGACGAATATATAAAGCAAACTTGAAATCACTTGAAAATGATAAAATCATAGAGACTAATAAGAATTTTAGAGCAAAAATTCTGTGTTTGAACCCATGGGGTGCAGGATTATTTATACTGCTGGAATAGGTTTGGCGTGACAAACCACAATAGTGTGCCGTTTGTCATGCGACAAGTGTTCTTTTGTCGTGCAATAAATGGTTGAAATGATGGTTCTGACAGACTGATATGTCAGAAAGTGAGTGGTCTATGTTTGAGACTTGTCGTGTGACAAGGCTGGGTTTGTCATGCGACAAACTGGGTCAATAGGCCTGTTTGTCGCCTAACGGACCTTCCTAAAACAAATTCTAGTGTGCGGGTGAGTTCCGAACTCCAAATATACTTTTCGAGAGTTTTTAGGATTCTTGCGGGGGTCAAGAATTAGGATGTCTACATAGGGTTTCTTCTTTTTCTTAAAAGATTTAAGAGACCCTTTAATATACACAATATTACAAAATTAACCTATTAATAATCATAATCATGCCATAGGTTTTCTGAGTCAATTAACTAATAAATGGGTTCAATTTTATGCTTGAACGTCTTAAAATCGGGTCAATTTTGAGTTAGCCATATCAGATATAGCAACCAGAACTCAACTCGTATATTATGGGTTAGTCGTATCTAACTAAATTTGACTGGACATATTTATTTTTTACCCTATCTCACTAACTTCACATCAAGTTTGTGCGTGCATAGATTATGTTGAATATTGTCGGCCCTAAATGTATGTCTGAACTTGGTCGATCGAATATTACTCTATTTAGCACGTATTGCTAATGATAGAATCTAAACAATCTTAAACTTGAGTTTATAAACAAGAACCTAAACAGTCTGAGCACGAACTAGCTCTTTCAATTTGAAATAAATCTGCTCGGGTAAGCTAGGAACACAAGCTTATCGGAGTTGAGTTAGTTGAGTTCGAGCTTGACTCATTTACCAAACAACCCATCCAAGCCCTCCTACACGACTTGATCTCAGTTTGGTAACTTAACAAACGAATTTGAAACTAAGTTCGAGACAAGCCAAACTCGAGCTGTTCATGAAAAGCTTGGTTTGTTTATAGCCTTACTATTCCATCTTAAACTAAGGCATTTATTATTTTGGTATAATAAAAGTTGTTAATATTGTTTTCAACGTAAGGCAAATATGTACTCCAAAACAATATATTGTGTTTGTTTTAGTTTATTCAAATTGGTAAAAAATTAGACTTCCATTTTCTTTGGTTTGTGGCATACCTGAATTCAATTCAAATTCAATGTGGTAAAGTTGGGGATAGAGATTTTTTTTTGAAAGTAATAAAGTTAATTTTGTTCTAAGAAAAAAGTGTAAACAAGGAGGTGGCTATAAACAAAAATGAATTTTCTTTGGTTTGGATGCTTTAGGCCTTACTTCAAAGACCATCTAGGTTTTATTGGAGCTTGTCTCAGCAGATCTTTTGGGGCGTTTTATCAGCCAGCGTGCGAAGGCAAAGCTTTTCAAGAAGCTTGCATTTTTTTGCTTTTGTTCTAAAGATCTTCTTCGAGGTTTTATCACCTTTTCAAGTTATTAGTGAAGGTGGATTCATAGAAGGCGGTTTCTCTATGCTTTGCTGATTTAGGGGAAAATTTCAAAAATTATTGAAGGCATTCGGAGATTGACGAGCGAAATTCCTCTAGTATTTAGATGGATTCCCTGATCTTCCTATTCTCTTCCTCACAATGCAGCCCGGGATATTTGCTTGGATTCATAAGGCATACCCTAAGACATACAACGAACGACACACATTTTCATATGGAGCCCAAAACAAATAAGGCAAGTTATAAAATAATACCCTTACAAGTAAATACAGAATTAGATCTTCCCTCAAAAGAGAAAGATCAGCTCGTCTCTACTGCAGTATGTGGTGCTTAAAGAAGATAATAAAAACTCTCACAAAAGAAAAGATAAAAATCCCATGGATCTAAATATTGGTGCAAAAACTCTCAGATCTAAGGATATTATTGGGTTTATTACTGGATTTAAGAAAAACCAGCAGTGCTCTCATCCTCCTCCTCCTCCTGTAGAAAATAAACAAAGCGGAGCAACAAGGAAAGTAAGGTTGCAGAGTGAATACTCCAGTTTCTAAATCTCCATAAGTTGTTGGAAGATATCCATGGAAGAACTGGTAAACCGGCAAGGACGTTAACACTTTTGTTATCGGCCCCATGAGGTAGGAAAAAAATTTCTTCCTTATGAGGGAAAGATATACGGCCATATGCAATAAGTACTCTCCACCTGAAATCGTTGGTGTTAAAAGAAAGCCTACTCCAAGAACTGATGAAAACCGTTGCAGCCAAAAACAATTTAGCTCTTGTTACTTCCAAATTTTCTATGGTGGACCTTATATATTTATTTGTAATCATACCAATCGCTTCTTTAACTAATCTCATAGTATCAAATAACGGCTTCTCAATTACCTCTCCAGCACTGCAAAGAACGTGTGCAAACAAGACACTATTGCCAAAGTAAACTTCCGGTAGTCGCGGGTTTAATCTAGACCTTCCATTAACCACAAGGAGGAGTTTTATCCGTTGATCAGTATGGAGTTTCAAGGCTATGGTCCTTGCCCTCCACACAAAGGCCGATAGGGTTTCAAATGAGCTGCGGTTTGCTGTCATTGGCTTTCGCCTTTATCTGTTTAATATTGTCCGGGCTATAAATGAAGGATTTGAACATGATTTTTGGTTCATATGTATTTGATGCATATTCGATCTCATTGAATTCATGATGTGGGAACTCGATTTTAGGAGGTTTTTGAGGTCTCAACATGCTTCGGCCGAGGTAGGGACGGATACTAAGACGCAAACCCCTGGCGATTTTGCTCCAAGGGTTCATAGATTGCATAGCACCACGACCATTAAGAATAGTATGGTTCACGCATACCCCAAGTACAAATCCTCCACATTTGAACTTTTTCACCTACATCACACATATATAGATGTATAGCATTCACTGCCAACAATTTTTTCGATTCAGTTATTTTGGGTAACTTAGCACTGGTTAATTAGTTGTTCATCTTTTTGAAAGAAATTCAACACTTAAATCTCCTTATGAAAATTGAACAGGATTTCAGCCACCAATGAAGAGGTTTCAACAATTCAAACATTTTCGATTGACGAAATTGAAATTATCTTAAAATCACTAAGTCATTAATTATTTTGTTTTAATTTTTCTCTTCAAAATATTTGGGTATAAGCTGCACACATATCACGTGTAAACTAATATATGATATGCCGAAAGAAAATAATCAAAGTCTTAAAAGAATGAAGTATCATTTTTATCTTGGCTTGTTGTAAATTGATGAACACCATTTATTTTACGAGTGATATAAGGCCAAGGAGGTGCGGGTCCCCCTTGTTAGGTTTTTGTGGAGCAGACACAAAAATATTTTCTTTCTGTTAACTTTTCAAAATATGCTTATAATGACCTTTTCACTTAAGACTCTTGCTGTAAAAATTTTCTTTTTTTCTTTACTCCTTGCCGTTCTTCACACTTACTCTTCTATCTCTCTATCTTCTCCCTCTTTTCATTCTCTCTTACATCACACAATGCTTATAAATACTACAAATTACCTATATATAGTATTAGATTAATTATATATACAATGCGTATACTACTTAATTTCATATACAATTTGAGGGGAAAGATTCAACAACAATAATAAATGCTTTGGTAGTACTTAAGCATATGTCTTCAACATTTTTTTGTTCAATGAGAAAAAATTGTCTCATTTTGTGTCCTAAAAAATATTCAACATTTTAAATTTGAATTCCTTGATTGAAATGCTGAGTCCTTTGACTGATTTTGACTCTAACTTGCTTTTCGGCACGTGCATTGCACATGATTATTCGTAAGTATTTTAATTTTTTATTGTTTTTGAAGAAACTATATTATTTTTAGTATTTTTATTAAAACTAATTGTATCCTCTAGAGTAACCGTTTTGTGAATTCTTATCAATTTTTCACCATTAACATAGTTAATTATGTGCACTACTTGATATTGTTGTTACTAAAGTTGAAACTAAAAATTGGATACTGAAAAACGCAACAAACGTCATAATAATTAATATATGTAAAACAAAACTAGTAGATGAAAAAGGCCGGAAATATTTCCAAAGTTTGATTTTATTTCTATCCAAGCAATTTGTTAGATGATCCACGTTTGAGTATATTGTAAGTTAATCCACATTGTCCTTTCAATTTATCCATTTCATTGGATAAACATACAAACAATAATAACATCAAGTTTTTTAAGTTTAATTATAATTTCTTTTCAAAATCATGTAAAGAGTTATTATTTTTTGAAAATGCCCTCCTCATTCAGTGCATGAAAAGATAACTTAATGGTAACATCTAACCGCACCAATAAGTCCAATCTCCATGAATGGTTGTCTTGAGTTATTTTAACTAATAACATATATCAGATTGAATCCATGTCCATTTAGAATTTTTTTTTCCTTTTTCTTTTCCCCGTCACACGTGTGAAAGGATTTTCATCACCCTTAACCTTTTTCATAGGTGCAATTAATTTGTAAACTACGCTGTTTATTCATTTCTTTATTTTTGTTAATAAGAAGTTTAATTATCTTATGTTAGTATATAATTATAAAATCAAGAGACATATGTGACCATACAAAAAAAGAGAAAAATATTTATATTTATTCGTACTAGTATAGAAGATAATGTAAACTGAACACCGTCATAAATTTAGAATTGTTTTTGCCTCAGTTAAGATTGTAATACTAAGACAGTATTTTCCTTTCTATTTTATTTTTGTTTTAATTGAAAATTTCAATTAATGAAATCCATGATAGAAATGTAAAGGTGAATGTGTGGGTTAGTTTTAAATGACTTTTTCGCACTAATAATTTCCCACACGCCATCAAAGGGGTCTAATTCTTCCACTTTGTCTGGGAAAACTGAAGCAACTCCAGTAAGAAAAGAATATTTTTGGGTGAATTTTTTTGGTCCATGACTTTGACCAAAAAGAGACAGGAAAAAGAAAGAAAATGAAATGGACAGCAGAGGTCACACTGATTTTTTTGGTGGCATTTGGTTTCCTATGTGAATTTCAATTCTAAATTAAAATATTTAATAAGAAGTCAATTTGAAATTTTCGTAAATACTTTTTGTCCGATGCAATATATAATTTTATAATCTCTAAATATATTACTTTAACCTTTTCACCTATTTTTATTACACTTTTATTTTTTGAAGTAGAGTCTGAATTTTAAAACCCAGACAAAAAATAGTTATCATGATCCTTTAATTTTATTGGTTAAATTTTCTAAATCAGCTCCATATCATCAATCCTTCGCTTAGCTGGAATTTGATTTCAAGCACCCAGAAAGGAGTTTAACATAAATGTAAAAAAAAAAAATAAAAAAAAAAATACAGATTTAGTAGTAATATGCATAATTACTACTAACCTGAGCCATGAGAGGAGGCGTGCCAAGCATGTCATTGGCACCAGCAAAGTGGTAAACTAGCTTCCCATGGATAGAAGGATGAGGCACTCTGTTCTCATCAATAATAACTTGGTGTAGGGTATAATTAGCTTCTGCCTCAACGAAAACCGCGCCTTGGCCGGTACACTCCACCGCCAGCTTCTGGTCCTTGCCCACCACGAGCCGCCCGGCAAGTGGGTAATAGTGGACCAGAATCTTAGGGGGGTGTATTCAATTCAGATTTTAAAAGATTCTAACTGACTTTTTAAAATCCGTGGATTCTGATAAGTCTATGGATTGTTTCAAATCCTTATAGAGTTTGACATATTTTAATGCATGGATTCTTTTGAATTTCTGCAGATTTTAATAAGTCCATGGATTTTTACAGATTTCAATAAGTCCATGGATTTCTGCAGATTTTAATAAGTTCACTAAAAAATAAAAAATGAAAAGACAAACAATAAAATAAATTAATTACGAGTTTAAAGTAACATTATCAAAAATGTAAAGACAAGTAACGAAATATATTATAAAAATTTATACTGCACGTACAAAATTAGACTTCTCACCTCACTAGTTTTTTTAATGAAATTGACATGAATTGTTTTTAAAAATTTGAACGAT
Source organism: Lonicera japonica (assembly GCA_021464415.1). NCBI lineage: Eukaryota > Viridiplantae > Streptophyta > Magnoliopsida > Dipsacales > Caprifoliaceae > Lonicera > Lonicera japonica. The sequence continues at coordinate 99,263,975 of CM038463.1, read as the reverse complement.
AATTAGCGGTCTAACCATTTGAAATTATATTAATGCATGATAACCATATTAGAAAAGAAAATAAAGACTTTATAAGGATGGCAAAAAAATATAATGCATTCATCACATAATAAGAAATGGATTTTGAGAGAGAGGGGGAGGGGGGAGAGAGAGAATTTGAGTAAAGTTCTTAAATGAATTAGAAATCCATCTGAAATCTCTGTGGAAAGATTTCAAAGTATTTTTATGTAAAAAAAGGCTTTACAATCCACCAAAATCCACCACTAATTAAAATCCTACTAAGTCATTAGCTTTTGAATACTAAAATTTAGACGGATTTTTTAAAATCTTAATTGAATACTAGATTTTAAAAGACTTTTTAAAGTCTCAATTGAATACTCATGATTTTAAAAGACTTTTTACAATCTCAATTGAATACTCTGAACTTTAAAAGTCCATAAAAATCTATAGATTCTTCAATACACCCCCTTAGAAATTCCCTTTACCCTACAAGGGTCTCAGATTTACCTATTTTTCATAGCAGTAAAATGGCGAATCGCCGGAGTTTTGGTCGAGATTCGAGAGAAAGTATAGGGTACCCTTGTGTGTTTCTGGTTCTGGTGGAACTAAAATGGCCTCACCTAGCTTCACTATCAGCTCTTTTGTTTCTTCTTCAGAAATTTTGGAGAATATGTTGGAATCAGTCCCCATTTGTTCAAAGTGTACGTGTTTAGTTTCAAACTGTATATTGGATCAGTTGAGAGATGGGGTTATTGGTGTGATTCCCTGGATTTTTTATTTGGACACTATTATATAATGAGTATATGTTGATAGTTAAAATATATTTGTAGGTATGATTAAATGGATACTAAACAAATTCTATTTGTCGAGTAAAATTAATATTTAATAATGGACCGCATTATATTATTTAAAAAAAAAGAGTTATGAATGCCACCATACAAATTTGTATACTCATTAACCGGATCTAAACACCTCAAAACTTATTCATTTATCTCTCTAAATATTTTTATTTTTCTGGGATAAAGAGATGTTATTAGCTGATGGAAAGTAGAGTATGAATGAATGTGGCGTCTCATCATCACATGGCTTTGACACAGTCATCATATATATTGAGCTTTATGAATGGATGGTCCCTCTCTTCACTGTTTCTAGATTTTGGTGGTTGATATATATATATACTATATATAAAAGTACGAATAATTTAAGTATTTTTTTTTTGTAAAAACAAATATACCCTTGATTTTAAACACAAAATTTTAAGATTTATATTAAAATATGTATGTATATATATAACTTCATATATTTTTATATTATAGTATTAGTATTTTAAATAAATTTAAACTCTACTTTATTTAGTTAAATTAATTAAACAAGTTAGAATTATATTAGTATTAGTATTTGAACTTTTTTGTAGAGACAAATATGCCTTTGATTTTAAACACAAGATTTTAAGATTTACATTAATATATATATATATAACTTCATATATTTTTATATTATAGTATTAATATTCTAAATAAATTTAAACTCTACTTTATTTAGTTAAATTAATTAAACAAGTTAGAATTATATTAGTATTAGTATTTGAAAGTGTTTAAGTCCATATATTTTTATATCAGTGTTAGTATTTTAAATAAATTTAAACTCTATTTTCTTTGGTTAAAATAATTATATAAGTTAAAGTTTGTGTTGAATTAGGTATTTTTCAAAACTAACTATAAAAGTATGTGTATTTAATAAATCATATTAAAATTACAAAACTATTTAATATTAAATTATACATCACCAGGCTATACAATCTATCATTTATACGAGTGTTTTATTATTTTGTGGTATTGTGAATAATAATTTACATAAGTTTAATAGAATTAACTATCTACCAATTCTAAAAGTTTATTAAAAATAAATTATTTTCTTATATATTTGATTCATTTATAACACATTTATATAGTTGACCGATTTTATGATTTTCTTATAATTATTAATTTAATTTTACACTTGATACTATGCTTTTGCTTATTTGTAATTATTTTTTTTTCATAATAATTATTCAATTCTTAATATGTAAGTATTTATTAATGAACTTAATTAATCACTTTTGTTAATCAATAAAACCACGTGCAACGCACGTGCACAAAAACTAGTATATATATATATATATATATATATATCCATATATATAAATGGTCCCTCCCTGTGTAATCATAGGTTTCTCGTTGGTAAAAGATTCTCAGTTTAAATCTAGGTTTTAGGTTTCATGCTCACCGACTGCAAATATTGTTAGAATTTTTCAAAATATTTTGAACGTCGATCTGTCTAATTCATGGTAAGTTAAAAGGTATTTATGTTATTATGCATTGCTAAGCCATTAATTCAATTGATTTATCAATAGACATAAAAGTTGTCTATAAGGACACTCACAACGAGTATGGTATATTTCTATGTAATAGGTGCCCGTTTAACATTCGTCTCATCACATGCTGATGTGCAATAAATACCCGTCTCACATTCAGACGTGCATTGATTACCCATCCAATGTGAGACATGTAACCCCTCTTATAAATTGAAGCTGTAGAATTCAAACAAAATTATTTGTCATGCTAGTGGGGCACGTCTCACCTGAAGCAGATAAATAATACACGTCCCATGTGACGGACATCTTTTGCATGTCTCACTATAAATATTTATCATACCCATTATGAAATTTACCGAACTAATTAATTTATCATATATCATATTCATTGTGAATGGTCTAAAAGAAAGTATTAAATAAAAAACATAATATTTCTTTTTCTCTATAATTTGTCATTGTAGGCATCACACGTGAACATAATTTTTGAGTGTCCCAAGTGGCTCATTGGGTGTAACGTAACCAGAATCCAATAAATTGATTTACGTTTCATTAAATCCTAATGGTAATATTATTAAACTCATTTTATATTTGCTGCTTTATTGAGAAAGGGGAAATGTTTTGTCTGAGAAAACCAAATTCCGAGTCTTGAAGTTTAATAATTGATTTATATATTTATTTTTTGCTTTCTCTCTTTAATTCTCATAATTCCCAATAGTAACTATAGTGTCCTCCCTTTTCTTGTAAGCATAACATGTTAAAAAACTATGTATTTTGAATTTGCAGAGTATGAGTTATTTCATTTGAAACGGAAAGCTATGCGTAAGTTATTATAGGTGTGAAAATTTTTACAACTCATGGGAGATAGTATTGTCAAAGTAAAAATAATTTCTCCAATTAAATAAAATTATACATTATGCATTACTTTAATAGAAGTCATTCATCAGTATAACAATTAGAGAAATATTTATATTTATTGTGAGTTATTTACGTCAATGGTTACAAAGAGGCGCTCAGTAATTACAATGACGTACTTGTAGTTGTGCTCATGATATTGTCCAAATAATTTTAGCGATTCCAGGTATGATCGGCTCAAGATGGGGGGTTCTTTTCTATTAGATGGAAAAGAATATTGCACAAATTAAAATACACTTCTGGATAAAATAAAGTATAACCAATCCACGTCCATTGAATTTCATTCAATTCAAATCAACAAAACATAAAAAATATAATATAATATAATGACTTTTTTTCCTAATCAGATCAATAACTGTTTCTAGACAAATCAATAAAGTTATGAAAGATTTCAATTTAGTATCTCTTTTCTAAAAAATAAATAACTTATTATAGTACTAGGACGAAACAATTTTTGAGCTTGTTTGGACTTATTTTTAAATCTCTAGCCCATTTAGACCTTTTCTTTTCCTATTTTTTTTTTCTTTTAATTTGCTAAAATAATTAATTTAGTAGAATCATCAGTCTTAGAGATTCTAGAAAAGAATGAAAAATAATATTTTATGAATTTTTCTTTTTGGCCGTTCATAAAATGTCAAATTAAACAATGTACATGTCCTTTTTCATTTCAACGTGCCATAAAGTTGATATTATAATTCAAGTTGTTTTCGAGGCCACCTAGTACCCCCAAACAATTTAAAAGGAACCTTGTTTACGGAATATTATACTCATTTAGGGTTAGTTTGCACATGAACATTTCAAGTTTTTTAGAATTTACCCGACTAGCCATCTACTATATTATAAATCCAAATAGCATTTTGGGTGATTTGAAATTATGTCTGTGTTTCTTGAACTTTTCGTTTTTTGCGCTTTTTTCTAACAAACTGAAGGCCGAAAAACTAGTTAAAACCCCCCCCCCAAAAGCTTTAAAATGCCCTAATTGTTTGGTAGATCAGGCTTCAAGTTTTGAAACCTCCACCCCTATCTATTAATCTTAAATTTGTTTGTTTGTTTTTTTTAATCATGAACCTACGTGAGGGAGGGTGTTAAGTATGATATATATATTCATATGGTTATGCTTCCTAATAATTTAGGTTTTTGGAAGACCGAGATATATAGTTCTAATAGTGTACAAATCTTTGACAAATGACAACATTTTTTTTTTCCTTTTTCTCTTAATTATATTCTTTTAAATTTGATCACTCCTTTCATTTAAAAAATGTTAATTGAGGTGCCGGCCATTTTATAATATGAGACGTGGCAAATTAAAAGAGAGTAACTAAAATCCATTAAAAGTCAACCATTTTGATATCATGCAAAAAATGAAAAATATAATCAAAAGATGGTACGCTGACATTTGGCCATCTGATCCAAGTCAGCCAATTGATTTGAGGAATCAAACAATTATTAATGTTTAGAAACATTAATATTCGAAATCATGCCAAGAAATATAATGACTCGAATGAGGTCGCTTACAAAATAAATTTAGTATTTTAATATTTGACCCAATTATGCAATATTATTAGGTCAACTGTAAAATGAGTTGTTTCCGCCAAATTTGTGATTTCAGTTTTCTTTGTTATATGCAATTATTGTATTTATAATAGTGAAAATGAGACTGTCGATTAAACCAAAGCTCGACAATCTACAAACACCAATATGGCTTTTTTAACCTCTTCATAAAATTAAGAAGAATTATTCCGTGTTTAATTAATTTTGTTATTGTTTTATCAAATTAAGATTTTAGTAATTAATTAATTCTTTTTTACTTAGACTAAAATTAGAGGCAAAGCCATCGTCCTTAATTGAATGCATAATAATAATTTATAACCTTTTTAGCTATTTTATCCTTATTTCATTTTTGGACATGAGTATTCATCTAACAAATTTACACAAACAAATAATTTATAAGTTCATTCAAATTAAAAAAGAAAGAAAGAAGATTCTTCTTAAAACTTTTATCAAGCATTTTGTATCAGAATTGACGTATATAGTCAACATTCAAAGTTAAAAAAAAAATGGCCCCTTAATTAGTTAATTAAGGTTATTATGTATGCAATTTTTTTCTTATTTCACATTGAAGAAATTAATATTCTCAAAAATTAAATTTGTGTGATTAAACTAGGCAACGAAGTAAAACATTTCTATCTATACATGCATTACACATATTTAAACAATAAAATGCAAATGCACACAATAATAATCGTCAAAGATATAAACATATTAATTAAGCTCATAATATATTAATAACCACGTGCATGGACAAAAGCAAAAACAAAAACAATAAAAACAAAGGTTTAATTGGAGCATTATACATATATATATATATACCATGAACCATTCACCAAGAAAATTAATATAAAGAGATACGATCGTACGTTGAGATTTGCTTTGAGATTACACTCTTATTATATTTAAACAGGATATATTATGTTGGCACATTTTATTTTTACACTACCTAATGTCACACGTCCTTGATTAGTTGGATACTAGAATATATAGTATGGGTTTGCTATTAGAATTATTTTCATTTATGCTAATATGTAAATCTTCGTTTAAAACATAATGTATAATTATTCAATGCATTGTCAATATAAACCTAAGTCAAATATATTACTTCTTTTTATTTTTTTTGAAAGTCAAAGCAAAAAAATTCATTATAACAAAGACGGCTCTTAATTAATTTGTGCCTAATTCAGCTGCATGCGCAAGTGCACAACAAGCAACTTAGTGCTGACTCCCTCTCTCTTTTAAGTTTCTCCCTTTAATTACAAATATTAAAAATTCCTCCAAACTTTTCCTAGGTGATCGAGATTTGGACCTAAGATCTCGGTCTAACTAGACTATCCCACTTATGTAGTAAAGAGATCTCGATCTTTTGTTAGGTGATCGATGTTGAGGATGGTCAGAGAGACCAAGGCAAGCTATCGTTGATTCGGTTGTGTATTTTTGGTATATGCTATTATATCAAAATTTATCAATGTATATTTTGGGTTGTTCCAATAGACCAACAAAAGAAAAATAGTGGTTACAAATGTCGTAGTTACTTCAACTTAAGTTAGATACCGCTTTTAATTCTCTAAGTTTGTTTCACTGTGGACAAAACTCGATTTTTTTTTAAATGAATTTTAGATTTTTCCTTAGAATCTATTTATCATGCCTTTTACACGATGCTTTTAGGGTTTATTTGGTTGTCCTTCAAATTACGAATTACATAATTTACATTTAACTAATTTACGAAAAATTCATTTATTAGTGTTTGGTTGTGTACATTGAACAATTGTAAATATGATAATTCAAGTTGATTCAGAAAAGCTCAAATTAAGTCATTTCAAGTAAAACTTGAAATTGCACCGCCTAATTCTAGAATTAGATAATTCATTCCAACTCAATTTTTCAATAAGATCTAGTTTCTACCCGTGATGTTTAAGCACGAAGTTTAAGCGCAACATGCGAGTATATAGTAAAATTTATTTTGAGGACATTACTATTACTACTACATATAGCGAGTTAGCGACCCAGATGCACTTAGAGTTCGTTAGGAGGGGTAGAGAGAATAAACTCCTGAAAATGAATCTACCAATTCCCTCCCAATAGACTTTTATCTGACTAGTCTTTTTACCACTTGAGTTATAAGTTAGATGTGGGGTAATTATTGTTTAGTAGCATTTATGAGTCTATGCATGCATTTAAATGGGAGGCCCCAAGATCTCTCACTCCAAGGAAGGATTTGGTCATAAAACCAAAGGGATTCTTACTTGATTGGGAGTATTCAATATCATGATTCTTGCCGGTTCTTGTGGGTCAACAAGGTCTTTTTTATGCAAAGAACATGGAAAAGGTCTTGCGTGTGGGGTACATTTGTCCATGTTCTCTGTCAAATAGAAGTCCTAATTAATATATACATACATAAATATATATATATATGTATGTATATGCATGTCGACCTTAAAAAGGATTTTGCCTGTCCTTAGTTACTTAAATCCAAAGCCGGAGTCGGAATTTTTTGAAGACCGGGTGACCTGATTAATGTAAATAGTTAAAATATTGTACCCTTTGCTCTCGAAATTCATACATCTCAGTGTTGCCATTAATTGGTAATAAGAGCGAAATGTGGTACGAAAAGAACAGCCAATTTCCAACCTATATATTTAGTGGCATTTTTATGAGGCTGTACCTTTAGAACATTTATTTAAATTAGGTGAAGTGATTCATTAGTAGCGGTGGTGCATTTTTCATGGGTAATTATGAGGGCGTTCAACAAAAAAAATGGATGGAAATAAATGAAAGAGAAAAAGGTAGACGAAATACTTCTGCAAAAAAAGATTAGCTATATAATTTAGTTTGATTAATTATGATCTTCAGACAAAATTTAGTTTGATTCATTAGAAACATTACTCAAAAATGTCCATATATTAGTTAAATTTACTTATTGCTTAAATGGCACAAATACTTTTACGGCTTATTTACGTAATTTAATCGAAAGATATACACACATATATATACAAATTAGACTATAAAGAGATTTCTTTAAAATTTGGAGGGATAATTGGATGGCTTTTTTCATAAAATTTTGTAGAGATATCTATGTTATGAGTAAATTACATCCACCAAATTACATAAAAAAAAATTAACCTAAAAGTAGGTGAGATGATTATCAAAAATTTCAGTGGTTGAAAATGTGCATATATATCAATTTTTGAAAACATCCACTTCTTGGTTGAATTGTTTTATGATATTTGGTGGAAGTAATCTACTCGCTATATAAATCATCTCCACAAATTTTAATAAAATAATTCATTCATTTACTACTATAAATTTTCATCTTTTCTTTTTGCTAAAGTGATGAAATTCATCTTTATAGCATAACTAATATGTATATATATCTATAGTTTCATTATGTTGGGTAACTGTTTACTTATATTTACATTATCATATTAAACCAGAAGGAATGTCGACAATTATTGAATCTATGTTATGCTTTTGACTTTTCAATTTTACTCTCGCAGACTTTTATTTCACATGCAAAAAAGAGTATATTTGTATTATAACGTAAGCAACTCTATTGGTTAGTGAGGACAAGAAGGCTCTTGACGTAGCACTCCCGTGCTATATATATGTATTAGGGTATACCCGTGTCATCCGGCACGGTAAATTAAATAAGAACCGATAATAAGATAAAAAGGAGTAACGTGCGATGAATCTAAATCAACAAACTTATGTTCAATACATTTTCATGCTAGAACAACTAAATGTAAACTGGATTGGACCGACTTGTTTTAGTTTTTAAAGAATCGTTTAATCATATTTTTTATCTTATTTTGATCTCGGCAAAATAAGTTTTTAACAAATTAAACTCAAGGCTATATGTGAAAATAATTCAATCACGTCTGTTGGTATGATTTGAAAATAGTTCAAAAATTTAATCGATATATTGTGAACACTCCTAAAAACGACTTTCTAAGATGATCAATAATGTACGAACACATAAAATATTTTGATCTCGGCAAAATAAATTTTTAACAAATTAAACTCAAGGTCATATGTGAAAATAATTCAATCACGTCTGGTATGATTTAAAAATAGTTCAAAAATTTAACTGATATATTGTGAACACTCCTAAAAATAACATACTAAGATGATCAATAATGTACGAAAATGATTAGTAAATTTTAAATATTAAATTTTGAATTTTTTATTTTAAGTTATGACATTTTTAATGTAGAAAAAATGATTGATATGTGAGAGTTTACTGTGTGTATATTATTGGTGTTAAATGTTACTTAATAATTTTTCTTAATTTTTTTTTTTACATAATTCTATAGTCATGATGGATCTTGTTTAATTAATAATGATTAGTAAATTTAAATATTAAATTCATAATTCTATAGTCATGATGGATGTTGTTTAATTGATTTTGATTAGTAGATTTAAATATTATTTTTTTATGAAATTTCTTGATTAATATATTTTAAATATTAAATATTATTTTTTTTTATTTTAAGATGAATCTTGTTTAATTGATCTTGATTATTATATTTAAATATTAAATTTTTATTAAATTTATTTAAATATTATTTTTTTTATTTTAAGATGAATCTTGTTTAATTGATCTTGATTATTATATTTAAATATTAAATTTTTATTAAATTTATTTAAATATTATTTTTTATTATTTTAAGATGAATCTTGTTTAATTGATCTTGATTATTATATTTAAATATTAAATTTTTATTAAATTTCTTGATTAGTAGAGTTTAAATATTAAATTTTTTATTTTAAGTTATGGCATTTTTAATGTAAAAATATTTATTGGTGTGTGAGAGTTTACTTTGTGTATATTATTGGTGTTAAATGTTACTTAATATTTTTTTTTCACATAATTCTATAGTCATGATGGATCTTGTTTAATTAATCTTGATATATAGATTTAAAATATTAAATTTTTATTAAATTTTGAATTTTTTATTTTAAGTTATGGCATTTTTAATATAGAAAAAATTATTAGTGTGTGAGAATTTATTGTGTGTATATTATTGGTGTGGGTGTTTTAACTTTGATGTGACATCTTGATGCGTGTATAAAACTCATTCAATGGTGTAGAGTTAATGCACACCATAATATGTATATTTTTAACCATTAAATTTTTATACTTTTTGAAAATAAATTTGGTCAAATTTGATATTTTATAATATAGATATACCATGTTAAAGAGACGAGCGAAAGAAAGAACCAATATATTATATTTTGTGTTACTTTAAACGGGAAAAGATCAAGTAATATGGATGTGTTTTGTAAGTACATAGATAATTTATCAGAGGTATGATAATTAATGTGATACAAAAATTGTTAAAAAGGCAAAAAAAAACTATAAATTCATTGTTAAAGTTTTTTTTGCCAAACAATTATTTTGCAAGAATTTAATTAATACTACTCTGAGAAGTTATATTGTATGTTTTTAAAATTGTATATTACTTTACCGAAACTGGTCAAATTAATTCGAAGCAAAAATGGTTTTGGTTTTGGTATTACTAGCATAAAAACCGAAATACCAATTTACCTTAACAAAAGTATAATATATGCCAAATATAGCTAATACCATAAATAATTAGGATTTTAATACTTACAACTTACTAATTTCTTATATAATGTTTATACTTATGTTTTCTTTTTAATTCTAACTATTCTTGTAAGTAATGTTTAAATTCTTACAACTTATAGTCTAAAACTCTAGTTTCCAATCTAAAATCCTTTCCGTTTATCGGAAATTGAAATTAACAAAAAATATTTATAGATTTACAAATTACAATATAATATATCCAAACTGAAAATATCGAAAACCAAAATTTACCAAAGATGCTGAATTTACCAATAAACCAAGCAGTTTGGTATCAATTTTCAATTCCAATTACTAACATAACTGATAAAACTAATATTTAACTTATTTCAATTTTAATATTGATAAAGCCAATTTACCGAAATAAAACCCTTATACACATTGTTAAAGCTTTTACTGACTTGAAAAGGCTAGTGTACTTTATCTTTTATAAAATTTAAGGAGCTAGGTGCGCAGTAACATATATGCCCCTAAAATTAGGCCACCTAATTAGTGGTACAATCTTGATAATCACATTAATTTTTCCACTATATTTTCTACATATATATAAATATATATATATATATATATATATAATATACTTTGAGTAGTAATTTACAATGCTTGTGTTAGAATAGAAATTAGAATAGAAATTTGGATAAACATAACATATAAATTATAATGCTTGTGTTAATTAGTCAAACAATATACACAAAAATAAAATTGGTGCTGAATATAATAAGAACCGATCTAGTTCAACAAAAATAAACAAACTATTAATTATATAATTTTATTTTATTTTTTTTGGACAGCAACAAAACAAAGAAACTACAAAGAGAACAAAGAAACTAACTCCCTAGGAGGGGAAGAAACCCAATTAATTAGGAGGGATAAATCCCCTAGCTACAGACTTAGCCACCCAGTGAGCAACACGATTGAACATTCTTGGAATATAAATCCACTTCCAATCTTTCCCAATTGCCAGAAACCGGATCTCAGCAACAACAGCAGCAATAGCCCAGGGGGGCTCAAGATCGGAAGAGAGAATCAACACAAGATCCTTGCAATCACTAAATATAACAGCTTCATTTAGACCCCTGAGGAGTAAAACATTGCACGCAGAGAGGACAGCCCGAGCTTCGGTCATGAGCGGGGAAGAAACATCAACTCTCTGACCCACCCCGTCAATTAATTCCTTATGAGGATTGAAAAGAGCACAACCAACAGCAGCTACCTCTCTAGAGTGAGAGAAAGAACCATCACAATACACATGGAAATTTCCTCCACAGTCTGGCCAGGAGAAACTAGATGAAGAAGAACCATTAATAGGAGAACTACCAGAAGAAGAATCCACGCAGTCTTCAAACCAATTCAAAGCTGAGTCGATAATTCTTTGGCTCGACCACTCCAAATTTTCAAAAACCAAGGCATTCCTCGCCTTCCACAGAGCCCAGCAAACTAGAGCTACCTTACTCAAAAACAAACGAGCATAATTGACATAATCACTATCAGAAACCACTGAATCAGCCCATTTGTTCACTGACACAATACCATCCGGGTTTACAGAGACAAAATTCGCACAGGACTTCCACACTTCAATCGCAAAACCACATCTGAAAAACAAATGGGCTCCCAACCTCTATCTAATTATATATTAAAAAAATTAACCAATCTCACTTCAATTCAGTTCAGTCCATCCCAACCTCTATCTAATTTCAAGAAGGAAATATATAGAGTTATAAATTAAAAATCTATTTACCAGCTTGTACTACAAGTTTGTGTTTTGTTTTGTGCCATTTTTAATGCATTACTTTATATTTCCCAGGTCACTTAAAGATTTTGTAGGATCTTGTGTCATGTTTAATTAACTTCTAGTATCTGTTTAATTGCATATCAAGTAATACTAATTATATTTAACTGGATTAATTATGAAATGAAATTGTTATTATGGTCACAAATTAATGAAACTTATCCCTATACGTGATTCTATATAAATACTAGAACACAAACCACGCAATGCGTGGTTATTTAACAAAAAAATTATTAATAATTAAATTAAAAAGATATAAAAAAATTACAATTAAATATGTACCATATTTCACATTTGTATATTATTTTAACATTGGATATTTTGAGACTCGATGACTAAAAACGTTGAGCAATAGTACAATAAAATTTGTGGGAGGAAAGAAAAATAGTCTTACATTGTTATATAAACACTTCAATTTGAGGGAAAAAAGTATCGACTAGAAATTCAAACACACGAATGATTTTTAACACCGCAAAAAACTTCTTTTTAGTTTCTTCTATTGATTAAAATATATACTAAAGAAAAAAGAAAATTAATTCAAGTAACAAATAAATAAATAAATAAAATTTTATCACAATAATCAAACTCTTCAATAGTGAACTAACCAAAACAAATTTTATATACGGAACAAAACCTCTAGTATTATTTCGGATGTAAAATCCTCAAATTATACCATGTTCTTCAATTGAGATGGAGGAATTATAATCTAAAAGAAAATATATATATATATATATATAGAGAGAGAGAGAGAGAGGAAAAAATATATATAAAAATAAAATAAGGAGATATCATTAGTGCATGTATTATGTATAGAAGATAGATGTGGGGAAAAACACATATCTATCATCTATATATATATCTTAAGAACAATCATAATAGCGTTAAGTACAAATCAATAATTAGATATTTAAAGAATTAAATATGAGAGTTACAAATGAGATATTAAAATAATTAAATATGAGAGTTACAAATGAAATTGGAAGAGGAATAAAGAGAGAAGTGATGATATTAATTTGCTTGAAAGTGGTGTACTTATAACATTTATAATATTGCTAACGGATTACGATAATGAGTAGGAATTAAGGAGAAAATTAATTTAAAATCAATTTTTTAAAAAAAATGGAAAATTAAATGAAATAATTAATATTAAATATGAGAGTTACAAATGAAATTGGAAGAGGAATAAAGAGAGAAGTGATGATATTATTTTACTTGAAAGTGGTGTATTTATAACATTTATAATATTGCTAACATATTGCAATAATGAGTAGGAATTAAGGAGAAAATTAATTTAAAATCAATTTAAAAAAAATAGAAAATTAAATAAAATAATTAATAATGACACGTGTCAGTCTCTAGTAAAAGGAAAGCATTTTACTTATATATAAATAGAGGCAATTAGGCATAAGGGCTTATTCTAATAATAATATAATTATAAAGGATACTTAAAAATTAGCTGTGTAAATTAAGGATACTTTACAAAAAAGACACTAATACCCCTTCCTTATAATATCTCACATCTCATTATGACACTAACAACAGCCAGAAAGTGCTAAATGCATTTGGCACCACTTGGACAACAACCAGAAGGTGCTAAAATGATTTTAGCACCACTACAAAACAGAGAACAACAAAATTGATGAGATCAACAACCACTTAATTTATTTATATGTATATATATATGGATCGAGGTAGGGTTCGTAAAAAAAAAAAAAAAAAGTTACGATCATATTTTTTTTTCAAATCCCGCTGGGCTATCGAAATTGGTCGATTTCTATAGCAAAACGACTTCCGATCGTCTTAATTTTTCGCAAAATTGTTGTAACTTTGCCTTCCGAACAACATATCCAAAAATTATCCAAATCCAACGGTTCAATCAAAAGTTTTATATATTTTACGATTGCACATCCAGAAAAGAGAAGAAGAATAAGATGAGAACGGCGATACGATCGCAGAGTCAGGTGGTAGTGGTGGAAGAGGTGGGATTATTGGTGAGACAACTTCTCGTCATCGGCCTCGTTCTTTCCTCTCTTGCGATTCTTTTCTCCCTTTCCCTTATTCTCTATTTTCTCTCTCTAAACTATGTGTACGTAAGAGAGAGAATAATATGTCTTTTGTATAATTAGAACAAATGATATAGCAGTGTATTTTTTTCCATTAACATTTATCATTTTCCTTAAAATAAATTAATATTATGAAAAGTGACTTTATTGTAAAATCAAATTATGAAATTAGTACTACTTCCTTTTATTAAACATGAATCCGTCCTTAGAATTATAAAACATTACGGAGCGAGACCTTATAACCCATTATCTCATACATATATTAGATTTGTTTGGTGGTAAAGGGATCACCTACTCCTATACAAAATAATGGTGCCCTTAAGGACACCCATTGGGGTGTGTGTCCCTAGGCAGCTCTATTGATTCACTATATATTTGTCTCTGTCTCAACAACTTTTGTATACCTTCTTTTATACATTCATGAATAATTATATACTTACTATAAATATGCATGAAATTAAATTATTGCAGATGGAAAGTTCCCCCGAGTGATGAAGCAACATACACTTTATTTTGTACACATTTTTTAATTACTGAACTTTTAATGAAACTCGATAATTACATTAAAATGATCATCATATATTAGTTAAAACAATTTTATCGCATTTGATTATAACCAATAAATAATTAATACATTAATTATCAATTTTTTACGTTACACACACGCACACATATATATATTAACGTAAGGTCTCGTTTAATTCGGGTATTAAAAAGTGGGATGAGAATATTAATACCACTTTTTTTATAATACCATGTTTGGTTCGCACAAATGTGCTGAGATTACTAATATTGGGACTAACTTAATACCACTCTTTGTGGTATAATTTAATATTCGGGGGGGGGGGGTGTTATTGTTTATCCGGGATTAAGAAAAATGAAACATGTATTTTCAAAAATGTCATTACTACTACTACTGAACCATATATTTTCAAAAATGTCATTTCTACTACTACTGAACCATATATTTTCAAAAATGTCATTACTACTACTACTGAACCATATATTTTCAAAAATGTCATTACTACTGCTCCTCCTACTCCTCCTCCTCCTCCTCCTACTACTACTACTACCCTACTGCTCCTCCTACTCCTACTGCTACTGCTATTGCTGCTGCTGCTACTACTACTACTACTACTATATTATTATTATTATTATTATTATTATTATTATTATTATTATTATTATTATTATTATTATTCCAAAATATAATCCAGTATACGAGTTATAGAACAAAACACGGTATTAACTTCAGCATGGGATATCCCAATATTAATACTGCATGAATTAAACAGGGTATTGGTATTAAATTAATACTAGGATTAATAGTCCCGTACTATTAATACTGGTATTATTAATCCCACTGACCCTAATACCTGAATCAGACGATGCCTAAAAGTATTCTTATAATTTAGTCTTAATGATGAAGCTCCATTAAACCCGTCACATGAATTTAACCCTTTGTTGGTGCTATCTGTATGAAGCTTCACAAGTAAATACTATACGTACCCTATATTTTCTAATGGCAACCACTTCTATTAATAAATTAAATTGGCTTAATTCTAAAAGGTATTATTGACAGCACAAACATTGTATGTCACGTCAAGTGAACAAGCCTCTCAATGGATTGGATTTATACCCGAATCCAATTAATTAGTGGATGTAGTAAGGAATCTATGTTCCTTTATTCGAATATGATCCTAATCCGTAAGTCTTTTGATTAACAAATCGGATATGAATATATGCCAATCTTATTCATTTGAAATATGAACCAACAAATATATACTTTTAAATATGTATTTATATATATCTTTGCACATGTATAAATAAAATTATTGGTTTAGAAATAAAATTTGATTAAAGTCACTTTCTAGCTGATTATTCATCAATTTTAGAATCTGATCAGATTTGGTATATTATCAATCTGATCCAATTTAGATATATGATTCAGTCTATACCAATCCGTTGACTGGCTTACCAATTAATGCACTAATCTTTATTAGACCATCCCACCCCATAGGCTAAAAAGCCAAATATGGGTTTTTTATGCCACAGTGCGCAGTGTAATATGCTAAATTCAGAACAAAAAAGGTAAACCATAGATATATTTAGAAGCCGACAATTATATATACAGCACGACATATGATGTATCTGGGCATGGAAGGGGAGCCTTCCACGACACATGATGTGTTGTGGGAAGCAATTTTACAATGCCACGACACATCATGTGTCGTGGGTGGATTTATACACACACTTTCTCTCTCTAAAATTCCATTCTTTCCCCTCAGATCTACAATTGGGTGGTGGGTTTTGTTGAAAAGTAGAATGTGGGGATAGAAGAGTGAGTGGTGGCGTTAGTGGTGGTGATGAGTGTTGTGATTATTAACAATAAATCACGCCACGGATCGTAATTCAAATAGTGGATATTAATAACTAGAGATAATAAGGATGAGAAAAAGCAAGAAAATAGATAATAGAACACACAATATTCGACAAACGAAGATTTCACTAATTCTTTGAAAACGATTACAAAATCTATCACAAGAATTATTGCACTCAAAGCTCTCACAGAAGAAGAAAATCAACAGCTCTTTAACCTCTCTCTCACAATAAGATGAACTCCCCCACAAATCCCACAGAAAGAAGAATATCTTTTATGCCTTAATCTATTGAATGATTCTATATATATATAACAATATAATAGAGTCCATCCAATCTAGAATAAGGTAACAAAAATCCTACGTAAATAAGGAAACTATTAACAAGGTAATAGAGACCAAAATAAACAAGGAAACCAAGTTGATAAGGAAACATATTTCTCGCCCAGCTGCAAAACGACTTTTGCACTTTTACCGCGTAACTGCAAGAGTGCTTTTGCACCTTTCCAGAATGCAATTTTCTAGGTGCAAAAGTGCTTTTGCACTTATCCAGAACCGCAAACCCTCTTTTGCACCATTCAAGCGAATAATTTGATTTCCCATAAAACTCATCTTCTCTTGGGTTTGGAACTGACCAAAAAACACAACAATCACCACATTTTGCGAAGGTAACAAAACCAACCGCTATCTTCTTCTTCTTCTTCTTCTTCTTCGCCTTGATGACACATGAAATCTTCTTTTGTCTCACCCTTTACAAGGGCCACTCAATCATCTATGTCAATGATCGAGCCACATCCGATTATCTATGTCGATAATCAGACCATGTCTGTATTAGACACCATCACTGGCACGTAACTCTGAGTTATCAACAGTCTAGAGCCACCACCTAAGCCATAACTCATCCTTGCTGCGTTTGCACCACCGGAATATATGCTTCTTGGTTCCCTAGCACCATTATGTACAACTCTCTCATGTAATCTATACAAGCCCCCGCAATGACTTGCCTTCAAGACCACATCGTCGCCATGATACACGCTCATTACTTCACCTTGAGTAGAGTACCACATCCCAAGTGATTCTAATATAGAGAGACTGATTAAATTCCACTTTATCTCCGGCATATGTCTAACATTTATGATTGTTTGAACTGAGCCATCAAACAATTCCAGGCGAACTTCACCAACTCCACGAACTAGCAATCTGGAGCCATCCCCCATGTAGACAACCCCGCTATAATCTTCATATGTGCTATACAATGAACGATTGTTGCAAACATGCATAGCGGCACCGCAATCCAAGAACCATCCTCCCTGACTAGTAAGGCTTGCAGGTATCAGTAGGACATCTATAAGATCGGCTTCTTTGTCATAAGAAGTCATCGCAACGGTTGCGGCTCCATCAGGGTTAGTAGCCAATTTTTCCCTGATGTTATCCTTCTTCCTTGGGCAGTCCTTAGCACAATGGCCCGGTTGACAATATTTAAAGCAATCTCCTTTAAAGATAGTCTTCCGTCCTTTGCTAAAACCTTTCTTTTCATTCGCTACAAACGCGCCTTCTTGAACGGTATTGATTCGATCCCTCTTTCTCATCATCTCTTCCGCAGACAGAGCTTGACACACCTCCAAGGTGGTGAAAGATGATCTACTCATAAAGTTTTGGATTAGCGTATTGTACGAACCTGGTAGAGTCCAAATTAGTTGCAAGGCTTTATCTTGATCTTTCAATTCTTCACCTACAAGTTCGAGTCTTGAGCATAATGAATTAAAAGCGAAAATATGATCCATAATCGGAGTATTCTCTTCCATCCTCATATCATGTATAAGACCTTTGATATAGATCTTATTCGTCATCGTCTTAGCCATGAACAAATCTTGAAGAGGCTCCCATAGCTGTTTTGCTGATGTAGCCTCCTTGATTGAAGCATGACATTGAACCTTCGTCGTGAGATGGAGACGAATCTCTGACAAGCACTTATTGTCCATCTTTTTCCACTTATCATCAATAACCTCAACCAGTTCCATATCATCCGAATCCTTCTTCTTTTGTTCCACCGTTGGTGGACCTTCTAAGGCATCATCCAAGTCCAGCACTACGAGACAGTCTTTCATACTCATCTGCCATAGGCTGAAATCCATGATTCCATCGAACTTCTCCATCCTATAAGATTTCTCCATTATAACACACACCTCCTTGAATACCACCCTCTGATACCACTTGTTGTGATTATTAACAATAAATCACGCCACTGATCGTAATTCAAATAGTGAATATTAATAACTAGATATAATAAGAATGAGAAAAAACAAAAAGATAAATAATAGAACACACAATATTCGACAAACGAAAGATTTCACTAATTCTTTGAAAACGATTACAAAATCTATCACAAGAATTATTGCACTCAAAGCTCTCACAGAAGAAGAAAATCAACAGCCCTTTAACCTCTCTCTCACAACAAGATGAACTCCCCTACAAATCCCACAGAAAGAAGATTATTTGTTATGCCTTAATCTATTGAATGATTCTATATATATATATAACAATATAATAGAGTCCATCCAATCTAGAATAAGGTGACAAAAATCCTACGTAAATAAGGAAACTATTAACAAAGTAATAGAGACCAAAATAAACAAGGAAACCAAGTTGATAAGGAAACATATTTCTCGCCCAGCTGCAAAACGACTTTTGCACTTTTACCGCGTAACTGCAAGAGTGCTTTTGCACCTTTTCAGAATGCAATTTTCTAGGTACAAAAGTGCTTTTGCACTTATCCAGAACCGCAAACCCTCTTTTGCACCATTCAAGCGAATAATTTGATTTCCCATAAAACTCATCTTCTCTTGGGTTTGGAACTGAGCAAAAAACACAACAATGAGGGCGGTGGAAGGAGGGGATAGAGAAGATAAGGCCATGGAAATGCTTGGGCGGTGGATCTACAATTGGGTGGTGGGTTTTGTTGAAAAGTAGAAGGTGGGGGATGGAAAAGTGAGTGTTGGCGTTTGTGGTGGTGGTGATGAGGGCGGTGGAGGGAGGAGAGAGAGAATATAAGGCCATGGAAAACATTGCCACGACATTTTGAGCATCTAAAAGAGAAGATAAGTCCATGGCGTTGGTAGTGATGAGGGCGGTGGGTTTTGTTCAAACTCAAATCTGTGTTTTTTTTTTAAGCAAAATATTGCCACGGTATTTCACATGTCGTGTGAGGTATATTTGGCTTTTACTAGGTGCAATTTTTTCTTTGTTAATAGGCTAAATATACATTTTTACACTACATTACTACCCTATGCATTGCGAATGGCCTTATAGAAGAAAAAAATATACTAGACTTTTCATTTGGGAAGTTCTAAATACATGCACCCACACAATTATTCTTCTCACCCCAATATATTAGAGTAAACTTGCATCTTATCCCACCATAATTCCTCAACTCTTTTCTACTCACCCCACCAATTTCTTCCTAAAATCCAAACAACTTTTAGAGAGTGTCTTATGTCTTTATTCCCATCTTTCTTCTTCCAAATTTCTGGATTACAATCTCTCA
The DNA here is from genome assembly GCA_021464415.1 of Lonicera japonica. Taxonomy (NCBI): domain Eukaryota; kingdom Viridiplantae; phylum Streptophyta; class Magnoliopsida; order Dipsacales; family Caprifoliaceae; genus Lonicera; species Lonicera japonica. The sequence continues at coordinate 99,243,780 of CM038463.1, read as the reverse complement.
CAATATTCCATTCACAAACTTACCCTTAATTGAGGATTTGCAATTAACGTCATAACGATAATAACTGTAAAATCCCATTAACAAAAGATATGAGATTGAGAAAATCCTAAAAATTATGAAGTATGAGTATGCTTATTTATTATCAATTTCCCTATTAAATCTTTGAATATGGAAAGAAAACAAAAATTGGTTTGGTAGTAGTCGGGGAATCTTTACTCAAAACAAATACCAACTCGTTTGATGAGTTAGAATAATAGGACCCTAAAATTAATTTGGATGAAGTGAATAAATATTTAGTTTGTTTGCTTGTGTACTTTTTTTTAAGATAAAATTAGCTACCATTAACTCAAAAATGAAATACAATGATTTAGCAATCAATCCAAGAATAAGAAGTTCCAGGTCTCAAATAATTCAAAAAAGAAGTAATTATAAGCAATAAAATGAGCAATATTATTGCCTTTTCTAAACAGTTTGGCAAAAGAGAATACATTATTACTAAAATTGCATAATTAAATTAGAGTGAAAAGAATAATTACGTTGGTTGAATTGTAATTACTCTTAATTTATTTATTGTGGAAGGAGTGATAGTATATTGTTAATAGAATAGAAAAAGCTAGGTTATACATTTATATGATTGTGAAATGGGTCCATTGAGCCCATAAAATCTTGGCCTGGTTTCAAGATCAGCATGAGTCTAGGTAAAATTAAGACAATATTTCAAAATCCAAATTTAAATTGGCGCCGACCTCCAAATATAGGGTGGTGATGTTGGCACTCCACAAAATTCTTGCTAACACTCCTACTCCTACTCTTACACTTTTATCTTAATAAAACTCCCATGTTATACCTACCACTCCCACTTATTTTTGGGAATTAATCTCATACTTAATTAATTAATAACATTATTAAGTAATTAACTACATAATAATATAAAAACAAATTACCCCAAACTAACCCCAAAATTTCTCCACCATCTCTACAATCTTCTCAAACAAGCAAAATTACCATCTCTACCATCTTCTCTATCTAGCAACAAATTTTGGTAGCACCAAAACAACAAATAAAACCTTCATTAATGCAAAACTCTAAGTTTGAGAAGAATGGTATAAACAAAACAAAACAAAACTTTCATTGATGCAAAACTCAAAATTTGAAAATAATTGTAGAAAAAAGAGAAACTTTGTAATAAAGGAAGGAAAACAAGCAAGAAATAGTTAATGAAAGAGAGACAAACATATTTTTATTTTATTTTATTGTTTATATGATTTTCATAGCATACACATCAAATATATAAACAAAAAACAAAATTTTATGTTTAAAACACGAAGAAGGCTTACTCGGTTCTCCGTAACTGAGTTGCAGGCTTGTACATTCGGCTGCTCTCAACCGAGTATGAAAGCCCATAAAATGTCATGCTCTCGAGACCTTCATTCGGTTGAGAGTAGCCGAGTGTTGTTATATTATGCTCGGCTGTGAGCAGCCGAGTGACACTAATCACACTCGGTTGCTCTCAACCGAATGAACATCCCGAGAGCATTACATTTTATGGGATTTCATACTCGGCGAGTGTACAAGCCTGCAACTTGGTTACGGAGAACCAAGTAAACCTTCTTCGTGCTTTAAACAGAAAATTGTGTTTTTTGTTTATATATATTGATGTGTATGCTATGAAAATCATATAAACAATAAAAAAAAATAAAAACATGTATGTCTCTCTTTCATTAACTCTTTCTTGCTTGTTTTCCTTCATTTATTACAAAGTTTCTCATTTTTTTACCATTATTTTCAAATTTTGAGTTTTGCATCAATGGAGGTTTTGTTTTATTTTGCTTATACCATTCTTCTCAAACTTAGAGTTTTGCATTAATGGAGGTTTTATTTGTTGTTTTGGTGCGACCAAAATTTGTTGCTAGATAGATACGAGATAATTATATAATTAGTGGGTTAATTAACTTTTGAATTAAATTAAAACAAGTGGGGTGGAAATAACAATTGGAGCTCTTTTTTTAGTGGGGTGTTACCAAATGATTGTGGGGGTGCCAACATCACCGCCCCAAATATATGCAGGTTGATTTATATCAAACTTTTACCGGATATAAATGAAGCATATCGATCCTTAAAAGAGAATTATTTTTCCAATTTCTCATTTTTTTTGTTTTATGTTACTATCAAACGAAACTTTAAGTATTCATAATTCGAAATAATATTTTTGTTTCATATTATGATTCAAATTGGGCCAAGACCAGAAAAATTTGGAGAGTTTGGGCTTGCCTTTTGAAGCTCCTAAAACTTTTAAACACCTTTTCAGCACATGCTTGAACAAATTAATTGCTTCGGAGGTTTTAGGTGTTCGTATCCATCACGTATATGTAAAATAGAGGAAGTGCAGCATTTACTCCCTTTTTATGAGATTTTTTTTTATCTCTTATTAATTGTATGACTCGCCATCTTTAATGAGATTTATTCATCTCTTATTAATTGTATGACTCTTCACATGTCTTTTATATGTCTTAGTTGCCTCTTCAGTTTTTTTCACCTATTTATATATTCAATTATAAAATATGCATATATAAATCTGAGACGCAATAGAAAATTGTTGGTGGAAAAGTACTTGAAGGTATTGCTTTCCTAAATATATTTCCTTCTTAATTATTTGTGTTTATGCTCTTCACTTTATGAATTTAGTACTTGTAGTTTCTTTGCAATTTTATTATATATTTTGAAATTATATAGGAGAGTATTTTTGTAACTAAACTTATGTTTATAACGTATATCATGTTGTGTTTAATATGTATTGTTGGATCCTTAATCCAACATTGGGCTTATCTGTGAAATAATTATGTGTTGTGGACAGTCGAATGGTTAAGCCCACTTTAAAAGTGATCAAATAAGGTTTAAGTTATTTGGGCTTAAATGTATCTAATAGAGTGTGGGCCTTTAATGTGTAGATACTTAAGAGTAATTTTATTTTTATGATGGGCTAAAATAGAAATACTAAATGGATAGTAGGGTTTACTATCTATATATATTGTGGTTATGGTCCCCAGATCATACGTACGTATCTTATCCCTGTTGAGCCCCCATCATCACAGAGAGCAGAGAGAAGGCATAAAGGTTTCTCTAAAGAAATACGTGTTGATCTGGAAGGCCAACCACTCGGCTACAAACACACGCTATGGATTCAGGTACGCTTCCGCATATTAATCTTTGATTCTTGATGATACGACATGATCGATCCTAGGGTTTATGGTTATTTAGAACCAACAAGATCTAACAAGTAGTATCAGAGGGATCTTCATGTTATATTATTGAAAATTGATTTATTTTAGATTTATTGATTAATATATATATATTCGGTCAATCAGATATTTATATACAATTTTTTTTATATATTTATATTGATCGGATATATATATATATATATACTTTTTGGATTCAGATGATGTCGTGTATCTATAAAAGTTTCAGTTGATGGCTGTGTATGTTTACATACTGTTGGTACAAGTATATATATTGATTAAAGTCTGATGGTTAAATCGTGTATATATATCTATAATAGGTCAAATCGATTACAGTTGTCAAATCAAATTTTTATACATATATATATATATATATGTGCATTCAGCTACTGCCGTTTACCTTTTGGCATTATCATCCATGTACTTTATTTATTTATGTCCTTTAGTTGCATATAATTATTAAAAGGACAATTGTTACTGTTGGTACATCGATTTGATTTATTTTCTTTTTGCCATGAGACATACATATATGTACTTTACTTTATATATATTATTTATATAAATTTGTAGTACACGGTGATATATATACATATATATTTATTGTATTAAGTTAAGTTAAAGTTTTATGTATTGTATGGTATGCGTATATATACATATATTTTCTTAGAGTTTAATTTTTGGATTATGTGGGTTAAGATATGGATATGGGTTTGTAACCCAATAAACTTTAATCCAATCAGTTTAAATTTAAATATTGGTATAATTAAGTATATATATTTTGAGATGAATTAATTGAAGCGACATGTTGCCAAAGTGACCTCTCTCGTGGAGATTAATTTATTTTAATTTATAAATAGTTGTGTGCTTGTAACTTATGTAAATTTTAACCGGCCCAAAGGAATGTTGACTTTTAACAGAATTGCATGTACACTTATGGTAATAAACATGTGATAATTATTCAGTTTTCATGTGAACAACAAATCAGCCCAAAGGAAGATTTATTATTCGACATACCCTTATTATCAGTGTTTGATTACTACACAAGATATCAATTGCAAGTTAATATTTTTATCCAAAAATAAAATATTAATGGAGCACCCGGTATCTTGAGATGGGATTTACCTTTATTTGAATTTATTATATTTATTTTAGTTTTTATGTGAGCTTGTTATGTTTGTTTATTATTGTTTTCTGTGAATTCAGCTATGAATACTTCTGCTAATATTACAGCTAGCATCAACTCTATTCCTATGTTAAATGGCACAAATTTCAAATAATGGCAAGAGAACCTCCAGATAGTTCTAGGAGTCATGGATCTTGACCTTGCGTTGAGGACTGATTCTCCCCCACCTCTTACGGATAAAAGTACTCCTAAAGAGAGAAAATATCTAGAGAAATGGGATAGATCGAATCGCATGTGTGTTATGATTATGAAAAAAGCCATTCCAGAAGCATTCGGAGGCACAATATCTGAAAAGATAACTACAGCTAAGGAGTTCCTTACAGACATTGAAAAAATGTTTGTCAAGAATGAAAAGGCTGAAATAGGTACGCTCTTGACAAACCTACTTTCAATGAGGTATAAGGGTAAGGGTAATATAAGAGAGTATATTATGGAGATGTCTCATCTTGTTTCAAAATTAAGAGCACTTAAGCTAGAACTCTCTGAGGATTTGCAGGTGCATTTAGTTTTGATATCTTTTTCAACACAGTTTAGCCAATTCAAGGTGAGCTACAATTGTTAGAAAGAGACTTGGTCTCTGAATGAGCTCATCTCATACTGTGTTCAAGAAGAATAAAGGCTAAAGCAAGATAAGGTAGAAAGTGCTCATATTGCCTCAACCTCTAAAAGTAAGGACAAGGGAAAGAAAAGAAAGAAGAATAAAGAAGCTGCAGATGTGGCACCACAAAAGAAACAAGAAAAGAAACCGGGCAAACCGAAAAGTACTGGATGTTACTTTTGTGGAGCTGAATGGCACATAAAGAAGCATTGCACCAACTTTCACGCATGGCGTGCTAAGAAGGGTATGTTTCTTAATTTGGTTTGTTCTGAGGTTAATTTAACTTCGGTACCTAGACACACGTGGTGGATGGATTCTGGTGCAACAACTCACATCAGTGTGTCTATGCAGGGTTGCCTCCATTGTCGAAAGCCAAATGATGGTGAAAGACACATCTACGTAGGTGACGGCAAAAAGATTCAAGTTGAAGCAATAGGAAAATTTAGATTATTATTAAAGACTGGATTTTATTTGGATTTAAATGAAACATTTATTGTACCGTCTTTTAGACGGAATTTAATTTCTATTTCTGCTTTGGATAAATCTGGATATTCTTGTTCATTCAATGATGGAAAATTTAGTTTGTTTCATGATTCAAAATTGGTTGGTTCCGGTTCTTTGTCATGTTATGATAATCTTTATTCAATTGATACAAATGCTTCATTTAATGAATCTCTGCAATTAAGTACACGAGGTGTAAAAAGAAAATTGACCACTGAAAATTCAGCTACGTTATGGCACAGGAGATTAGGTCATATCTCCAAACGGAGAATAGAGAGACTTGTGTCAAACAAAATTTTAGATCCCTTAGATTTCACAAATTTTGATGTTTGTGTTAACTGTATAAAGGAAAAACAAACCAATAAGAGGAGATTTGAAACCAACAGGACTTCGGACGTCTTAGAACTTATACATACAGACATTTGTGGGCCATTTCCAACAGTTGCTTGGAATGGTCAACAATATATTATAACATTCATAGACGTTTTTTCCAGATATGGCTACATATACCTCTTTCATGAAAAGTCCCAGTCACTGGATATGTTTAAAAAATTTAAGGCTGAAGTTGAGAACCAACTCAACAAGAAAATTAAAAGCATCAGATATGATCGTGGTGGTGAGTACTACGGTAGATATGATGGTTCAGGTGAACAACGTCCAGGGCCGTTTGCTAAGTTCCTACAGGAATGCGGTATCGTCGCATAGTACACTATGCCGGGTTCGCCCACTATGAATGGTGTTGCTAAAAGACTAAACAGGACGCTTAAGGACATGGTAAGGAGTATGATTTGTCATTCTACCTTACCAGAATCACTTTGGGGAGAAGCAATTAAAACTGCAGCATATATCCTTAACAGGGTTCCAACTAAAGCAACTGTTAAAACCCCTTATGAGCTTTGGACAGGTAAGAAGCCTAGTTTAAAGCACTTACACATTTGGGGATGTCCAGCTGAGGCAAGGCCTTATAGGCCTAATGAGAAAAAACTGGACTAAAAAACTGTGAGTTGCTATTTTGTTGGATATTCTGAAAGATCTAGGGGGTACAAGTTTTACGATCCCACGATTAAGGCGATTTTTGAATCGAAAAATGCCCGGTTCTTTGAGGAAGTAGAGTTTGCGGGGGGAGATACAGCCAGAGATTTTGTCTTTGAAGAGGAATATGTTGATATTCGATATTCCTACAGGTGTCATTGGCATTGATCAGGTTTCCATTCATTACTTTGTTCAAGACATAAATCAAGATAATGTCAGAGAACCTCCCATTTAAGAAATTGTTCCAGAAGAACAAACTCTACCACCTCAAGAACCTATGCCATTAAGGAGATCTACTAGAGAAAGGAGAAGTGCGGTGCCAGATGACTACATTGTATTTCTCTAAGAACATGAGGTTGACATTGGAGTGATAGAAGATGATCCGATCAACTTCCGTCAAGCCATGAAAAATTCTAATTCTCAGAAGTGGATTGATGCCATGAATGAGGAGATTAAGTCCATGAAGGACAATGACGTATGGGATCTTGTCCCATTGCCAGAAGGTGCGAAACCCATTGGTTGTAAATGGATATTTAAGACCAAGAGGGATTCGAAAAGTGATGTGGAAAGGTACAAAGCTCGTCTTGTTGCAAAGGGCTTCACACAAAAGGAAGGCATCGACTATAAAGAAACTTTATCTCCGGTTTCCTCGAAAGATTCTTTTAGGACTATAATGACATTGGTGGCGCATTTTGATCTTGAGTTACATCAGATGGATGTAAAGACGGCATTTCTCAATGGTAACATTGATGAAACGATCTATATGGTGCAACCGAAAAATTTTGTGCTGGGAGACGCAAAGAATATGGTTTGCAAACTTAAAAAATCCATCTATGGGCTCAACCAAGTATCTCGACAATGGTATTTCAAGTTTCATCAAGTAATCATCTCATTTGGTTTTAAGATGAATTTGGTCAATGATTGCATATACCATAAGTTTTGTGGGAGTAAGTATATTTTTCTGGTTTTATATGTCGATGACATTTTGCTTGCCAGCAATGATATAGGCATATTGCACGAAACCAAGAGATTTCTGACTAAGAATTTTGAGATGAAAGATCTTGGTGACGCCTTTTTTGTGTTAGGCATACAGATACACCGAGATCGTTCTCGGAGTACTTTAGGATTATCACAAAAAAATGTTATATGGAAAAGGTTCTTAAGAGATATGGCATGCATGATTGTAAACCAGGTGATACCCCTGTGGCTAAGGGAGATAAATTTAATATTAGTCAGTGCCCTAAGAATGATTTTGAGAAAAAAAAAATGCAAAAGATTCCTTATGCATCAGCAGTGGGGAGTCTGATGTACGCTCAGGTATGTACACGTCCGGATATTACGTACATTGTTGGGATGCTAGGCAGATACTTAAGCAATCCAGGAATGGACCACTGGAAAGCAACAAAACGGGTATTGCGTTACTTACAGAGAACAAAAGACTACATGCTCACATATTGGATGACATATCAGCTTGAGATCGTTGGGTATATTGACTCCGATTTTGCTGGATGCCAAGATAGTATGAAATCTACGTCGGGTTATGTTTTTCTGCTGGCTGGGGGTGCTATTTCTTGGAAGAGTGCTAAATAGTCTCTTATAGCCTCTTCTACCATGGTGACAGAGTTCATAGCATGTTATGAGGCGTCCAACCACGGAATATGGCTGCAAAATTTTATCACGGGATTGAGGATAGTGGATAGTGTTAAAAGACCACTCAAGTTATTTTGTGACAATAAATCAGCAGTCCTATATTCCACGAACAACAGGAGCTCGACGAAATCTAAGCATATAGATATTAAGTTTCTAGTTGTTAAAAAAAGAGTTCAGAGTGGACAGTTGTCTATAGAACACATCGGTACAAACTCCATGGTTGCGGATCCGCTTACTAAGGGATTGCTACCTAAATTGTTTCATGAGCACACTGCTCGTATGGGTGTCATATCTTTTCAGGATATTCAGTTTTAGTGGGAGTTTATAATTTTTTAGTGTTTCTATGATATAGACATATTTTGGTGGTTTCGGTTGAAGGATATTTAAGGTTATTTTCTGCAGAAATAAAGTTTGATTTATTTACACTCTGATTTTGGATATGGTTTGGTCTCACTAGGGTTTCAGGAGGACTAGTTGAAAATAGGCATGTTAAGATCACATTGCATGTAATTTTCATGCTACACATCCACATCATGATCCATGTCATTCAGTTAGATCGACATGTGTGACCATTGATGGGTCGAGTTACGTCAAGTGTAACAAATGCCGCTTTGATCCTATGTTGATATGATTGATGGACCGGATTGGATACAGATACATTTCAGTAATGACAGCAAAGATGAGCTCAATTTACAATACATAATTATAAGGTTACACATATAGCCCAAGTGGGAGATTGTTGGATCCTTAATCCAACATTGGGCTTATCTGTGAAATAATTATGTGTTGTGGACAGTCGAATGGTTAAGTCCACTTTAAAAGTGATCAAATAAGGTTTAAGTTATTTGGGCTTAAATGTATCTAATAGGGTGTGGGCCTTTAATATGTAGATACTTAAGAGTAATTTTATTTTTATGATGGGCTAAAATAGAAATACTAAATAGATAGTAGGGTTTACTATCTATATATATTGTGGTTATGGTCCCCAGATCATAGGTACGTATCTTATCCCTGTTGAGCCCCCATCATCACAGAGAGCAGAGAGAAGGCATAAAGGTTTCTCTAAAGAAATACGTGTTGATCTGGAAGGCCAACCACTCGGCTACAAACACACGCTATGAATTCAGGTACGCTTCCGCATATTAATCTTTGATTCTTGATGATATGACATGATCGATCCTAGGGTTTATGGTTATTTAGAACCAACAAGATCTAACATGTATTTGATACACTGTACTAGAGTAATTTCTGTTCACCTCAGTTTATACTACATAATTTGAGTGCTTTTCACATATTTTTAAAAGTAAACTCTATAAAACCTTTGCGAATTCATACCGATTTTCCCCTTTTGTTTTTGCCAATCTCTTATTATACTATCTTCTTATATAATTTTATTTATTCAAAGTTAATTAAATTGATATTATAGTCTCTAAGGCAATCATAAAAGAAAAACAAGAGAAAAAAAAATCATATCCATTTATTTATCCGTTTTTATATAATAAGTTAAAATGATACATTAGACCAAAAATCTTAAACAAAGATATAAAAGGCATAAAGTTATTGAAAGTATCTAAATAAAGATTATGCTATGTAATATCATGCACAATGTAATTTCTAAAGTTATGGAAAACCAAAAGGCCCCATAATAATTTTCTCCCATACAAAAATTCTATTAGTATATTATGATGTAAAATAGGAAAAAGTTAATTTGAGTCAGTTTTCACTTCTTTAATTAACTATTATATCACACTGTAAAATAAATAAATTTGAATACTAAAATGTGTAGCTACTTATATAGGTTCCAAGTTTTTTTTTCTCCCTTTCTTTATTGGTTGTCCATATTTTGATTTTGTTATTCTTTTAAGTAAAGGTAACAATTGGGCTTTTTAGTATTGAAAATGAAACTGAAAATTTTAGAATATGTCTTATGTATTTAGAAACGTTTTCTTAAAGAGTTTTTTCATACTATTTTTCTCAAAGCTATATATTTAAATTTTAATAGAATTCGATGCAGCATGAAAAATACAAGTCATTAGACCTATTGCAATTAATTTGTATATGTGAAAATGCTTGCACAACGTGCGGGTTACAAACTAGTTTAATTACTAAAATATCTTTTCATATATGCTTTTTTTTTTGCTATGAAAGTGTGTCTGGGCCAGCTTGCGTGCACCCAACTAATCACTCTAGCCTGAAGAAGCCTTTTAAAATAGCACTGAATGCACTTTGTGGTCCATGACTTCAAGAATAGAGGACAAATGTTGAACCTCTTCATATGCTGAAAATAAATAAAATTGAACTTGATAAAGGATTTGAATGCAGTCCACGGCTCCAAGAGTAGAGGGCAAATGTCGAACCTATTCATATGCTGGAAATAAATAAAATTGAACTTGATAAAGGATTTGAACCAATAACCTTACTGATAATACAAATAACTCTAACCATGCCATTGAGCAAGGACATTCACACATTTGAGAAGTCTTTATCAAATTTAATATTGCACATGCACACATGTGCTGCTATACTAGTTTGAATAGTTTATATTAAATTTAAACATTTAATTTCGTTAGTTTTCATTCAAACTAGAATGTAACCCATGAGATGTGTGGGCACCTTATATACATCATAGAAGAACAAAATTTGAAATTATAATCTAATTTACGAATACAAATGTCTTACAAATTAAAATAATTGTCTAAATATACCAAATAACATAATTAAAACATGAAACAGTGAAGCATGACTAAACCTACATTATTAATTAAATCGATATACTATGCATCTTAATCACATCTAAAATTTACCCAACAAACAATACCCTAACTATTAACGCCATATATCCAACGAAACAAATTTTCTACAATAAGAAAAAAGTAAGTGCATAACATAAGTTAACATATTGTAAGCTGCACAAATGGAAACCTGTGTACACTCTTAAAGCTATTTTTGGCAAGATACAGAATTTAAATTATACCAAATTTTTTTACAAATAAGTTATTGTGCAATGCTTACATATATATATATATATATATATATATAAAAGATTTAAGTCACTACTATTTCTAGTTAGAAAATTAGTCAAATGCTTTGCATATATATAAACAGAACATTATTTTAGGGAATCATGATATTGAAATCATTATGTGTGTTCACTATAAAGAGTAAAGAAGGTACGGGGGATAGATAGTAATTTGGTAAAAACGTGTCGACATAGTTTCCGGAACTAAACAAAAGAATCATTTAAGAATTCATTCAAAAGATTAGAAATGGAGCTAAAGAATTGAACTTGATCAATATCAATATAGTTAATCATCATCGGTACATTTGAGCTCAGATAATTGGCATTCTTGAAAAAAATATTACCGTTAGTTTCCTCTCTCTTCCCAGATGTCTTCCTCAACCAATTGAGTTGCCAAGTTCCCAATTTATTTAAAATAATTTCTTTTAAGAAATTAGAGCAAAAGAAAGTGTTAAGGAGTAAGACGCCTTGGACTTACTTTTAAAACATGAGAAAATGATGCAACCAATTCCCTATACACAGTCAATATAAATGGATGCGAAAAGAAAAAGAGAGACATTTTTTAACACATTATGTTAAACACCTGTTAAGCATCAAATATGTACATAAATTTTAAATTACAAATGTAATCTTAGTAAAACAAAAAATTTATTGTATAGCAATTTTAACAAAAAATTACCTTTGAAATCAAAGCTTTTAAATCTACATGGGTTCTATGTCGATAAAATTTCTTGTAGACCCAATTTTTTATCCCCCGTCTGGAGTACAACATATGTGAACAAAAAAAGATTAAATAAAACCATTATTCAATTACAATGCCTTTAAAACAAAACAGAGCAAAGATATAAAAGCATACGAAAATTTGCAACAATTTAGATTTCACCGGTTGTAAATCAATTGAGGGTTTGATAATGGTAATGAGCCCAAGATTGAATGTTATAGATTTTTTGGTGTGCATAAGCAGGAGACAATTAGAAAAACTGCAATTGTAAAACAACAACCGGAGAACTTAAATACGATCACTTAAAAAAAAGTCAAATAATTAGGGGATACTAGATAGTTTGGGCAGATTGGTTGAACTGAAAAACTAGAAGAAATCTATGATTTATCTATCAACATTATTTCACACATATATATACTAGGAACAAAATGCCATTGTTCAATACAATGTTAGATTTACAATTTTCTATACATTGTACTACCAACTACGAAACATATTTGACATGTCTTCCATTGTTCAACTCAGCTTGATAATTCTAGCTAGCCGTCCATGAGTTTTTAACAGGTTTAGAAGAGTAGATGTACTTGTTAGGGTTAAAGAGAACTAAAAACTAAAATATACCTAACTTATATTAGTCTTGTTCTTTGTGATTTGCACCAAGGTGTAAACAAAGTAGAAAATAAAATAAAATTTAGAGAAGGTTAACAATTATTATCTAATATTATTGGAAAACATAATTTAGAGAGATGGATAGAGGAACTTAACTTGAACATGATCGTATACCTTCTATGATTTCTAAGAGATGATGAGAGGGATACCAAATTAGGGCTCATAGAGAGGAAAACAATATAAAGCATAAGCTGAAAACAAAAGAAATATTAGCCTGTAGAGAATGAAGAGAAACGCAAGAAGATCAACAGCCGGTATGCCAAAGAACGAAGCGGTGAAAAAATGAAAAAAATACAATTGAAATCCTAATTAAAACCTGGACAAAAGAGAGACCCAAAATGTAGTAATTAGAGGTGTAAATCGTATTTATTAACGACACAAAAAATTTACTCACTCCTAGCGTTTTATAATATTACTATTAGATAGATGATAAAGGAGTTTATTAAATAAAAATATAAACATTTAGTTTAAATTTAATTGTTTATATATATGTACACAGCACTTATGGACAAAATATGTAGCAAAGAACATTAAATATTTGTAGTTCTCTAAGACTAAATCCATGTAATTCAATTTAGTACTTATTTTATACACAATTTTTATGCATGTATTATTATAAAAATAAGTGAACAAATCCTTCATTGCTATTATTTGGGTAAATCGAGTCAGCCATATATAAGAAAAAAAACCTATCCGCTTTAATCAAATGAGCCTATTCACATTGCAGACCAAAAGAGATTCACAATGGTGTTGGGGGACTCCGGCTCTTATGGTCATATTATCGGTGATATAAAAAGGCTCGCTAATGATTTTACATCATGTAGATGGTCTTCGATTCGCTGAGATGACAATGGGGTAGCCCATGCACTTGCAAAAAAGCTTTTTGCTTGTCCATGTCTGAAACTTGGATGGAGGAGGCTTTGTTATTCTTGCTACCTCCCCTCCGTTTTGATTTGAGCTAATTTTTGTCCGCTTGCTTTAAAAAAAATGCATAATTTTTTGTTTGACTCTCAAAAATTGCATGATCAAGATGGCAACAAAATTTAACTTGACCAAGCTTTAACCCTACTAGACTCAAATGAGACAGGTGAAAAATAAAGGCATCGGATTCAAATCAAGTTGTCTGAATTTTTAAGTACAAAATGTGTGACTTAACTAAGGTGGTGTTTGATAAAACATTTAAAAACTAAAAAACTAAAACTGAAAATTGAAACTAAAACTGAAAAAATTGTTTGTTTACTTTTGAAAATTGTATCTGAAAAAATGTTGTTTGTTTGAATAAACACATCTGAAAATTGATTTTTTTAATATGACAATTTTGCCCTTGTTAGTGTATTTAGATCACATGATTATGACTTTAATGAGGGTAAAATAAATATTTTGTAATGGAGAGTTTTAAGTTTTCAGATTTAAGTGACAAACTTACCATTTGCAACTTGGGTAAAAAACATTAAACCCCCTCAAACATCACTTTTTTGCACTAAACCCCCATCTTCTAAAAGTAACACTAAACCCCCTAAACTATTAGATGTTATCACTTAACCCCCAAAATTACATAAATGCCCTTGTAAATAAATGCTCTTTTATAAATTAGGGGGTAAAGTGTCAAGTTGTGATAGTTTAGAGGGGCTTAGTGCTAAAAAGTGATAGTTTGAGGGGGTTTAGTATTTTGGGGCTTAGTGCTAAAAAGTGATAGTTTGAGGGGGTTTAGTATTTTTTACCCAACTTTGTACAAGGGCATTTATGTAATTTTGGGGGTTAAGTAATAACATATAATAGTTTAGGGGGATTTAGTGTCACTTTTAGAAGAAAAAGAGAGGGGGGGGGGGTTAGTGCAAAAAAGTGATAGTTTGAGGGGGCTAGTGTTTTTTACCCTTAAAATTTTGAACGCAAATTTTCATATTTAAACGGTAAATCACTTAATTTTTTTGACAAACAAACAACTTTCACACCACTTAAATATGTAAAGTTTTCAAATTTAAGTGGGCAAAACAAACCATCCCTAAGAGTATCTCCAATAGTATAATCAAAATAACAATTATAATTAAATTTAACAATTTTGACTAAAAATACTATCCCAATGACATAATCAAATTTTAGTAACCTTTTAATCAATAAAAAAATCTATTCTATTTATAATCAAAGAAAATCTTTTCAAATTTAAATCACTTTTTCATGCTTTTTTGAAACAAATTTCAAATTAATTAATTTATGAAAAATTAATATAGTAGATCCTACAAATTTAGTTATTGAAAAAAAATAATTAAGGATGACTATATTATTAATTTGAACAACTTATTAAATAAATAATTAAAAGTGATTTTACTGGTTAAATTTTAATTATTCACGCTCTAGCTTTACACATCAAACGAGTATAATGAAAAATAGCAATGAACTTGTCGCCGGGTCCCTATTCTGTTTGGCAGATTGGCTGACATACAAACAATAAAGTATTCATCTCATTTCTTTACTCCTTCCTCAATTCCCAATTCAAAAGACCTCCCCCACTCTGCCCAAACTATCAGTCTTGCCGATGCCGGAGCTTCCGTTCCCGAAAGTATGGCTTTCGATCCCGCCGGAGAGGGTCCCTACACCGGAGTTGCCGATCGCCGGATTCTTAAGTTGGAAGGAGATAGCAGGGGCCGTGTTGACTTTGCCGTCACTTCTTCTCAAAGGTACTAATAATTCTACATTTCTACTTTCCCCCCTTTTGTTTTCAGATTTAATTTTCTTTTGGGATTAATTATATATTTCAATACTTGTCGGGAGACACGATCTGTCACCTGACATGCTTGGATAACGCTTTTATAAATTTTTTATACAAATATTTGTATACTAAAAGAAAGGTTGACAACACATTACCTATGTGAAAAATTGTACAAAAAATGAGTAAGCTTAGTGTTTTCTATTTATATTTTATATGTTTACTTACTCATGCATCCTCTTCACTAACTAATGTGTTAGTTATCTTACTATATCCGCCGAATGTGTTCACAATGTGTCTTAACTTTTTGAGGCGGCCTAAATTAGTTCAAAAAAATTTAGGAGTAAAATTTGTTGCTTAATAGTAGTCATGTGTATTAGAAATTAATGTTTTCTTAAAAGGTACCAAAGTTAAAGTGATATTATGAATTTTAGACAAAAGGAGTAATAGCAATGCTTTATATTAGGTCACGAATTTTGTCAGCAACATGTTACAGGTTATGTCTAGTATAGGTAAGTAAAAATGAACCAACTTAGGTTAGTCAAGTTGGTTACCATGACTCCCAGTTAATGAGATGTATCAAGTCGAAAACCTAGAAAATTGCCAAAAACAGGTTAGCAAGTCTGTATGTTAGCCCCACTTGGCAAGTGGGTTGTAGATCTTTCTCCCACGACCATAGAAGTAGGTTAGTACCATCTCTTTTACCCAAAAAGAAAATTAACGAAATATTTTAGTATCAGAACCATGGTATAGCCCAATTTTGTATAAATTAAGGGTCTATGTTTGACTTTTACAGTTTATAAATATACAGTGATATCGACTTATCAATGGTTAAAAACAAGAGTTGTTAAGATTTGATGCATTGATTATGTTCATAAAAGGAGACAATACTCTTAATTTGGCATGTCCTAGAAAGGATTAGCTGATTCTTAATTTGGGAATGGGAGTGTATATATACTAGGAAACTTATCACGCAGGTGCTCAGGCAGAGTACAATTGTTCTTAAAAATGATTCCACGGGCACTATCAGACATGATAGTCGACATGTATTATATTAATCCACCTATAATAAAGTTTATCAATTCATAAAAGTATTAGATGCCCTATGAACAACCTTGAAGCGGAAGGGTATTCATCCTAGCATTTTGTTTTCTTTCATTACACTTTGGTTATTTTTTACTAGGGTGATAGGATCACATTTTCACTTTGTATATTATTGCCTTGTCTTAATGTGATTAAAGATCCAGAATTTTCTTATTAAGTTACAATGAATAATGGTAAAACCCAGCCAGTCTCTGCTTAAGGCTTTGTTGAACCTACTCTCCAGATTAACCTTGTCAAATTTCATTGCCGTTCTATTTTTTCTAATTAAGAGGTTTTGAATGTGACAAATTAGTACTCCTCTCTCTGCACCAAATCAAGAGACCATGACACCTTTATAAAGGATACACTAGATTTAATATAATCAATAGTGAGGATTAAAACACTAAAACTCATTTACTATCTTGAAAGCGGAAATGCGCAATGCTACTACATCAACCGATTGGTTATTCATAATGTACAACCAATCAATGCAACCAATATGAATAGCTAGTTGATGAAACCTTTAAGAATATCTTTGTACATCTTGAGATTTGGTACTATGGAATCCGCATGTTAGGCCTCACTGTACATGTAAATCTCCCCGAACTTTTGTCCTATTCATTGATGATGTTTATAGTTCTTAAATTTTAATGAAAGTCCAATATTTTGTTGAGAAGGAAAGATTGTGTTCGCCATTTGCACCGCAAATGGAGCATATATGCGGAAGGCCATTAGGACTACAATTCGATAAGAAAGCCAGGGAGCTCTACATTGCCGACTCCTACTTAGGGCTTCATGTCGTGGGACCGGCGAGAGGTCTCGCTACTCCACTAGTTACAAAAATCGAAGGCCGGCCTTTACTCTTCACCAATGATATGGACATCAATGAGGATGAAGACAATATTTACTTGATACAAGTACGAAGTTTCAGAGAAGGTAATCTCTTTAAGTACAAGCTTAAAAATTCTCGCCTTCTTTATAGTGGAATTGAATTGTCTTTGGAAGTACTTCCTAAGCGAAACTATAATTGGATTTTATGGATTACACTTGTCCCTTAACAAGTGAGAAACTAAGAGGGCGCTTTCTTGTCCGTAAAAATGCAATTATTGTCTGTGTCAAATTGATAGTCCCACACTGTCTTGGTACTTTATAAGGAAGCTAATTTCAATGTAATCAATTGTCAAGAGTAAAACTTATTTTCTATTGTGAGATTTGGTAGACATTGGTTATGTTCCAAAAAGATAATGGAACTATCAATTTGAGACATTCTGAAAGGTAATGTGAGGTTTGTCAATTTGAGATGGAGACAGTATTTGCTTAGTCATTTTGCATTTGAGCGTATGCTGTGTATTATGACATTTTCATATGTAGTGTTTGCCCCTGGCAAGGACTCATTTAGACCGAGACTACGTCTCAAAATTTGAAACGTCTAATTTTACACCTGTCCAGATTTCTTCAACTCTCTGCTACAGTATTTTTCATCACTCTAGAGGAGCACAATCCATGTATTAGACCCACCTTCTGAACTTTTATGAATGTAATTGATTCAAGATGTCTATCTAATTCACCGAGTTAAAAAAGATCCTTCAAATATATGGTCTAAGCTTGGTTTTAGAATAATAAAACTGCAGTCATGGCACTTTCTGGGAAAACCAAATGCCCCCTAAGCACTCGTCTGGCTCGATCTTTTGTACTTACCTGGAATCCGAAATTTGGCTATTCACATGTTTACCAATTTCTTATCCCAAGAAAGCATAAAACTTGAAACAAACTAGCTCTGAATTTAATCAAACTCTTATCTTTACCAAGAGGTCTGTTTCAAAGCAATTCTAGGAGGGATAACAAGAAAACACATATATATACGCTAGGGCAGGGCATTGAGTAAAAAAGAAAAAAAGAAAGAAAAATAAAATTTACTAAGGTTTTAAGAAAAAATAAGACTTAGAAAATTGACCCTTAAGTGAAGTGCACCTTAAACTGGCCTCTCACCTTGCGTTAAAGCGCACAAAGCGCGCGCTTCTTCAAACTCGCCTCGTTATGACACACCTAAAGCGCTACATGGTCGCTCCGCTTTTCGCCTAGGCACACTTTTAATAACTATGATATATCCATTCCAATAAAACTATTAGATTGAAAATGCTGTGGTTGTTGGACGCTTGTTCTTGTACGGGAATTATTTACTCCCTCCGTCCCAAATCAGAAGTCATATTTGAGTTTTACGTCTTTTTAAGGATATATAACAACATAAGCAATGGCCAGAGCAAAACTGGCTTACAATCGTCGTTTGATACATTGATTATGTCCACAAAAACGAAACTGGAGTCTTGATTTGGTTTTGGGGCATCTCAAAAGGAATAGGGGACTTTTAATTTAGGACGGAGGAACTATTATTTATGGTGATAAGTATCTTACGAAGGGATTTTGCCCACCTTAGCGTTGAATCCTTGCTCTGCCATTGTTGTGAGCTTATTCTTTTAAAAAAAAATTGACCATTGAGCCGCTACTATGAAGAATATTAATATGCATCAATAGCAAGCAAAAGCATGTACTAAAAATAAAGGATTTAGGAATAGCTGTTGTCAATGAGCAAGTAGTGGAACTCCTTCTCTCAATGGATACTTAACTCTCGACCTATGATGCACGGACACTCTCTCGGAGGGCGCGTATCCTGTCCGACACGTGTTGGACACGCGAGGACATGCGAGGGACACGCGTGTTGGAGAGTGTCCCATTGTTTAATATTTTTTTTACATCGACACCCATTGTTTAATATATTTTTTTTTACATCGACACACTGGGGACACGCCGAGGACACGCTAGGGACACGTAAAAAGGGGTGAATATAAAAAAAACTAAAAATATGGGGTGAAAATAATAATAATACAATTTGAAAATAAAACAAACATAACAAATATCATTTCTCTATTTAACCCGTAAAATCTAGCCCCATTTCCCAGCCACCATCGAAAGAAAACCCTATCCCCGTCCATCGACGACTGCTTAGCCCCAACTCGAGGCCTACACAATAGGAGATAGTAAGTATTGGGATATTGTCGCTGATACTTTTGACACACTTGAAGATTTTGGAGAACTTCAAATGGCATCTCTCTCTTGATGAGCCGGAGTTGGAGTCGGTGGTATTTGGGGATGAAGTTCAAAATGTTAAGGCTGTTAATGTTGAGTTGAATGAGTGATTGTTATTTTTATATTCTCCTTTTGGTTTTTATTATTCTATGGAACAACTTAGTTTATGTAATTATGTATGTTTTTTTATGCTTTAATTATGGAACAATGTAGTGATCATGTTTTGTTTGTGGCATACATGAATTCAATTTAAACTCAATGTGGCAGAGTTGAGGATAGAGATTTTTTTTTAAAGTAACATAGTTAATTTTGTTCTAAAAAAAGTGTAAACACGGAGGTGGTTTCAAACAAAAATGAATTTTCTTTGGAGCTTGTCTCAGCATATCTTTTGGGGCCTTTTATCTGCTCGCATGCGACGCCAAAGCTTTTTAAGAAGCTTGCATTTTTTGCTTTTGTTCTAAAGATCTTCGTGGTTTTATCGCCTTATTGAGTTATCAATGAAGGTGGATTCATAGAAGGCGGTTTCTCTATGCTCCTATGATTTAGAGGAAAATTTCAACAATTATTGAGGACATTCTTGGATTGACGAGCGGGATTCCTCTGGTTTTTAGATGGATTCCCTTATCTTCCTATTCTCTTCCTCACAATGCAGCCCGGGATATTTGTTTGGATTCATATGGCATACCCCGAGACATACAACGAATGAAACACACAAAAAAGAAGGTATTTTTATATGGAGCCTTCATTAATGCCAAAACAAATAAGGCAAGTTATAAAATAATACCCTTACAAGTAAATGCAGTATTAGATCTTCCCTCAAAGGAGAAAGATCAGCTTGTCTCTACTCCAATATGTGGTGCTTGAAGAAGATAATAAAAACTCTCACAAAAGAAAAGATAAAAATCCCATGGATCTAAAGATGATTGGTGCAAAAACCCTTAGATCTAGGGATATTATTGGGTTTATTACTGGATTTAAGAAGAACAGGCGATGCTTTCCTCCTCCTGTAGAAAATAAACAGAGCGGAGCGAAAAGGAAAGTAGGGTTGCAGAGTAAATACTCCAGTTTCTAAATCTCCATAAGTTGTTGGAAGATATCCATGGAAGGAGTTGGTAAACCGGCAAGGACGTTAACACTTTTGCTCTCGGCCCCATGAGCTAGGAAAAAAATTGCTTCCTTCTGAGGGAAGGATGTACTGCCATATGCAACAGATACGCCCCACCCGAAATCGGTGGTGTTAAAAGAAAGCCTACTCCAAGAACTGATGAGTACCATTGCAACCAAAAATGATCTAGCTCTTGTTACTTCCAAATAGTCTATGGTGGACCTTATATATTTATCTGTAATCATACCAATCGCTTCTTTAACTAACCTCCTAGTATCCGATAACGGCTTCTCAATTACCTCTCCAGCACTGCAAAGAACGTGTTCGACACCATTGCCAAAGTAACCTTCCGGTAGTGGCGGGTTTAATCTAGACCGTCCATCAACTGAGAGGAGGAGTTTTATCCGTTGATCAGGATGGGGTTTCAAGGCCTTGGTCCTTGCCCTCCACACAAAGGCCGATAGGGTTTCGAATGAGCTGTATTTTTCTGGATACCCACATTCGTCATCAGCTTTCGCCTTGATTTGTTTAATCTTATCCTGGCTAAAAATGAGGGATTTGAACACGATTTCTGGTTCGTTTTTGTTTGATGCATATTCGATCTCATTGAATTCATGATGTGGGAACTCAATTTTAGGAGGGTTTCGAGCTCTCAACATGCTTCAGTCGAGGCAGGGACGGATACTAAGAGGCAAACCCCTGGCGATTTCGCTCCAAGAGTTCATAAATTGCATAGCGCCATGACCATCAAGATCGAATAGTATGGTTAATGCATACCCTAAGCACAAATCCTCCACATTTGAACTTTGTCACCTGCAACACACACATATAGATGTATATCATTCACTGCCAACAATTTTTTCGATTCAGGTATTTTGGGCAACTTAGTACTGGTTAATTAGTTGTTCATCTCTTTGAAAGAAATTCAACACTTAAATTTCCGTATGAAAAATGAACAGGATTTCAGCCACCAATGAAGAAGTTTCAAGAATTCAGACATTTACAACTGACGAAGTTGTAATTATACTTAAAATCACTAAGCCATTATTCATTTTGTTTTAATTTTTCTCTTCAAAATATTTATGTATAAGCGCACACGTATTACGTGTAAACTAATTTAAGATATCCCGAAAGAAAATAGTCAAAGTCTTAAAAGGAGGAAGTATCATTTTTATCTTGGCTTGTCTTAAATTGATGAACACCATTTATTTTAGGGGGAGACCTATACAAGGCCGAGGAGGGGCGTGGGTGCCCCTGTTAGGTTTTTGCGGAGCAGAAAAGTGGCACAAAAATATTTTCTTTCTATTAACTTTTCAAAAGATTCTTACAATGACATTTTCACTTTTTTTTTTTTGAACAACTTGCACTTGAAGGAATCCGAACACGAGATCTCCTACTAAATAGATCGATCCCTCACAATGACTTTTTCATTTAAGACTCTTGATCTAAACTTTATCTTTTTCATTACTCCTTTGCGTTCTTCACTCTCACTTTTTCCCACACCTTGTTTTTTCTTCACTCTCTTTCTTCTTTCTCTCTATCTTCTCACTCTTTTCATTCTCTCTTACATCACACAATATTTATTCAGATAAATTATACATGCAATGCATATACTACTTAATTTCATATACAATTTGAGGGGAAAGATTCAACAACAATGATAGATGCTTTGGTAGTTAAGCATAAGTCTTCAACATTTTTTTATTCAATGAGAAAATTTTGTCTCATTTTTTTAATGTCCTGAAAAATATTCAACATTTTTAATTTGAAATCGGATGAAATGCTAAGTCCGTTGACATATTTTGACTCTAATTAGTTTTTCGGCACGTGTGTTGCACGTGGTTATTCGTGTGTATTTTTTATTTTTTTTATTTTTGAAGAAACTATATTATTTTTACTATTTTTATTAAAACTAAATGTATCCTCCAGCGTAGTCATTTTGTGAATTCTTATCATTTTTTCTACTTGATATTGTTGTTACTAAAATTGAAACTAAAAATTGGATACTAAAAAACACGACAAACGTCATAATAATTAATATATGTAAAACAAAATTAGTGGATGAAAAATGCCGGAATATTTCCAAAGTTTGATTTTATTTCTAACGAAGCAATTTGTTAGATGATCCACGTTTGAGTAGATTGTAAGTTAATTCACATTGTCCTATCAATTTATCCACTTCATTGGATAAACATACAAAAAATAATAACTTCAAGTTTTTTAAGTTTAATTATAATTTCTTTTCAAAATCATGTAAAGAGTTATAATTTTTTGAAATTAAAATGACCTCCTCATTTTAGTGTATGAAAAGATAACCATATATTAGATCGAATCCATGTCCATTTAGATTTTTTTTTCTTTTTCTTTTCCCTGTCACGCGCATGAAAGGATTTTCATCACCCTTAATCTTTTTCATTTGTGCAATTAATTTGTAAACTAGGCTGTTTATTAATTTCTTTATTTTTGTTAAAAGCAAAAAAAAAATCAAAAAATAGATTCTGGCATGATGTCCAACCAAGTCCGTAACCACGGGGTTTAGTTCTCATTAAACTTAATAAGAGAAGTCTGTTACAAGCTTATGAATGGTGAATCCAATAAAAAGTTTTAAGTTATAATATAATTGGTAGTAGATTAATCCTATAAAAGGTATATACATATACGTATATTTAAAATTATACGCACATACGCATATATAGGAAATGTTATTGGATGTTTAGGTTTGGATTAGATTTTGATGGAAGGAAGGAAACGATGCTATTTTTGGAACGATGTATACTCTTTAATTTTAAAAATTGAAAAAATTAGGTGGCTGAACTTTTAACTCTATATTTGGCATGAATGAAACGACTATGCCTGTTTTTAGGGTGGATGAACTAACAGATCACATAGATTTTATTTATATATATATATATATATATTTATTGAATTCCACATAGATTTTATTTTTATCCACCATTTCTTACAGTTAATCTGCGTTATTAAGTTAATCTACATTAGTCATTAAATTAATCCGTAGGTGTTGATAGACTTACAAAATATTTATTGATTCAAATTTTATAAATATTACCTTTTTAACAATTTAATATTGAATCATCCACTAAATTAATGAGTATATCCACTTTAATTGAGTAAATAAAATAGGGTAATTTTATTTGAACCCACATAAACATTTTTCTCACCCCACCTAACATTTTGAGATTTAATAGAAAATATAAAAATAAAAAATTAACCAAATAACTCACCTCTTCAACCCTCTGCTCATAAATCTATGCTTGATTTATTCACCATACAAATATATATATGATGTTTATTGGTGGAGCAAATAGCCAACAATAAATCAATATATATATACATACATACATATTTTATAATTTTAACTCTGACATGGATTCTAATCATTTTTGGAACTATATCACACCAATATAACCTCCAATTTCTCTTCAATTCTTTCCCTTGAACTAATTTTGCCAAAACAACTAAACCTAATTAATCATTTCGTAGTTTTCCCCACTTCATT
Source organism: Lonicera japonica (assembly GCA_021464415.1). Lineage (NCBI taxonomy): Eukaryota > Viridiplantae > Streptophyta > Magnoliopsida > Dipsacales > Caprifoliaceae > Lonicera > Lonicera japonica. The sequence continues at coordinate 99,219,675 of CM038463.1, read as the reverse complement.
CAACAAAAATGTATTTTGGGTCCTCTAATTCTACTATCTTTTATATAAAATGACATTTCTTTTATATATTACAATTCTCATTGCGGTGGTTGTTGTGGTGGACTAAATTAGAATTAATTTTTATATTCCCAATCATTGCTATAGCGAATGAAATTAGTAGAAAGTGTTTCACAGTCTTGTTCATTGACTCTAATTAAGTTAGGGGTGGGAATTAGTTGGTTTGATTCGGTAATTGGCCTATATCGAAACAAAATCACGATGTTCAGTAATTTTGGTTTTCGGTATCTTTGGTTTTGATTTTTCAAAACACGAAACCAAAACTATACCATGATATTTTTCTTAATTTTTGGGTTTTTTCGGTATTAATTGATATATTTACAATATTTATTTATTTTGGTTATTTGTATATATAGTTAATTTTATTTATCAAAGAATACTATTATATTATTTTATATATTTACATATGGATTATAATGATTTCAGTAATATAAAAATATCAAAATTTATAAAACTTTGAACCAACGCAATACAAATTTTAAGTGCAGGAGGTAAAATTTAGAGATAGACTTTTGGTCAAGGCCCAAGTTTCATATACAGTCCATTAGCCAGCCACAAACAATGCATCTAGAGCCATGGGACCATCTTATAGCTGACCAAGCTACATCGAACATCACTTCTATCTGCCAGAAGATTAGCATCCGACCAATAATGGTCAGATAATAAAGTTAGGTAGCTGAGCTGGAAGATAGACAATAGGAAATAACTACTTCCGTAAATAAGAACAGAGTTAGGGACATGCGGAATCTTGGAATAGTGCTCAAGTTTAACTTTTATGGTAATTTTTAATCATCTCAAACCCTAATGTAACTCTATCATATACATATAAATAGGAGGAGAAAACCCACAGTTGGGGGATTAAATTCAAATTATTCCTGCTCTTACTCCCACATATATTTTCTCCTATCCCAAGAGGAAGCCTTAACCATTGTATTCATTTCTTTGAGGCCATTTTAAGCCAATGAAGAACACACACATGGGAGGACGTATTGCCAGATTGGGTATAAAAGCCACCGAATGAACCTATTCCATAAACAAATCTAATCTCTATTCTTATATGGAAAATGATAACTTGTGCCCTTAGGGCACATGTTAAAGTTACTATAAATGTAACTAATAAAATCTTGTATGAGAATCTGTACCATATTTAATGCATATTGGGAGTTAATTATTTTCAAAAATAGGTACTTAACATATGCCCTTAAGACACACATTAACATGACCCTTCTTACATTTATGTTACTGTTCATCACATTACCTTACAGTCTGGTTATCAAATAGAGCAATCGGGGCTGATTCCTTTCTAAATGAGCTTGGTTAGATTTTAGCTATCCACATTAAGAATTACACTATAAATATATTTATAATCTTATAATATCTGGTAGGTCTTTATATATATATATATATTATCACAAATATAATATTATATTAATAAACTTTAGAATTATACAAATAATGTATATATATATATAAAGCCAAAGACATTCTATAATATGAAAATAATATATACATTGTCTTAAAATAATATCGTTTTAATAGAGTTAAATATGTCATTTTTAATAGAGTTAAATATATTATTTTTGGTATTTTTGGTTCAGTATTTTCGGTATTCTATGTTTTGTTATTTTCAATTCGGTATTTCTATTTTTGAAATATTAAAACCAAAACCAACCCAAAGAAAGTCAGTATTTTTGGTATTTAAATATGTAAAACCAAAGCATTTTTTTTCAGATTGGTTTTAGTTAGTTTTAGTTTTTACTGTACCGATTCCCATCCCAAAAATTAAATAGATTAATGGGAAAATAAATGGCGCAATAAAAATAGGAAATAAATTAATTAGGAAGTAGATTTTGATTTGAGATCTAAATTAAATCTAAATTTTGAAATGGTAATATTATAAAAGTTTGTTAAAAAAGTTCATAAATTAAGTGTGGATTAACTGGCGGATAGAAATAAAATCACCATTATCTTAGGTTAATATATAATTATATAATTAAGGAGAATATTTAACCATACAAAAAGATAGTCCTAATTGGTGTAGTACATCAAGATTTTAGTTAGCCGAGATATAATGCAATGCAATATCATAATAAAATGTAGACTTTGGCCGGCCTTACAAAAAAAGAATCCTTATCGGTGTAATATATGAATATTTTAATTAGTTGAGATATAATGCAATATTATAATAAATGTAGACTTTGACTTGAACTCTTATTAGTAAAACAATTAGCTTTAATTATAATGTGTAGTATTAATCTCTTATAAGTTAAATAAATAATAAGAAGTTTAATTATTTTAAGTTAGTATATAATTATAAAACCATGGGGCATATTTAACCATATAAAAAAGAGAAAAAAAAACTTATATTTATTTATACTAGTATAGAAGATACTGTTGAACACCATCCTAGTTTTAGATTTGTTTTTGCCTCTGTTAGGATTCTAAATACTAAGACAGTATTTTCCTTTCTATTTTGTTTTTGTTTTAACTGAAAATTTAAATTTATTAAATCCATGATAGAAATGTAAAGGTGAAATCCACACTAATAATTTCCCACGCGCCATCAAAGGGGTCTAATTCTTTCACTTTCTTTGGAAAGTTGAAACAACTCCAATAAGAAAATGACATTTTTGGATGTAAAGTCGATGACTTTGACCAAAAAGAGAGGAAAAGGAATGAAAATGAAATGGACAGCAGAGGCCGCTCTGTTTTTTTGGTGGCTTTTGGTTTCCTATGGGAATTTCAAATCGAAATTTTAAATTTAAATATTTAATCAGAAGTCAATTTGAAATTTCTGTACGTATTTTTTGTTTTAATGCAATACATAATTTTATAATCCTGAAATATATCACTTTAACCATTTTATGCACTTTTATTTTCTATAGTAGAGTCTGAATTTAGTAAACCTAAGCAAAAAATGGTTATTATGACCCTTTAATTTTATTGGCTAAATTTTCCAAATCAGCTCCATATCATCATATCCTTCAATTCACTCAGCTGGAAGTTGATTTCAAGCACCCAAAAGGGAGTTTAACATAAATGTGAAAAAAGATAAAGATTTAGTAGTAATATGCATAATTACTACTAACCTGAGCCATGAGAGGAGGCGTGCCAAGCATGTCATTGGCACCAGCAAAGTGATAAACTAGCTTCTCATGGACAGAAGGATGAGGCACTCTATTCTCATCAATAATAACTTGTTGTAGGGTATAATTAGCTTCTGCCTCAACAAAAACCGCACCTTGGCCAGTACACTCCACTGCTAGCTTCTGGTCCGTGCCCACCACGAGCCGTCCGGCAAGTGGGTAATAATGGACCAGAATCTTGGATAATGCATCCCTAATTACCCTACATGCGGTCTTATTGGATTTGGCTTCACATTTTTCATAGCAGTAAAATGTGTTAACTATAACCGGAAAGTTTTGGTCAAGATTCGAGAGAAAGTATAGGGTACCCTTGTGTGTTTCTTGTTCTGGTGGAACTAAAATGGCCTCACCTAGCTTCACTATCAGCTCTTTTGTTTCTTCATCTTCTTTTTCAGAAAATTTGGAGAATATGTTGGAATCAGTCCCCATTTGTCCAAAGTGTGTTTAGTTTCAAACTGTGTATTGGATCAATTGAGAGATGGGGTTATTGGTGTGATACACTAGATTTTTTATTTGGACACTATTATATAATGAGTATATGTTGATAATTTAAACATATTTGTAGGTATGATTTGAAGTTGTACTTGATGATTGGTATCAATAATTGTAGAACAACTAGCATGGGATTCAAATGCTGCGGTATACCGCATTAATTATGAGGCAACTTGGATACGTATCCATTTAAATAACATCGAAGTTAGGCCGACTTTAATGTGTATTTTTGCTCATAAAGGCTTATCACTGAAGGTAGGCTGAGTACCTTGAAGACTATGCTTTACCCTTAAATAACATCGCTACTCAAACTCTGTTGCTAAAACTTGAAACTTTTGCCTCAACTGTCCACTTATGATTTCCAAAAAAAGAAAATTGCAAACCAAGTTTATGATTTGTTTACAAGATGCAGTGCACAAAATTTAAAAGCGCAATTTTCTCGCTTTAGAAGTGTCTTAAAAGCACTATCAAATCTCACCCAAGTAATGCAAAGGCCCCTTTTGAGTGCGGAAGTGTTGAGTATTATACAAATTATATATAAGAAGCCATCCCTTATAAATGATTCAACTAAAAATTCATGAAAATCTATAAATAAAAAATACTAATCAAACTATTTTTTACTGTAAATATAGATAACACAGTAATCACAAATCTTTTGTTCCCCAATCATACCAAAAAAGACAAGGGTACGCGAATATCGATCCTCCTGTGTGATGATCCAGGGATGCTTAGGGCCGGGCTAGGACGTACTTGTCAAATGTAATAGGGTGAGCTTGAAAGACCGACTAAGAAATTCACTTGCGGGTTGGCTCACAGATGCCCATATATCTAAGTATAGCTTAAACCAAGTAATCCAACCATAACCAACTCTCTCGCATAAATTTTTGAATCTTTGCAAATGGTCTTTGGTTTCTTGAGTACCTTACACGAGATAGAAAAAAGACTGGCAATTTTAGATACTATGATACATTTATTAATCAAAACAAAGAATCCGTTGAATATTATTGATGAAGAGACAACAAAGAGAGAAATAAAAGGAAGAAGTAACATTAAAAATATTAAAAATAATGCATTCAAGGGGAATTTGGAATGTATAAAGCTCTTGAATTCAGCTCAGCCAATATTCTAGATTCAACAACGAAACAAATATTACTTGATTGCTTATCTATACACGGCAAGGTCAGATAAGTATACTCCCTTTCCTAGCTCTGCACCCAGAGTTTTGAACTTGCAACCTCTCACTTGCTAAAAGGGTGATATTTGAAAAGGCTAGAGCGTGTGCATGCAGAGGCAAATTAACCAATTAACTCTAGGTTTATTATTTAGCAGTTGAATTCTCAAAAATTAATTTTAATCGAATCAAAAAGTAAAATTATAATTCTTACGAATTTTATTTTTGGAAAACATGTTTAATCTGTTTTAGCATGCATCAATTAATAAATTAATTAAATAAATAAGCAAATACCAAAATTAATAGGTCTAATAATATAAAAATATAAAGACCAAGTTCTTTTAGGAAAGAGTTAAAAATAATGAAAATAAGAATTTTTGTAATAAAAATAAACTTTCACTAAATAAAGGTTGGACGGGTCTAAGCATAAATCATGTACTGGTTCAAAATTTGGAAAACAATTTTGAGCTAGGGTTTTGTGCCGGACCGGTCCAAGTTGCAAAAACTTGTACCGGGAATGCTATTCACACATTTTAAAAAAGAGACCACAGATTAAAAGGTAACCAATCATATTTGACTTGTGCCAAAAGTTTTTAATTAAAAAAGAAATGGCCACACATTTAAATATCAACCTCACGTAGGTTTTAATAAAGTGGGGGCCACTTGAGATTTTGACAATTTGACTTTTTCGAAGTTAATTTAATTAATTTAATAACTCTTTCCTTTTAAATTCGTTTTTTCTATTTTTTTGTTTTTTTTTTCCGTATTAAATCTGTTTGAGCTTCAATTCTACCCAAATTTTCCGAGTAATTTTAGAAACATATTACGTATATAATCCAACACTTTTCTCATAAATTCAGTTCTCCGAAGCTTTAGAGACATGGAAAAAACACTAATAAAAATAGTAAAAAAAAAAATTAATTCGACCAAAAAAGTTTTTGTGAAAATATCACATAGAAAATTAAATTCAAATGCCAACATTCACCATATCTATTGATGTAATTCTTCAGATGTAATCTCGAACGACTCAAACAATTTACAATTAAACGTGTTTTTGTCAAATGAATAAACCTAGCCAAAATATAAACTTTACAATCTTTCCCTTTAGATATTTCGAGACAAATATATACAGCCTAACAGACTCGATGACTCGATCACTATAACCACGCTATCCCATACGTAATTGCAATAAAAAAATAAATTATTACCTATTACAAAACAACTAAAGATGCAAGGCATGCCAACACCTTGAATCTCTTAGTAGGCTGCTTCAAATTCAAGCTTCTCTTAATCTTGTACTTCAATTTAAAACATCAAAGCTTAAACAAAAAATTTGAGAAGCATCTAGGTTTTTAGAGAGATAAACAATGGAATTAAGTCAAATAAAAAATCTCCCTCAACTCAACAATTCCCTTTATAACTTTTTCTCCCCCTTTTATGAGAAATCAAGAAAGGAAGAACAAATATAATATGTAGGGAATTCAAATCTCTTCCCTTTAACTACTCCCCTTTTTTAAGTACTCTTGCCTCGAAATATATGGAATCTATCTCCCAATGTCAAGAAAGAACAAGAAAAACATGGAAGGAATACATGAAAATTAATAAACCAGGGAAACCAACTATCTTCAATTCACAAAGAAAATCAGTTTGAAAATTCGAAACAAAAAATTTTCAAACAAAAATAATTTTAGCACAACTTAACATACATCGCTATGTCATATATCAAATCTAGAAATTATCAATTAAGATTAAAACTTGTGATTTTCATTAAATTGATACATGTACCATGGCTTATGAAATATCATCAACTAGTAAGCATATGTACGCTAAGTGACACAGAGTATTCAAATATATCTCATTATGCATGTAAATTGGATCATACAAAGTGCAATTTGTGCAAACACATGTCTTGAAAAATTCATGCACCCATATGCATGAAAATTTAGAAAGCCTCTAAGACATTAGATTTTTAACTTTTTTTCTCCCTCAGTGTAAGAATTTCAAATGCGACCCCCGGGTCTCAATCCCTTGTTTGAGAGTCTAAAACATTAGAAATGATTCTATTGCTTTATTTGCTTCGATATGAGGGTAAATCCTATTTTCTATTTCTAAATGTAAGAGGGTTCGTTCAGAGTCGCCAGTATATTTTACGAGAAAATATACAAAAAAATGTTTGTGTATGGGTAAAGGCCCAAAGCAAGCCTTATCTCCACACATTTATCTACGAAATCAGGATTTCATAGGGTTCGAGAACTATGTTACGGTTTGGAAAGGTGTTAAGCACCAATTCCGCCTTTTCAGTCTCTAGTGGCTTTATATGTTTATTCTATGTTGATAAACTTGGATGCCTTTACTAAGAAGTCTACTATTTTTTTAAGATGATTTTATAAAGAAACCTAATTTCTGGAAAAAGGGGAAAATGGATGAAAATCTTGTATTCTGTGATCCGATATTTTTAGTTTCACAAAAAATTGAAGTACAAATAACAAGACTAATACGGTTATTTATTTATTTATTTATTTTAAAAACAAATTAACTTGGAGAAGAAATCCTAGTAGTACTTCCTCAAATGGTAATACTAGTTTTATCCTTTGTCTTGATTATGTCGGGAAAAAAAATCGAATTCTTAATCAGAATTGATTTAGTATAGATTTGAACTCTTAAGGATAGTGTACCGAGTACATAACAATTTATAGAAGACAGAATGTACCGAATTTTTAATCCTTAAGTAAATTTCATCGTTTTGGGTATTGAAAATCTAGTTTTATCTGAATGATAATATACTTACTCCTTTCTGGTTTTATAGAAACGATTTTATCAGGGTTTTATTTTAGAAATAATAGAATATTTATAACTTAATAATAAGTTTATCAATTAGAAAAATGATAGAACAATAGATAGAGATAAATGAAAACAAGTACACATATATATAAATTTTAAATACTGGAAGAAACTTTATTTACCTTCCCGGCGAGATAAATAAAATAAAAATGAGAAAAAAATATAATTTGACAGATATTAGCTTTTCTTCTTTAAAAATTGTCTAGAATTCGACTCCAGAAGACAATACGTCGAGTATTGAGAGCTCGGAGATTCCTCGAGGATTTGATAATAATAACTTGAACTTGAATGTCTTAAAAATTCAGATTTAGAGAAAGATAATAGCACTTTCTTTGGGGCAAAGTTGCTGCCTTTTTATACTACTCAGAGGGTTTGTCGCGCGACATTCCCTTCAAAAGTGGAACTGCCGTGCAACACTTGGACAAATGTTGCGCAACAAATGGCTGAAGTGATGTTCCTGACAGACTGATGTGTTAGAAAGTTGATGGTCTAGGTCAAAGGGGTTTATTGCGCAATAAATGGAGGTTTGTCGTGTGACAATCTTATTTATTGCGCCACAAAGTCTTCTGAATTTAGGTTTGTCGTACAACAAATCTCTCTAGAAATAGGTTTGTTAGACTACAAACTTCCCAAAGCAGCTTCTAGTGTTTTGGGTGAGTCTTAGACTAAAAAAATAGTAATTTTCAGACGATTTTAGGGTTCTTACGGGAGTCACGAATTGGGGTGTCTACACTCAGAAGCAATATTTTTCTTTCAAACATGTAATTTTTTGCATTTAATTGATGATATTTTTATGCAAGCAAATATTTAATTTTGATGGAGGCTTTCACCCCTAATGGAGGCCATCTATACACCATTTGGGAGTTACTATTATCCTTCCACTTTGGTAGCCATTTTTCATCCCCTCTACATTTTTTTTTCTCACTTTGCTTGTCTTTTAAATTTTCTCTCAAAACTCCATCACCAAAACTCACTTTATATAATCACAATGCTTAGACTACTTCTTCCTAAATAGTCCATATATGGGAGCTTATGAATTTTCAATTTAAAGAGTGACTACGTGCAAAAAGTGCGAAATATTACACCCAAGTGCAGGCGGTCAAGTTATAGTATACCTGAAAAAGTTCAAGGTCAAACAATAGGAAAGGTAAAAAATCTATTTTTTCTAAATATCTCTCTCAGAGGGAAGAAAGGAAAAGAAAAGAAAAGATGATAAAAATGGGGAAATAAGGAAGTAAATGAAAATAAATTGAAACTACTAATTAACCAAACTAAAAGTAAAGGCCAATCTAAATCTAGGGTGCAAAACTAAAGGGAAACCACAAACGCAAATTATCTAGCTAAAAGGCTTCCTAAATGCACTAAAGAAACATGCAAATAAACTAAAAATGAATAAATTAATTAAAATAGTACATTAACTAAACAAATCAGAATATTAAATGAACTTAAATTAACGAGAAACAAACGTTAGGGATATCTGTAGTTATGGAATACAAAATTAGTCCAATCGGGTAATCTGAATCTAAGTTTAAACAAGATTTTTCACTAAACTTTAGCTCCTAGACCTCCCAACTATCCAATTGTATTGATACTACATGTGTATGATACCCATGCGTAACAAAGACTATAAAGACTAGCTTTTAGCAATATAATTCGATAATGAAGTTTTTTGGTTTTAAAAAAGTATAATTTTGAACCTAGTATTGCTAGTGCGTGACAAACATAATCCAAGTTGATTAAATTTTCCAAAAATCATTAGCTTAACACTCTTATAAGGTTTGAATATGTTTGAATGTGATTCAAAGCAAATCCATTTTAAAAAGAATGCCGAAAGTCAAAACTAGCACTTTTTTGGCACTTATGTGAATAAATACCAAAACAGCGTTAAATCAACCAATTCATTTAAGAAACTAACCCAACTAATTAGAGGATAAAAACCATCCTCAAATTAGCCACGTTAGGGTTTTGGTACAAAAATTCATGAATTGACGTTTTACGGTTCTCAATCAAATGGAATTTCTAAGCTAACTTATGAAAACATATTTGTAACGCATGAAAAGATAAGAAAATACTCATACATTCAGTAACTGGTGTATAACCAATGAAAAAAATTAGATTCAAACTTAAATTGGATTACATTTAAAGATTAATTATGCATCTTTCGCTACAGACCCCTAACTAACGATTTAGCTAGCCATAATCAAATCAAATATGAAAACAATCTATTAAATCATGAAAAATAGTAGAAAAGTACCTAAAAATGTAGAAAATTAGATTTGAAAACTTTTGGCTTTGAAATTTCTCAATTCCGATTTAAAACGAAGATTTTACGACTAAAATAGTAAACAAACTCAAAACCAACATAAACTGAAGAAATTTGACTAAAATCCTAAAAATTATGAAAAATAAGATTATTAATTATCAATAATAAATCACACATGAATATCATGGAATAACTACAAACTATTTGATTATAAAACGAGAATAAAGCATAAATCAACGAAAAACCAAAAAATCGACATAATAAACCTATAAACCCTAGGACCATCCCCTAAAACGAGGGTTTAAGGTTGATTACATAATATATATAATCTCAAACAACGAATCTATGAATCCCAAGGCAAACAACCAATTAAAAGCAATTGAATTGAACTAAAACAGAAAACTATAGTTTAACCGGCTTGCGATTGAAACTTGAATTAAAACTGAATTGATTGATGAATAAACGTAGCATACATCGATGTTTCAGCTTTCAAATATCATAAATTAACTATCCTAACAATTTTTTTGTAGAAAGAAAAAAAAAATCATTCAAAAGTTTGATCAACAGACAAGCGCAAAAACTCCCAAAAAGTTAATGTGCTCTCAGCCTCTCTGTTTAATCAATTTTAAATTGTGCCGTACCCTAAAATATGATATATGTGACCTTTTATATGTTCCACAAGTGTCTCTGGTCTTGAGTTGGATGATCCTTGAAGAAACGGTCCGAAAAGAGCTAAATAAAAAAAAGGGGACAAAAAATGAAGTGGGGATCGATCCTCATATTTTTTTTTTTATTTATTTTTTTCCTTTTTTTCTTTTAGCTGCTTATTCTTTCTCTTATAACTTTTTGCTCCAAACTTTGATTATCGCACCGTTTTTCCTACTCATAGGTAATTTAAAGCTCTACAATTTCTATTTCTGGAGATTTCTTCAAATTCTTAATATAAAAAAAAGTTGATCAGTTATAACTTCAGGCTTTTTATGGTAGTTCTCGGTTTTGCTTGAAATTTTTTCAGAATTGATTCGATTGAGCTTCTTTCCTCTTAGAATCACTCTTGGATACTTGCATTCACTTCATTCATGCTTGGGGACTTGCTATTATCTTCTTGCTAGTGCTTTGGGCGTAGCTTATGGAGTTTTTCTTGCCTCGGGCCTCGGAATGGATTTTAACTTCTTCTTCGGACCTTCTTCTTGTACTTTTTTATTTTTAACTTTCTATCTTACATCTAACCTCAATTGCTTAATCACTTTAGGCCTGTAAAATGGCTTAGTAACATAGAAATACAATCCAGTGCCTTCTTTTCATGCTTAAACTAAATTTACATGCAATTTTCAGTTTTAGACGGCAACTATAAGCTAATTGAGCATTATTTAAGGGATTAGAAATTCAATTTATGTGCTCAATCAAAGAGCCATGTCTAACACATATGATTATTCAAATATTCCAATGTAGATCGTGCAATGTGCGAGATATACTAGCATAAGTGATTGAAATAACATACAACCAGTTTTAATCAATTAAGACAATATATCACATATATATCAAATTAAGCATTTTTTTTAAAAATCATAAGATATCCGGAATGAAAAGTAATAATCAAATTGCATGCAAGTATAAAAAATAGTATAGATTTCAAACAGTTTAGCAAATTTTGCAAAAGAAATCCAAACAAGTATAGAAACAGGGACCTAAGCAAGGAGCCAAAACAAGACCGATTCTATACGCAACTATCTAACAAAGCCAACCAGCCGACCCCTCGTATGCTAAGCGAACTCTTAATCACCTAAGTGGGTGAAACGGTCCTCTTGGAAACCCAAACTTGTGAACCCGTCGGAGTTCTAACCTTCCCACATCCCCCGAATTGTCTACCTCTAGGACCACCACCAAAACATTAAGACTTAAGCTCCTTGATAATCCTAGTAGACTCGAAAACTAGAACTTTAATCCAATCCTCAAAACTAAAAGATATAATCTTTAGTTTGAATTTAGGTTTAGTGAGGATAAACTTTGGCGAATTCATTGAAAATGAATTTCCAACTCACCAACAAAATTCTCTTAAGTGTCCCTTGTGATTGCAATACTCACACCAAAAAGGTTGTGGTAGTGTGTGCTTATATGATTCAAATAGGATCACTTCTTAAATTTCCTCTTGTGTAAAGAAAACTGACTTTAGAATTCTAATAGCTTGAGGTTGCTTAATAGATTTTCCTTTCACAAAGTTCTTTTTTGTGTTTGCCTTGACAAAATTCGGGTTTTCCTTTGAAACCTTTCCCTTGGAATTTGAACTAGAAGGAAACTTATCAAAATCTATCACACTTTTGTCATTCGAGAAGCGAATAGAGCCTGTAAGCATGTGAGTGAGTTTCTCGGACCTATTCTTAAGATTAATTTTGACAAATTTAGCCTTATCAAGTTCTCTTTCGAGTTGCGTAACTTTAAGGTTATCATTGTCTTTACCTAAGGGGGTAAGGTTGTCTTTTAACTTTTCGTTTTCATTAAGGAGAGACTGTCTTGTGAGTTCAAATTTAAACACTTTGGCCAAGAGTGCGCTTTTATCATCATTTAAAATTGACCGATCAATCCCTCGCACTTTTGAATTTGTTCCATCTTTTCATCAAAAAATTTCAGTTTCTTATTAAGATGGATTTCTCTTTATTTGGCCTTAATCAATTCTTCACACAGTTCGAAGATTAAGCTCTTCTTCAGGTTCTTTATTGAAATTATCGTCTGATTTTTTAGATGAGGCAGAGACAATATTCTCTTCTTTCTTAGAATCCGAAGACTTGTGTGGTACATAACTAGCAACAAAAGCCACAAATTCTTTCTCCTATGGGATTGCGAATCATCCTCATTATCACTAAATGTAGTATGCATGGTACGATTAAATGGATTCGCTTTTCTAAGCTTGTTAAATTTAGTCGCACATTCCCAAACTTGATGACCTTTCTCATAACATTCAAAGCATTCATCGCTCTTAGCACCACTATTCCCACACTGCTTTTGAGACTTTTGATTTATCTGATTTGATAACTAATCAGTATTTTTGTTTTCATTCAGTTTATAAGAATTTTTTGAAGTTTTGCTCAATCGAAAGAGTTTTTTAAAACTTTTAACAAATTTAGCCATCTCTTTTTCATCAAAATCGAGGTCCTCACCATCATCAGAATTTTAAAAAATTTCATCTTCGAAAGCAATGTTGTCTTTCTTTTGTGATGAGGATTTGAAAAGAGTATTAACTTCAAAAGTTTGAAGAGATCCTCAAAGCTCATTCTCTTTCAAAGTATTTTAAATTTTTACTCTTTTCTATATCATAATTTTAAGAATGAATCAGTTTGACAAAGATTGTAGAATTTTCTTTACAATTCTATGTTATATTTTATTTAGATCATAATGATAATTAACTATATTTTTAAGTCTACTGTGGAACTCTGTGATGTTTTCACTATCTTTCATTCTAATTATTTTAATTTCTAAAGTTAAACGTTAAATTTTATAATGTTTGACAGTATTTGTACCTTCATAAACCACCTCTAAGATTTTTCACGCTTCTTTTGAAGTCTCATACGTGGCAATCTTTTTAAATTCATTTTCAATCACAACTTTGGATTAAATTTAGCTATTAGAGTTCTACTTAGCCGATTCTAATTCACCAGCAGTCCACAATTTAGTAGGTTTGATATCAAGTTTAGTAACATTCTCAATCATGGTACTTATGGTGGGTGCTTTCCAACTATTCAATACGACAAGTCAAACACATTCAATTTTAATAAAATTTGCATTCTAACTTTCCAATATGAAAAATTGGAACCATCAAGAATATGAGAGATAGATGTTTGATCTTTAGCCAAAATAATCAAACAAAAACAATGCAAACCTAAGTTATGACCTAACCCTAGGAAATTAAAGTAACATCCTCTCATACCAATTGAAAAGGCTAGAGCGTGCGCGTGCGGAAGAAAATTAACCAATTAACCATCAGTCTGTTATTTGGCGGTTGGATTCTCAAAAATCAATTTTAATCGAATCAAAAAGTAAATTTGGAATTCTTATGGATTTTAATTATTGAAAACATGTTTAATCTTTTCTAACATGCATCAATTAAAAAATTAATTAAATAGATAAGCAAACACTAGAATTAACAAGGTATCCATACAGTGCAGGACTAATCCTCAACAATCTATTATATGTACAAAAGTTTACAGAATTAATTAATCACAAATCACATTGACTTACAAAATTTGAACCACAAGCCGCCTGCAAAAGTCTCCGCCTTCTATGTGTATAGACCTCCTACCCAAATTTCACAAATATGTTCGCAACGAATTACTCATTACGGTATTGTACTGTTCTTCAACTCCGTTTGCAAATCAGACGTATTTTATGATCTGATTTGTTATTTAGATAAAGAATGTTTGCTTTGGCATGAATAAAAAACCTTAAAGTAGTTTTATGTTTTGAGGTTTTAACCTCTCTCTAAGATTTAAAAAACTCTTTCATAATGTGTTAAAGTGTGTAAAAATCTCTTACCCTATGAATCTATTTATATAAAAATATAAAGACAAACTCTCCTTAAAAAATGATTAAAAATAATAAAAATATGAATTTTTACACTAAAAATATGCTTTCCATATATAAAAGCCGAATTGGTCCAAGTACAAATCATATACCGATCCAAAATTTGAAAAACAATTCTAAGCTCTGGTTTTGTGCCGGACCAGTCCAAGCTACTACCAGTCCACCCCTTTAATGAAGAATGTTAGCCACACATTTAAAAAAGACCACACAATAAAAGGTAACCATTCAAATTTGACATGTGGCAAAAGTCTTTAATTAAGAAAGGAATGGCCACACATACGTGGGTTTTAATAAAGTGGGGGCCACTTGGGATTTTGTTCCGTTTGACTTTTTCAAAGTTAATTTAATAACTCTTTTCTTTTAAATTCATTTTTTCTATTTTTGTTTGTTTTTGTTTTTTCTCGTATTAAATCCGTTTGAATTTCAATTCGATCCAAATTTTTGGAGTAACTTTAGGAATATATTAAGTATATAATTTAAGAATTTTCTCATAAATTCGATTTGCCAAAACATTATGGAAGCGAAAAAAATACTAACAAAATAATAAAAAAAATGTAATCAGACCCAAAAGATTTTTTGTAAAAATACCACCTAAAAAGTTAAATTTAAATATCAATGCTTACCATATCTATTGATGTAATTTTTTAATGCATTACTTCGATAGCTTGCCTTGCTTCTAATTCTTCAAACGTAATTTCGAATGACTCAAGTAATTTACAAGTAAATGTGTTTTTGTCGAAAGAATAAAGCCAACTAAAATATAGACTTTAGAATATTGCTACCAGTTGCTTTCCAAATATTCAATAGACAAAGCCAAGGGCTTTGTATGCATTTAATGTGATCAAAATAGCAAACAATTTATTACGCTACCAATGAACTCGACATGATAAAATATAATTCATCGGCTTTTGCCTTGATCTGTTTAATCTTGTCGAGGTTAAAAATGAAAGATTATTTGAACACATTTGGTTTGTCTGTTTTGATGCATGTTCCGTAGGACCGTAAATGTTTGAAACCCTAGTTCTTAAATTTAAAGAACAATAAGATCTCCCATGACATGTAAATAAGATTTAGGTGGTGTCATAAAACTCTCAAAAATTAATTCTAGCATTTCAATATTTATTGCTTCAAAAAGTTCTCTAAAATTATGTATATTTTATCCCAAACCAATTGGTTATATTTATAAAAAATATTGAATCAAAATACTTTTTAAAATAATTTAAAAATATTAAAAAAAAATTGCGATAAAAATACACTGAAAAATTTTATGCGAGACTGGTATTATTAAAAAATTATCTATCGCTCTGAAATTAAAGAATTCAATTTAATGTCATAAATTTTGTATTGGTCCACCCTTTAATTTGCTGCCTCCATTATCAACGGACACTACACGTGGCTTGGCAATAAATGGGCCGGGCCCTTTGATGAAAGAAGGTGACACATGCCTTTAATTAGAGGCTTTGACTTTTGCATTTTAAAAGGAACATTTTTTTATTTCAAATATGTTACTTTTTCTTTTCTTTTCTTTTCTTATTTAAATTAAATTAAAATCCTTTCTTTTTAATTTCTTTTTATTTTTACTTTTATTTCGCCATATTAAATCCGTTTGAATTCTGGTTCGACTCGAATTTCATAAACAACTTTGTAAACATATAAACATGAAAAAAATAAGTTTTTTCATTAATTTATATCGACGAAACTTCTTGGATTTCGACAAAAATCGGTAAAAATATTTTAAAACATATTTGATTCAAAAGATTTTTAATTTCATTTTTAATGCTCAATTAACACATATTTTGAATCAAACCATATAACCAACTTATCTTGGATCCGGAATTATGTGCGGTGCATCCGATAAATTCAACGAGCTTCCATTGATTGTCGCATCTTCAAATCAACTCAAACTAATTATAACAAAAAAGGTATTTTTGGCATCGGAATTAAGTCAACTAAAAATATTAACCTAACAATATCATTGGCAGCAACAAAGTGCTAAACTAGCTTCCCATGGACAAAAGGATGAGGCACTCTGTTCTCATCAATAATAACTTGTTGTAGGGTAGAATTTGTTAGAAATATTAATCAAATATTAATAATTTAATTATGTCAGTGAAAATTAATTTACTTTTAAGGAATATTATCATGAAAGAAAATGTCTTTTGCCAATTAGATAATATGCTTTTTGGGAAGAGACATGACTTTATAATATAATTAAGAGTCTCTTAAGTAAAGCGTACCACTTTCGAAAAGATACGTTTTTTTTAAAGAATCACAACCTTTTCAAAGAGTCATTTGAATTTCTATATAAACCTTTCTTCGCTACATTTGTTGGGATCGAATTTCAATAAGTAAACTTTCTTATCCCATTACTCTCTATTCTTAAAGTCCGTTTTATTCTTCTAGTGCAGTATAAGAGTGCAATAATCATCGATTTGTCAAAAAGCGTACTTATTGGAGTGCTACTTAAGTATGTGAAAATTGTTGTATCTTGGAAGACAACGTCCATGAGTCCATAAATATTGTAGAAGGGGTGAAACTATCTTAAGAACATAGTGTCCAACACTAGCCTCGATTGCAAAATTTTGATAAGTTTCCTATCTCTTTTTTATTATATCGTATTTATTTTTTGACCAATTTATATTCACCGAAATCAAATTACACCAATATTGTCCAACTATCTTAAGACAGTTTCGATATCTTAGATTTCGGTAAAGTATTAATTGAATAGAGTACCTTTCTAGTCTTGCGGAGATCAGTCAGTTTCATCAACTCATGTCTACCTTGATATAACTTTATTAGCATTGTTCTATTTCATATGGTAACTTGGGATTTTTTTTAGTGATTTGGCATATTTTTTCTAATATGTATTTTACTTGCAGTAACATATTAATGTTAAATATGCATTTTGAATATGGGACTCATGGCCTGGTTATTATCTTTGGAATTTAAATTGGAAAAACATCTTTAATTTATTCATGTTGTTTGTAAAACCAATCGCCAGGGGGATATACACATTCAGAAAATAAATACAACCGGTAAGAAAATATTGTTATTTTGGATTGATACTTTGCATCATCCAGGCTTTGTAATCGTCAAAATCAAATAGTATAAATGTGTGTGTATATATATAATGCTTTATAATACATTTGCCACAGCCTCGTAATATCTTTATTGATTAATACCATCTTAAATATGGTAGAAAGACATGGGTGTCGGTGTGTCTCGTAATATATATACACACACATATATGTAGAATTTTTTATTTAAACTTTCAGTAAATCTTTAAGTAAGTTTATACATGAATAGTGAGTATTCAAGTTGGTTTGTATACCACACATGCTTGAAGAACGCTTTTATAAATTTTGTGTACAAATATTTGTATACTAAAAGAAAGGTTGACAACACATTACGTATGTGGAAAATTGTATAAAAAATGAGTAAGCTTAGTGTTTTCTATTTATATGTATATTTTACTCATGAGCCCTGTTCACTAACCAATGTGTTAGCTGCCTCACTATATTTGCTGAATGTGTTCACAACGTGCGGTCCGATAAAAGTACTCTTAACCTTTTGCTGCGGCCTAGATTAGTTCAAAAAAATTTGAGAGTAAAATTTGCTGCTTAATAGCAGTCATGTATTAGAAATTAATGTTTTCTTAAAAAGTACCAAAGTTGAAGTGATATTATGAATTTTAGACAAAAGGAGTAGTAATAGCAATGCTTTATATTAGGCCATGAATTTTGTCAGAAATGAGATGCGTCAAGTCAAAAACCTAGAAAATTGCCAAAACAGGTTAGCAAGTCTGTATGTTAGCCCCACTTGGCAAGCGGTTTGTAGATCTTTCTCCCACAACCATAGAAGTGGGTTAGTACCATCGCTTTTACTCGAAAAGAAAATTAATGAAATATTTTAGTATCAGAATCATGGTATAGCCCAATTTTGTATGAAATTAAGGGTCTGTGTTTGACTTTTACACTTTATAAAGATATACTAATATTGACTTATCAATGGTTAAAAACAAGAGTGGTTATGATTTGATACATTAATTTTGTTCATAAAAGGAGACGGTACTCTTAATTTGGCATGTCCTAGAAAAAAATAGCGGATTCTTAATTTGAGAATGGGAGTATATATATACTTATCAAGTAGGTGCTCAAGCAGAGTACAATTGTACTCAAAAATGATTCCACGGGCACTATAAGACAGGATGGTCAACATGTATTATATTAATCCACCTATAATAAAGTTTCTCAATTCATCAGAGTATTATATGCCATATGAACAACCTTGAAGCGGAAGGGTATTCATCGTAGTATTTTGTTTTCTTTCATTACACTTTGGTTATCTTAGTTGGGCGATAGGATCACATTTTCACTTTGTATATTATTGACTTGTCTTAATGTGACAAAAGATCCAGAATTTTCTTATTAAGTTACAAAGAATAATGGTAAAACCCAGCCAAAGTATCTGCTTAAGGCCTTTGTTGAACTTACTCTCCAGATTAAAACCTTGTCAAATTTCATTGTCGGTTCTATTTTTACTAATTAAGAGGTTTTGAATGTGACAAATTAGTACTCCTCCCTCTGTACCAAATCAAGAGAACATGTATCACTTTTACACCTTTATAAAGGATACACTAGATTTAATATAATCAATGGTGAGGAGTGAAACACTAAAACTTGTTTACTATCTTGAAATCGCAACGCTACTACATCAACCGGTTGGTTATTCATAATCTACAACCAATCAATGCAACTAGTATGAGTAACCAGTTAATGAAACTGGTAAGGTAATAATATCTTTGTCATCTTGAGATTTGGTACTATGGAATTCACATGTTAGGCCTAACTGTACATGTAAACCTCCCCCAAGCTTTCGTTCTATTCTTTGATGATGTTTATAGTTCTTAAATTTTAATGAAAGTTCAATATTTTGTAGAGAAAGAAAGATTGTGTTCGCCCATTTGCACTGCAAATGGAGCATATATGCGGAAGGCCATTAGGACGTACTTCAATTCGATAAGAAAACCAGGGAGCTCTACATTGCCAATTCCTACTTAGGGCTTCTTGTCGTGGGACAGGCAGGAGGTCTCGCTACTCCACTAGTAACAGAAATCGAAGGCTGGCCTTTAATCTTCACCAATGATATGGACATCGATGAGGATGAAGACGTGATTTACTTTACGGATACAAGTACAAAGTTTCAGAGAAGGTAATCTCTTTAAGTACAAGCGCAAAAATTCTCGCCTTCTTTATAGTGGAATTGAATTATCTTTGGAAGTGATTTCCTAAGCGAAAATATAATTGGATTTTATAGATTACACATGTCCCTTAACAAGTGAGAAACTAAGAGAGCACTTTCTTGTCCCTTAGAATGCAATTATTGTCTGTGTCAAATTGATAATCCCATATTGTCTTGATACTTTATAAGGAAGCTAATTTCAATTTAATCAATAGTCAAGAGTAAAACTTATATTCTATTGTGAGATTTGGTAGACATTGGTTATGTTCCAAAAAAATAATGGAATTATCAATTTGAGACATCCCGAAAAGGAATGTGAGGTTCGTCAATTTGAGATGGAGACAGTATTTTCTTAGTCATTTTGCATTTGAGTGTATGCTATGCATTATGACATTCTCATATGTAGTGTTTGCCCCTGGTAAGGACTCATTTAGACCGAGACTACGTCTCAAAATTTGAAATGTCTAATTCTACCTGTCCAGATTTCAACTCTCTGCTACAGTATTTTTCATCACTCTAAAGGAGCACAATCCATGTATTAGACCCACCTTCTGAAGCTTTATGAATGTAATTGATTCAAGATGTCTATCAAATTCAGAGTAAAAAACGATCCATCTAATATATGGTCTAAACTTGGTTTTAGAATAATAAAACTGCAGTCATGGCACTTTCCGGGATAACCAAACGCCCCCTAAGCATTCGTCTGGCTCGATCGTTTGTATTTACCTGGAATCCTAAATGACAATATGGAGTGACCCGACTCTTGGAATTACCTATGATTATAAAACATATGTGGACTACCTTTGTGGTGAGAGATTTGAAATCTTTTCCAATCCCAAGAGCTTTAATGTATATTTTTGCACATAAAGGCTCAACACCGAAGGGTGGGTCGAGTACCTTGAAGACTCTGCCTTAATAACAGCAAATCACAACTCAAATTCTGTTGACAAAACATACGCCAACTGTCCACTTATGATTTCCAAAAAAGGAAAATTGTAAACCAAATTTATGATTTGTTTACAAGATGCATTTGCACAAAAGTTAAAATCGTGATTTTCTATGTGTCTCAAGAGCACTCTCAAATCTCACCCAAGTAATGCAAAGGCCCTTTTGAGTGCAAGAGTGTTGAGTATTATACAAATTTTATATAAAAAGCCATCCCATATAAATGATATATATATTCAACTAAAAATTCATGAAAATCTATAAATTAAAAATAAAAAATAGTAATTAAACTATTTTTTACTATAAACATATATAGATAACACAGTAATCACAAATCTTTTGTTCCCCAATAATACCAAAAAGACAAGGATACGAGAATATCCTCTTGTGTGATGATTCAGGGATGCTCAGGGCCTGCCGGGTTAAGACTTGCCAAATGTAAATTTTTAATAAGGTGAGCCTGAAAGACTGACCAAACTCGATTAAGAAATTCACTTGCGGGTTAGCTCGCAGACGCCCATATATCTAAGTATTCCTTAAACCGAGTAATCCAACGATAACCAACTCTCTCGCATAACATGTTGAATCTTTGCGAATGGCCTTTGGTTTCTTGAGTACCTTGCACGATAAAGAAAAAAGAATGGCGATTTTAGACTCCGTTTGATTGCAAAGATGGAAAAAGAAAATAAATTTAGTTAGTTTGTGTGAAAAGATAGAAAATAAGGTGAGATGTGTTACTCATTTTATAAGTATATATCCTCCATCCTTCAATATTTTTGGTGAAAAATTTTTACTCACCACCAAGCAAAGAAAATTTCTTCATGGAAAAACTTAAAAATCAAGTGGATATCACCTTTATCACTCAACTTATTTTCCATCTTTTCATCAAAACTAACTCAATTTTTTTTTTCCACTTTACATCAAACGGAGCCTAAGATACATTTATTAATCAAAACAAAGAATCCGTTAAATATTATTGAAGAAGAGAAAACAAAGAGAGAAATATATAAAAGGAAGAAGTAACATTACGAATATTAAAAATAATGCCTTCAAGGGGAATTTGGAATGTATAAAGTTCTTGAATTCAGCTCAGCCAATATTCTAGATTCAACAAACAAAAAGAGTACGAAACAAATATTACGTGATTGATTATCTATACACTGCAAGGGCAGATAAGTATACTCCTTTTTGTAGCTCTACACCCAGAGTTTTGAATTTGCAACCTCTAGCTTACTAAAAGGGTGATATTGCTACTAGTTGCTTTCCAAATACTCAACAAACAAAGTCAAGGGCTTCGGATGAATTTAATGTGATCAAAATAGCAAATGGATTATTACGCTACCAATGAACTCGACAGGATCAAAGTATAATCAAGTTCATTCGTCATCGGTGAAGAAAATTATTTATAAGGATCGTATTGCCTAGGTTGATTTTAGGGTTTTTATTAAAAAAATAATTTGATCTATGATAGTTAAATTAAAACCTTAGGTCTAATTAATTTTACTATCAAAAACTGTATTGTGTTTTCTAGCAATTATATCAATTAAGCAATCATACAAAAGCAATCCACAATACGAGGAAGTAACGAGGTATACCTACTTGCATATAGAACTAATCCTCAAGACTAACCGACATTACTTCAGTATGATCAAAACGAAATTACAGACTTGATGACTTACAATAATTGCTTCCCCACAATTTATACAACGGTCCTGTCAATCCCTTGAACGTAGAATCCAAACGCAACTGGCTTGGTGTAGCGCTTTCCACTTTCCCGGCTTACCCATCACCTTTTTCTACGTACTTAATCACAATTCTTCACCCCCGACTGCGATTTCCCTTATTGCAAGTAGTATGAAAAAAAGAGAGAAAAACAATTATATTTATTCATACTAATATAGAAGATAATGTTAACTGAACAGCATCATAAATTTAGATTTGTTTTTGCCTCTGTTAGGATTATAATACTAAGACAGTATTTTCCTTTTTATTTTATTTTTGTTTTAACTGAAAAATTGAATTAATGAAATCCATGATAGAAATGTAAAGGTGAATGTGTAGGTTAGTATACATGTGTGTGTATATATATAATGCTTAGTTCGCCAACATCATAAAGGGGAACATGTGCCTTCTCCAGGCCTGCTACTGCCACTACCAATTCCCTTTAAACCGTGGACAAATATTTCGATGGACTTTATAGAAGGACTGCCTAAGTCCAACCATAAAGATGTTATTTTTGTGGTAGTCGATCGGTTCTCTAAGTATGGGCATTTCATTAGCCTTACCCATCCTTTCTCAGCTATGGATGTTGCTTCAGCTTTCTTTGAACACATCCACAAATTACATGATATGCCTACTACGATTATAAGTGATATGGATCCAGTCTTCCTCAGCAAGTTTTGGACTCAATTGTTCAAATAATTGGGCACACAACTCTGCCATGCCATAGCATATCACCTTCAAACTGATGGTCAAACAGAACGATTTAATTAATGCTTGGAAATTTTTTTGAGGTGCGTGGCATCAGATCAACCAAAGCAATGGGCCAAGTGGCTAGCTATGGAAGAATGGTGGTATAATACCACTTATCACACAGCCATTGACATGTCTCCATTTGAAGCACTCTATGGTTTTCCTCCTCCTTAACTGTGTATTCCTTAAGAAAAGTATCAACCAGAACTAGAGGTCCAATAATTCATAAAGGAAAGGAGAACTACCTTGCAACTTATTCGAGCTCGCTTACAGGAAGCCCAAAGTTGTATGAAGTTTTACGCTGAAAGCATATAACTGAAAGAGAGTTTCAGGTGGGGGCTTGGGTATTCTTGCGCTTACAATTATATCCACAAACATCCTTATCTATACGCTGAGATTCCAAATTACCACCACGGTTTTATGGTCCGTACGTACCAGGTACTTGATTGTGTAGGGAAAGTTGCTTATCATATTCAGTTGTCTCCCACAACTTCTATCCACCCCATTTTTCGTGTGTCAATGCTTAAGAAAATGTTAGGCAACCATCAATTGGCTTCTTCAAAACTTCATCCTATTAATGCAGCCGGCCAATTTCTAATGGAACCAGTTCAAATCTTAAATCGTCGTCTCATCAAAAGAGACAACAAACCTGTTCCTCAAACGTTGGTGCAATGGTTCAACCTTCCACCAGAACAAGGAAGATTTGGCGACAATTTTGGAGCAATTTCCTGACTTCGATCCTTGAGGACAAGGATCAGCTTAAGGGGAAGGTATTGTTGTGAAATGGTGAATTATGTTCCATAATTGGGGGAGGAAGAAGGATTAACAGCTAGTAGTAGATTCAATTGAGGAAATGGGTGTCATTTTATTGATATGAAGGGATAATATAACGTCGTCGTTTAGCTAAATGAAGTACTGTTATTTCCTTTATTTTTATTATTGCTTTCTTTTCTTGTTATAAAAAGAATGCCTCATCCATTATAAGGGGGCATCGATATGAAGAATTTATTTCTTTTTTTTTGTTAAATCCTTCCCTCTCTTTTTTTTTCTCTAATTCTTTTCTTCTAAACCCTAATATCTTAATCTAATTTCTATTAAACAAAGCCATTCATAACAAACACCCAATGCCTGAACCCCTTAATGCCAATGGACCTATTTCTTAATCTCAAATAACCGTCTGGAATTCTACATGCTTATAATGCCAAGAATCCAAAACTCATAGTGTACATTACAATGGGGATTTTACCATACCCCATTTCGTTAAATACTTTAAACTTAACAAAATTATAATCATCTAATTGTGGAAGAAAACCAAACCCTATAATTGTTGAAGAATACCAAAATTTTTCATTATGAAAGGACAATTAAACATACATAAACTTCTACTGGCGGGGTTCAATAGGCAATAATTGACTAGTTATAATCGACAAACCCATCAAGACAGAGTTATCCATTGCAAGAACCGCGACGTATAATCACAAATTCACTAGAAGATAAACAATTCATATGGAAATTGAGACCGGCATCATTCTGATTACGATTATATCCATTGCTATAACAATAGAATTGTTGTTGGGTCGATGGGATATTGGGATGCTCGTGGATTAATAGGAGTTGGTGTTTATGGGAATTAGTGATGTGGGTGTTAATGAAATTAGGGTTTGTGATGAGGGAATATCATGGTTTAAAAACACATCTGAATTAAAGAAGTGGTTTGGGGGGAAGCCTAGGGAGGATTTTTTCCATTAATTCCCCAGGAACAAGAAGACTATTAGACAACATTGCCATTGTTACAGGGTTTCTTTCTCCTACGGCTAGTATTTTTCTTAAGAGTTTTAATAGACCCTTTAATATACACAACATTACAAAATTAACCTATTAATAATCATAATCATGTCATAGGTTTTCTGAGTCAATTAACCTAATAAATGGGTTCAATTTTAAGCTTGAACGTCTTAAAATCGGGTCAATTTTGAGTTAGTCGTGTCAAATATAGCAACCAGAACTAAACTCGTATATTATGAGTTAGACGTGTCTGACTAAATTTGACCGGAGACATACAATGAACGACACACACAAAAAAGAAGAAAGTATTTTCATATGGAGCCTTCATTAATGCCAAAACAAATAAGGCAAGTTATAAAATCATACCCTACCAGTAAATACAGAATTAGATCAGCTTGTCTCTACTTCAATATGTGGTGCTTGAAGAAGATGGTAAAAACTCTCACAAAAGAAAAGATAAAAATCCCATGGATCTAAAGATTGGTGCAAAAACCCTCAAATCTAAGGATATTATTGGGTTTATTACTGGATTTAAGAATAACCGGCGATGCTCTCATCATCCTCCTCCTCCTGTAGAAAATAAACAGAGTGGAGCGAAAAGGAAAGTAGGGTTGCAGAGTGAATACTCCATTTTTTTAAATCTCCATAAGTTGTTGGAAGATATCCATGGAAGGAGCTGGTAAACCGGCAAGGACGTTAACACTTTTGCTATCGGCCCCATGAGCTAGGAAAAAAATTGCTTCCTTCTGAGGGAAGGACGTACGGCCATATGCAACAGGTACTCCCCACCCGAAATTGGTGGTGTTAAAAGAAAGCCTAGTCCAAGAACTAATGAAAACCGTTGCAGCCAAAAATGATTTAGCTCTTGTTACTTCCAAATAGTCTATGGTGGACCTTATATATTTATCTGTAATCATACCAATCGCTTCTTTAACTAATATCATAGTGTCCGTTAACGGCTTCTCAATTACCTCTCCAGCACTGCAGAGAACGTGCGCAAACACGACACCATTGCCAAAGTAACCTTGCGGTAGTGGCGGGTTTAATCTAGACCGTCCATCAACCACGAGGAGGAGTTTTATCCGTTGATCAGGATGGAGTTTCAAGGCTTTGGTCCTTGCCCTCCACACGAAGGCTGATAGGGTTTCGAATGAGCTATGGTTTGCTGGACACCCACATTCGTCATCGGCTTTCGCCTTGATCTGTTTAATCTTGTCCGGGCTAAAAATGAAGGATTTGACATGATTTCTGGTTCGTCTGTGTTTGATGCATATTCGATCTCATTAAATTCATGATGTGGGAACTCGATTTTAGTAGGGTTTCGAGCTCTCAACATGCTTCGGTCGAGGTAGGGACGGATACTAAGAGGCAAACCCTGGCGATTTCGCTCCAAGAGTTCATAAATTGCATAGAGCCATGACCATCAAGAATATTATGGTTTGCGCATACCCCAAGTACAAATCCTCCACATTTGAACTTTGTCACCTACAACACACACAAATATAGATGTATAACTTTCACTCACTGCCAACAATTTTTTTCAATTCAGGTATTTTGGCAACTTAGTACTAGTTAATTAGTTCATCTCTTTGAAAGAAATTCAACACTTAAATCTCCATATGAAAAACGAACAGGATTTCATCCATCAATGAAAAGTTTTCAACAATTCAAACATTTACAACCTATGAAGTTGAAATTATACTTAAAATCACTAAGCTATTAATCATTTTGTTTTAATTTTTCTCTTCAAAATATTTAGGTATAATCTGCACACATATCACGTGTAAACTAATTTAAGATATGCCGAAGGATAATAGTCAAAGTCTTAAAAGAACGAAGTATCATTTTTATCTTGGCTTGTCTTAAATTGATGAACACCATTTATTTTAAGGGCGGTATAAATGTAAAGGTGAATCCAATAAAAAGTTTTAATTTATAGTATAATTGTTAGTAGATTATTCCTGTAAAATGTATATACATATATGCATATTTAAAATTATACACACACACATAGAAAATGTTATTGGACGTTTAGGTTTGGATTAGATTTTGACTGAAGGGAGGAGACGATGCTTTTTATAAATATTACATTTTTAACAATTTAATATTGAATTATCTACTAAATTCATGATTATATCCACTTTAATTAAGTACATAAAATAGGGTAATTTTATTTGAACCCACATAAACATTCTTCTCACCTCACATAACTTTTTGAAATTTAATAGAAAACATCAAAAAAAATAAAATTTAACCAAATAATCCCTTAACGTAGTTCACCTTTTCAATTCTCCGCTCATGAATTTGCCTTGTCTCTTTCACCTCTATGATGATTGATCTTTCTATGCTTGATTTATTCACCATAAAAATATAGATATGATGTCTATTGATGGACCAAATTGACAACAATAAATCAATGCATATATATATACATACATATTTTGTAATTTTAACTCTGACATGGATTCTAATCATTTTTGTAACTATAACACACCAAAATGACCTCCAATTTCTCTTCATTTTTTCCATTGAACTAATTTTTCCGGAACAACTAAACCCAGTTACTCATTTCGTAGTTTTCCCCACTTCATTTAACAAAAACATATTTTGGGTCCTCTAATTCTACTATATTTTATATAACATGACTTTTCTTTTATATATTCCAATTGTCGTTGCGATGAAATGAATTGACGGAAATTTTTATATTCTGATCGTTGCTGAGGTGGACTGAATTAGAATTAATTTTTATATTCCCAATCATTACTGCAGCGAATGGAATTGGTAGAAAGTGTTGCACAGTCTTGTTCATTGACTCTAATTAAGTTAGGGGGTGGAATCAGTCAATTCGATTTGGTAATTGGCCTATACCGAAACAAAATCATGATGTTCAGTAATTTTGGTTTTGATTTTTCGGTTTCAATTTTTCAAAACACGAACCATACCATGGCGCAACCGAAATAGTGCGTTGTGTTAAAGCCCAAGTGCAGGCACGTCAAGTTGTAATATAGTCTCGGAAGTCCGAGTGTCGAACCACAGGGATAAGTGAAAAGGAATGGAATGGATTACGGATTAAAGTGTTTTCTGATTCTTGTAAGATGAAACGGTTATCGAACAACGTAAATGTAAAATGGTTGTGAAAATTAATAAGAAAGCACTAAGGTAGTTGGAGGTTAGTTATGATTAAAGAGACGGTGATCACTAGCTCATACAAAGATTATAACACAAGATTTCTCAAAATATGGGGAATGTTGGTGTATCTCTCAATAGCAAAGGGTGCGACGCTAGGCGACTCATTCCCGATTTGAAGCTATATCGAGAAAGAGACATACGACATTCCACCAAAGACGGGGTTATCATTCCTACCTCTTAGCTACGGGTGTGAAGCAAGGCAACCCATTCCCGATGAAGCTAATCCGAGATAGATATGACAAACTCATCATTAAACGATTTAACATAAAGCAAGTGTAGTAATCTCATGATTTAAAGAATGAAAATTATAAAGTGAATCCTAACAATGAAACGGAATAAAGTTTATGGGACAAATTAGTCAACTCATCGTTTATCACATATGGTAGAACATAAAGAGTCTAAGTATCACATAAAGTGTAAGAAGCACTCAATATATCAATAAATGAATCAAAGATAAGCTAAACAAATTTAAAATCCATCTATGGAGTTTTAAGAACTATTCATAATTTCTATGAAGAGGGAAAAACTCCATGGATGGGGGAAAGGGACTACAAGCTTTCTAGAACCATAGAAATATGTTGTATGCTCATTAACAACCAAGAACTAAATATACAAGGCATATAAAGACTTAACTTAATATGAAAATACCTAGAAAGCTTGAAATAATGGAAGATATGATGAAGAAGAAGAAGATTCACAAATATTTATCAAACTTTAGATATGGATTGAGCCATTAATCACCAAAAATCATATCACAATCAACCTCCGTAACCTTAGAAATAGACTACTCCATAATAGATGCAAGAACAAATATCATAGAAGAAGAAATCATTCTTACAAATTAAGCACTTACAATGGAGAAATGAAGAACAATCAACAAGTGAGCTCTCCCCTCTCTCTAGAACTCTAAAATGTGTAAAAACTAGATAATATCTTTTCTATGTAAAAGAAATAATATATATATTAAAAGGTAGAAAAATATCTAACTAAATATCTAAAATAGCTTGAACCACTAAAATAGCCCATTTTGGGTGTGAAATGGCCAAGTTGCCAGGGCCATGATCGATCATGGCCAACCCATGATCGATCATGGGGTCTTCTGCCTGAAGATTATTTGCACCATGATCGATCATGGGATTCCATGATCGATCATGCTTCTGGAAATTCTCTAAATCAGCACTTTTGTAGCTTTTGGCTAGTAGTTGATCAATTCCTCGAAGGCCATTGCATCCTATGCCTATAAACACACAGAAACACAACAAAAGCACACCTAGCGGGACAATATTAGATACAAAACTCGCTAAGACACTAATCTCAAGATAAGCGGATAATTAGGCAGAATTAATGCAATAAACGCGTCAAGCGACTCTGAGAGAGAGCTTATGCATGACAATATTAGGCGTTTATCAACTCCCCTCAACTTATCTCTTGCTAGTCCCTTAGCAAGACAAAAATATATAATAATTACAAAAGCACTACGCTATACAAAAAGTTGTTAACTTCTAAGTTCCCAAAGAAGACGAGTTGCATCTCGTGAAGGTTTTCAGAAATGATACCTACAAACATTAGGAGTTTGATCATGATGAATGATGAGAATGAAGATTCAAGTTTCAATTTGCAAAGCAAAAGGCATTACTATCAATTTTCCAGAACGATGGACTTTTGAATGATTGTCTAATTCGCCTATCTCCTTT
Organism: Lonicera japonica; assembly: GCA_021464415.1. Lineage (NCBI taxonomy): Eukaryota > Viridiplantae > Streptophyta > Magnoliopsida > Dipsacales > Caprifoliaceae > Lonicera > Lonicera japonica. Next base: position 99,189,804 of record CM038463.1, on the reverse strand, counting down.
AGAACACAATCCCATATTCTCCAATGCTCATATACTAGACTTCGATTCAAGCAATTCAATATAAACACAAAGAGTCATAGTCATTTGAGAAGGAAGAGAGAACTTTTTCAAAAACAAAAGCTCCGAGATTTATCAATTCTAAACACTTTCTTTATCTTTTCTTGGAAATTTTTTTGCTAAATTAGATCAGGGCGGTTTTCATCTCTATGAGGGGCAGCGGTCTCACTTATGAAATTTCTCATTACTGCTCATTCATTGGAGCTTAAAGGAAGCTATTCACCCTTTCCCATATGGTAACCTTTACCCATCCGTAATATTAGACAAAGAGACTTAATATTTAGTCAAGTGAAGCTTTAAGTCAATATTAGGATAAAAGTCATCCAAGTTATCAAAGTGCTATGCTTTTGTCCTCTCATTGGAGGATCTTTTCGAAAGAGCTTCCATCATTTTTGGACAAAAATTCATCTTCTCTCAATGAAAATAAATCTAAGTGTTATTACCGAATTGGAAACAACCAAAGCAATCTAGCATGTGGAGCAAGAGAATATAACGGGATATGAGACTAAGTGGAGCAAGGCAATTTAGATTATCATTCAAATTCCTATCTAGATCAAAGATTTCAAGCCAAAAGCTAATGAAATAATAATCTACATCGAACAAAATATCAATCAATCATCAATTTTCAAACTTCTCAAAAAAAATTTTGAACATATCTCTTCTACTCATGGGAATGACTGATAGCAAGCCAAACAAAATAAACGTACCCCCCTCAACTTGAAACACACATTGTCCTCAATGTAAAGAGAATAAATAACAACGCACGGAAGGGCTACTTTGGCTTTGCTTCCCATGAGACAAAAATAAGACATAAACAAAAACTATTCACAAAACGGGTTAGAATTAGAATTCAAAAGCAAAAACCATAACATTCAATCATTAAAACCAAGTTTTAAAGTTAACATCATGTCAAAGTTCTAATACAACCCAAAAAGAAATAAAATAAAGCTAAGCGTAAATATAACTAATAAAAGAGTTTTCAGGATTTGGCAAATCGCATCACATGTCGGGAGGTGGGGGTGGTGGAAAACGACCATACAACGCCTCGAACTGCTGGCGTATGAACTCCTGCTGGGTCGCCATCTGAGCTGCAACTCGTGCCTCGACCTGGGCTGCAATATCGGCCTCCAAACGGTCCTGACGCAATACCATAATCTCTACCCTCTCATTGACGCTAGCAAACCCGGTCTGCATCAAAGCAGTCATCTGCTCAAACTGCTCTCTCATGAATTCCCTATTGTCATCCACAGGCCCAGAGCTTGCCCTTCTTCTACGCCTTGATGTACCCGGAACATCCGCTCCTGCTTCTTCAGCCCCTTCTTCTTCGCTATCACCCTGTTGTGGTGCGGCTGTGGAAGAACTCGGCCTGTTCCTCAGTTGACCAGCGGCTCGAGTTTGGGTGGACCTATTCAGCGGTGCCCTAGGCATTTTCTTCTCATCGTCGGCTCTCTCAATTACCCCCGCTCGCAAACAGACCTTAGTGATCAACGATCCAAATTTGATTGTTTCATTGTGGGCGACCAAATCGATGATTCGCGCTATTCGCCCGATGATATGACGCAACAAGCAGCAGCGCTTGTTCGTTGCTATGGCGTATAGTACATAAGCCTGAGACGGGTAAATGTGCTGGGTATGGGAAGTTGGGTCCAAAGCGTTGGCAATTACCAGCCAAAGAGTTCTAAATCCCTCACGTATGTGGCTCCTATCGAATTGGTTCCCAATCCATTCTCTGGGTTCACCGGCTAGAAATGTGGCTAGATCGTTAGGCATCGGCTCTAAATAGTTGGTAGTGTCCGAATAGGGGAGGTCATGAGCATTAGGTGGCAAAGCTGAGATTCCCGTAATCTCAGTCAAAACTTCGAGGTTAAACGGAACCGTTCTGCCTCGAACATGAGCTACATATGTATATGGTGTATCGGGAACTTGAATCAAACTTGCAATAAATTCACGACAAATGGTGAGATTACATTGAGTACCTGGTTGACGCAAGTAGTTAATCCACCCCGGATATTGCTCAAACGTTGCTCGCTGGGGGAAATCGTCCAGCGTACCGATGAATACCGGCCTCTCTATCACTACCGTCCTCGTTTTGAAGGCGTAGTTCCACCACTCAAATTCTTGACGGCTCCGAAATCCGCGATAGCCGCCTCTCGCGGCTTCAATGGTAAGCGGCTTAGTGGGAGGGTTTGAGGAAGACATAATGGAGGAGTGCTATGCTTTAGAGGAGGTGGATAGGAGGAATTTGAAGCCTTGAGATGCTAGGGCTCGAAAATGGTGATGAGAGAGGGAAAAGGTGATTTTTGAGATGGGTTTGATGATTGGGGTTTGAAATTGGAAGATTTGAGGGTTGATTCTAGGTGGGGGAGGTTGGTAATGGTGTTTGGGGAAGGTTTGGGATCAAAAAGGGGGGGGGGGGCTAGGGTTTGGAAGAGATTTGGGAGAAGGGGAAGTGCAAAATGGGGGTTTTAGAAACGGCGCCCCTGTTTTATTACGGGACCATGATCGATCATGGTATACCCATGATCGATCATGGGTCATTCTGCCCAGTTGATCTTTTGTACAATGATCGATCATGGGATTTCCATGATCGATCATGCTGCCTTCTGACCAAATGCTCCATCTTCCATGATCGATCATGGAATTACATGATCGATCATGCTCTATGCTGCCTGAGAAAATTTTCACCCATGATCGATCATGGGTAGGGCATGATCGATCATGGACCAATCTGCCAGCCAAAAATTTTCTTTGCTTTCTTTGATCTAAAACACCTTATTTCTCCCCTCAACTTGGTCCGTTCAGACTTAATGACACCCGACTCTTCGATGACAATTCCTGAAACTCAAAAACACTAACAAAAACAAACATTATTTACAAAATCGACCCATGCCTTTAGGCATAAGTCGGGTCTTCGAGAGGGGTGGACTCCTCTCGAACTGGGAATTCCAAAAACGGCTTAAGACGTTGTCCATTCACCTTGAAAATGTAGCCGGTTTTGGGATCCTCAACATTCACAGCCCCAAAAGGAAATACTTGACGGACAACATAGGGGCCGGTCCAACGAGACTTTAACTTCCCGGGGAAGAGATGCAACCGAGTGTCATAAACAAGAACTTTGTGCCCAAGTTTGAATTCTTTCCTCAAAATGGATTTATCATGAAAGATTTTGGCACGTTCCTTGCTTATTTTTGCATTATCATAAGCATCTCTTCTTAACTCCTCAATTTCATTAATTTGCAACTTACGGTCAAGCCCGGCTTTTGTCAAATCGCACTTAACCATCTTAATTGCCCAGTATGATTTGTGTTCCAACTCTACTGGCAAATGACATGGTTTTCCGTACACTATACGATAGGGAGACATATCTAGAGTTGTTTTGTACGCAGTACGGTAAGCCCAAAGTGCATCGGTCAGTCTCAACGACCAATCTTTGCGGTTCGGGTTTACCGTTTTCTCTAGAATCTGTTTGATCTCCCTATTTGCCAACTCAGCTTGACCATTAGTTTGAGGATGATAAGCAAGCGATACTTTGTGATTTACACCGTACTTTTGCATTAATGATTGAAACGGTTTATTGCAAAAGTGAGTACCGCCATCGCTTATTATTGCCTTGGGGGTGCCAAAACGTGCAAGAATGTGTTCTTTCAGAAATCGGATCACCACTTTGTGATCATTTTTCTTGCACGCTTGGGCTTCTACCCATTTTGAAACGTAATCTACGGCAACTAAAATGTAAAGGTTACCGTAGGATGATGGGAAAGGTCCCATGAAGTCGATGCCCCAACAGTCGAAGATTTCGATCATCAGAATTGGGTTGAGAGGCATCATATTCCTCTTGGAGGACCCTCCAAGCATTTGGCATCTCTGACATGCCTTGCAGAAGCGTTGTGCGTCCTTGAAGAGCGACGGCCAGTACAATCCGCTTTGCAAAATCTTAGCGGTTGTCTTTTTTGCTGAAAAGTGTCCTCCGCAAGCTTCGGAATGGCAGAAGGACAGAACTCTCTCCAGTTCTTCGTCTGGGATGCACCGTCGGATGATCTGATCCGCACAATATTTAAATAGGTACGGTTCATCCCAGTAAAATCGACCCACTTCGCTCAAAAACCTTTTTCTATCTTGTGCGCCCCATGACTTTGGTATCTTGTCAGTTACAAGATAATTTACTATGTCTGCATACCATGGGAGCGTTGAGATTGCCAATAATTGCTCGTCTGGAAACGAATCTTGGATCGGACTTTCTTCAATGTTGTTCGTAAAAGTGAGTCGAGACAGATGATCGGCCACCACATTCTCGACTCCCTTTTTGTCCTTGATGCTCAAATGGAATTCTTGCAATAGGAGTATCCACCTCAAAAGCCGCGGCTTGGCATCTTTCTTTGTGAATAGGTACTTCAACGCCGCATGATCCGTGAAAATCACAATTGGCGATCCTATCAAATAGGATCGAAACTTGTCTAGGGCGAAGACAATTGCTAGGAGCTCTTTCTCTGTCGTGGTGTAATTCATTTGCGCATCATTCAAAGTCCTACTTGCATAGTATATCACACCCGGTTTCTTGTCTTTCCTTTGACCAAGAACCGCTCCCACCGCGTAGTCACTTGCGTCGCACATGAGCTCGAATGGCAAGCTCCAATCCGGTGCCTGCATAATTGGTGCAGTGGTGAGCATATGCTTCAGAGAGACGAAAGCTTCCTCGCACTTGGCGTTCCACTCAAACGGTGCGTCCTTGAGAAGCAGATTGCACATTGGCTTGGAAATGGAACTGAAGTTCTTGATAAACCTTCTATAAAACCCAGCATGTCCTAGAAATGATCGGACATCTTTGACATTCTTGGGCGTAGGAAGTTTAGCAATCAAATCGATTTTAGCTTTATCCACTTCAATTCCTTCAGACGAAATGATGTGCCCCAAAACAATTCCCTTGGTAACCATAAAATGGCACTTTTCCCAATTCAACACCAATTGTTTTTCCACGCATCTTCCCAAAACCTGTTCCAGGTTAGTCAAGCAATTGTCGAATGACTTACCATAGACGGTAAAGTCATCCATGAAAACTTCCAAAGTCCTTTCCACCATATCACTAAAAATACTCAGCATACACCGTTGGAAAGTGGCCGGTGCATTACATAGACCAAAGGGCATTCTTCGATAAGCGAAGGTACCAAAGGGACATGTAAAGGTGGTCTTTTCTTGATCATCTAGGTCAATCTCAATTTGATTGTACCCGGAAAAACCATCGAGGAAAGAGTAATATTCATGGCCCGCTACTCTTTCTAGAGTTTGATCCAAAAAGGGTAGTGGGAAATGATCTTTACGAGTTGCCTCGTTGAGTTTACGGTAGTCAATGCACATTCGCCACCCGGTGGTGACTCTTTGCGGAATCAACTCATTTGATTCGTTCTTGACTACCGTAAGACCTGATTTTTTCGGTACCACTTGAGTTGGACTAACCCATTTACTATCCGAGATTGGATAGATGATCTTTGCATCCAACAATTTCAACACCTCGTTCCTAACCACTTCTTGCATGTTAGGATTCAACCGGCGTTGAAATTGTCTCGATGTTTTTGCCCCATCCTCCAGGTGAATTTTATGTGTACAAATCAAAGGGCTTATGCCTTGGAGGTCGGCCAGAGTCCACCCAAAAGCTTTTTTGTATTTGCCAAGCAAATGAACTAACCTTCCTTCTTGGTCATCCGAAAGTTCGGACGAGATGATGACAGGGTAAGTGTCTGAAGCTCCCAAAAAGGCATACTTCAAGTTGCTCGGCAATAGCTTAAGGTCCATCTTTCCTTCGTGCGTTTTGGTGGACGACGATGTGTTTTCCTCTCTCTCCGAAGATTCAACCTGTTTGTCAGACAAAGAAAACACTTGCATACAATCCTCGGGTTCATCGGAAGTGGTTAGATAACCTTCCGTTGACTCCGATTCAAAATTTGCCACAAAGTGGTCTTGGATACATGACTCTATCATGTTCACGTGTTCATTTTCCTCATTATCATCGTCATCTCTTTGATTGCTCAAAGAGAACACGTTTAGCTCTAGAGTCATGTTGCCAAATGTTAACTTCACGATTCCATTCTTGCAATTTATTATGGCATTAGAAGTAGCAAGAAATGGTCGTCCGAGAATGACCGGAATCTCATTGGTGGGATTTGACACAGGTTGCATGTCGAGGATGATGAAATCAACCGGAAAATAAAACTTGTCGACTTGGACAAGCACATCCTCGACTATCCCTCTTGGGATCTTAACGGATCGATCCGCTAATTGAATAGTAACCCTCGTGGGTTTCAACTCACCCAACCCCAATTGTTGATATACCGAGTATGGGAGCACATTCACACTTGCTCCCAAATCTAACAATGCATTCTTGATCCTACAATTTCCTATGATACACGAAATTGTGGGACAACCGGGGTCTTTAAACTTGGGGGCTCTCGTGCCTTGCATGAGGGAGCTCACTTGCTCTGCCATAAAGGCCTTTTTCTTGACATTCAACCTTCGTTTGGTAGTACATAAGTCCTTGAGGAACTTAGCGTACGAAGGTATTTGCTTGACCGCGTCAAGCAATGGAATGTTGATTTTCACTTGCCTAAAGACATCCAATATCTCGGTGTTAGATTTGGATGGTTGGTTCAATCTCTCCGGAAATGGGACTTTGATCCCATTTTTGATCTTTTCAAGATCCTCCTTCCCTTGTCTCTCTTCCTCTCTTTTCTTTTCTTCACTCACAACTTTTTCAACCTCCGACTCCTCAACACTAGTAGATTTAACTATGTCCGCCACCTTGGGGGTTTTAGGAACAATAGTCTTGTCTACCTCCTTTCCACTTCTCAGGATCGTGATAGATTTGAGTTCTTCTATCTTGGTGCTAGACTCTCCTCCCTCTATGACTTGAACTTGCCCTCTAGGATTAACTAAAGGTTGAGAGGGGAATTTTCCCTTCTCTTGAGTAGCTAGGGCGGTGGTGAGTTTAGACATTTGAGTTTTTAACTCACCTACATCACGATCCGTTTTGTCCACAAATGACCTCAACAAAGCTTCCAAGTTTTGGTTGGGGTTTTGATTTTGAGGTGGAACAAAAGAGTTTTGAGGTTGTTGTTGCCTTTGGTTCTGATGATATTGGTTGTGGTTCTGACTTTGATTTCCTCCCCAACTGAAATTGGGGTGATTCTTCCATCCCTCATTGTACCTTTGAGAGTAAGGATCATTTTGGTTACGATTTTGGTTGCTATTTTGGTTGTACTGGTGCAAAACATTGACTTGGGCGGGATCTTTGAGGACTTCCCGAAAAGCGGGAATGGTAGGACAATCCTCGGTAGTGTGTCCTGAATTTTCGCAAATGACACACAACTGACTCGAGGATACTACATTGACCTCCTTAAGCTTACTTGCTTCCATTGCCTCTACCTTTTTAGACAATTGGAATAACCTTGCCCCCATGTCATCCTCATTGGACACTTGGTACAACCCACCCCTTCCTTGAGTTTTTGCTTTGGGTTCCTCGGAATAGGTGTTCCAATTTTGAGCACCTTCCGCTAATTCATCAAAATACAATAAAGCCTCCTCGGGATTCTTACTCAAGAATTGACCATTACACATGGTCTCAACAAACGTACGCATCTCAGGGGTGAGAGATTCATAGAAAAAACTAACAAGGCTCCACGTTTCGTGACCATGGTGAGGGCATGCGTTTAGAAGGTCCTTGTATCTATCCCAACATTTATAAAAGCTTTCATGTTCTTTTGGTGAAAAATTTGATATCGCTCTTCTTAAAGCATTGGTTCTATGAACGGGGAAGAATTTTTTTAGAAATTCCGCTTGAAGCTCTTGCCAAGACCGAATTGATTGCGGTCTTTGAGCATTTAACCAAATTTTTCCTTTGTCTTTTAGGGAGAAAGGAAAGAGCTTTAAACGCATGACATCCTCATTAATATTTGCCTCACGAAATGTGGAGCAGACTTCTTCAAAGTCTTTCAAGTGCAAGTATGGGTTTTCCGACTCCATACCATGAAAAGAAGGGATATGTTGAAGCATACCAGGTTTGAAAGAGAACGCTCCGGCTTGGCCAGCAGGAAGCACGATGCATGAGTTTGAAGTTGCCCGAGGCGGTTGAAGGTAGTCTCTCATGGTCCTAACAGGAGGAACATTGTTGGCCCCTTCCCCTTCATTATCGCTCTCGAGATCCTCGTTTCTACCTTGGTTTGCCATTCTTGGAGATGTGGGAGGGCTAATTCGAATGTCCACAAACAGTCGCCCTTGCATGAGCTTGGACAACGATTCGAATCGCTCCTCGGGAATTCTACAAAATCAAACAAAAATAAGGGAGAAAAATAAATTAATTAAATGGAGAGAAATACTTACAGAATGGTTTTGTACAAAACCCGAAATTCGCCTTTTTGCCTTATCCCCGGCAACGGCGCCAAAAAACTTGGCGCAACCGAAATAGTGCGTTGTGTTAAAGCCCAAGTGCAGGCACGTCAAGTTGTAATATAGTCTCGGAAGTCCGAGTGTCGAACCACAGGGATAAGTGAAAAGGAATGGAATGGATTACGGATTAAAGTGTTTTCTGATTCTTGTAAGATGAAACGGTTATCGAACAACGTAAATGTAAAATGGTTGTGAAAATTAATAAGAAAGCACTAAGGTAGTTGGAGGTTAGTTATGATTAAAGAGACGGTGATCACTAGCTCATACAAAGATTATAACACAAGATTTCTCAAAATATGGGGAATGTTGGTGTATCTCTCAATAGCAAAGGGTGCGACGCTAGGCGACTCATTCCCGATTTGAAGCTATATCGAGAAAGAGACATACGACATTCCACCAAAGACGGGGTTATCATTCCTACCTCTTAGCTACGGGTGTGAAGCAAGGCAACCCATTCCCGATGAAGCTAATCCGAGATAGATATGACAAACTCATCATTAAACGATTTAACATAAAGCAAGTGTAGTAATCTCATGATTTAAAGAATGAAAATTATAAAGTGAATCCTAACAATGAAACGGAATAAAGTTTATGGGACAAATTAGTCAACTCATCGTTTATCACATATGGTAGAACATAAAGAGTCTAAGTATCACATAAAGTGTAAGAAGCACTCAATATATCAATAAATGAATCAAAGATAAGCTAAACAAATTTAAAATCCATCTATGGAGTTTTAAGAACTATTCATAATTTCTATGAAGAGGGAAAAACTCCATGGATGGGGGAAAGGGACTACAAGCTTTCTAGAACCATAGAAATATGTTGTATGCTCATTAACAACCAAGAACTAAATATACAAGGCATATAAAGACTTAACTTAATATGAAAATACCTAGAAAGCTTGAAATAATGGAAGATATGATGAAGAAGAAGAAGATTCACAAATATTTATCAAACTTTAGATATGGATTGAGCCATTAATCACCAAAAATCATATCACAATCAACCTCCGTAACCTTAGAAATAGACTACTCCATAATAGATGCAAGAACAAATATCATAGAAGAAGAAATCATTCTTACAAATTAAGCACTTACAATGGAGAAATGAAGAACAATCAACAAGTGAGCTCTCCCCTCTCTCTAGAACTCTAAAATGTGTAAAAACTAGATAATATCTTTTCTATGTAAAAGAAATAATATATATATTAAAAGGTAGAAAAATATCTAACTAAATATCTAAAATAGCTTGAACCACTAAAATAGCCCATTTTGGGTGTGAAATGGCCAAGTTGCCAGGGCCATGATCGATCATGGCCAACCCATGATCGATCATGGGGTCTTCTGCCTGAAGATTATTTGCACCATGATCGATCATGGGATTCCATGATCGATCATGCTTCTGGAAATTCTCTAAATCAGCACTTTTGTAGCTTTTGGCTAGTAGTTGATCAATTCCTCGAAGGCCATTGCATCCTATGCCTATAAACACACAGAAACACAACAAAAGCACACCTAGCGGGACAATATTAGATACAAAACTCGCTAAGACACTAATCTCAAGATAAGCGGATAATTAGGCAGAATTAATGCAATAAACGCGTCAAGCGACTCTGAGAGAGAGCTTATGCATGACAATATTAGGCGTTTATCATACCATGCGATTTTTCATAATTTTTGGGTTTTTTGGGTATTAATCAATATATTTATAGTATTTACTTATTTCGATTATTTGTATATATAGTTAATTTTATTTATCAAAAAATACTATTATATTATTTTATATATTTACATATATATGGATTATAATTATTTCAATAATATAAAAATGTCAAAATTTATAAAATTTTGAACCAACAAAATAAAAAATTTAAGTGTGGGAGGTAAAATTTAGAGACATAGACTTTTGATTAAAGCCCAAGTTTGATTTCCAGTCCATTGGCCAGGCCACAAAGAATGCATCTAGAGCCATGGGACCATCTTCTAGCTGACCATGCGACATCATCACTTCTATCCGACCAGAAGATTAGCACCGGACCAATAATGGTCGGATAACAAGGCAAGGTAGCTAAGTTGGAAGATAGACAATGGGAAATAACTACTTCCGCAAATGTGAATAGGGTTAGGGACATGTGGAGTCTTGGAATAGTGCTCAAGTTTATCCTTTATGGTAATTTTGAATCATCTCAAACCCTGATGTAACTCTATCATATATATATATATATAAATAGGAGGGAAAAACCCATAGTTAAGAGATTAAATTCCAATTATTCCTGCTCATCTCTTTGAGGCTATTTGAGCTAGTGAAGAACACATGCACAAATGAGGACCTATTGTCGGATTATATTGGATATAAAAGCCAACGAATGAACCTTCCCTATAAACATATCTGGTCTCTATTCTTATATTTCTGCTACAGTTCATCTCATCACGTTACAGTTTGGTTATCAAATAGTGCAATCATGGCTGATTCCTTTCTAAATGGGCTTGGTTAGATTTTAGCCACCCACATTAAGAATTACACTATAAATATACTAATAATCTTATAATATCTCGTGAGTCTTTTTATATATATATTTATATTATCACAAATATAATATTCTATTAATAAACTTTAGAATTATACAAATAATGTATATATATAAAGCCAAAGATATTCTATAATATGAAAATAATATATACAATGTCTTAAAATAATATTGAATTAATATAGTTAAATATATTATTTACCGTTATTTTTGAAATTTTTGGTTCGGTATTTTCAATATTTCTATTGTTGAAATATTAAAACCAAAACCAACCCAAAGAAAGTCGGTATTTTCGATTTTGGGTATTTAAATATGTAAAACCAAAACCACCAAAACCATTTTTTCAGATCAGTTTCAGTTAGTTTCGGTTTTTACTATACCAATTCCCACCCCAAAAATTAAATAGATTAATGGGGAAATAAGTGGAGCAATAAAAATAGGAAATAAATGAATTAAGAAGTAGATTTTGATTTGAGATCTAAATTACATCTCATACAACTATAAATTTAATTTAATTTGTGGATATACTTCTCAATTTTTAAAATGGTACATTATATAAGTTTGTTAAAAAATTCCATAAATTAGGGATGGATTCACTGCAAGTAATGGCTGATAGAAATAAAATCAGCCATAGCTTAGGTTAATATATAATTATATAATTAAGGGATATATTTGACCATACAAAAAAGGAGTCCTAATTGGTGTAGTACATCAAGATTTTAATTAGCTGAGATATAATGCAATGTAATATTATAATAAAATGTAGACTTTGACAGACCCTACAAAAAAGAGAATCCTTTTTGGTGTAATACATGAATATTTTAATTAGTTGAAATGTAATGCAATAGTATAATAAATGCAGACTTTGACTGGGATTCTTATTAGTAAAACAATTAAATTTAATTCTAACTAGATTATAACTCGTGTTATGCACGGGCGATTTTATAAAAATTGTTTTTGAGCAAAAAATTGTTACCAAAAAAAATTGTCAACTATAGTTCTACAAATAAATTAGAAATTTTATTGTCTTGTTTATAAAGTTGAAAAGAAATTCAAATTGATTTATAATATAATAATAAAAAAAATATATAATCAAAGTATAAAAAACAAACACTAATTTGTAAATTCTTGAGGTGTGCAAGTTAAGATTAATAAAGAGAACAAATATTTCTCTTTATTAATAATTGAGGAGATTAACAAATTTTGTTTAGAAAAGAAAAAACAAAGAGAAAAAGGGAAAAAAAAGATTAACAATTAATGTAGCTAATTAATGAGTGCATTAATGAGTGCCATGTGGCAATTCCAAAACAAATCTTCCCCACTCCTCCCATTTTATATATATACTATTTGATATTAGATGTGTACTCTTAATTTCTTATAAGTTAAATAAATAATAAGTTTTATTATCTTATGTTAGTATATAATTATAAAACCAATGGGCATATTTAACCATATAAAAAAAAGAGAAAAAAACAACTTATATTAATTTATTTATACTAGTATAGAAGATACTGTTAGATGAACACCATAATAATTTTAGATTTATTTTTGCCTCTGTTAGGATTCTAATACTAAGACAGTATTTTCCTCTATATTTTATTTTTGTTTTAACTGAAAGTTTCAATTAATGAAATCCATGATAGAAATGTAAATGTGAATATTTAGGTCATTTTAAATGACCTTTCCACACTAATAATTCCCCACACGCCATCAAAGTTAGGGGTCTAATTCTTTCACTTTGTTTGGAAAGTTGAAACAACTCCAATAAGAAAGGGACATTTTTGGGTGTAAAGTCGATGACTTTGACCAAAAAGAGAGGAAAAGGAAAGAAAATGCAATGGACAGCAGAGGTCACTCTGATTTTTTGGTGGCATTTGGTTTCCTATTTGAATTTCAATTCTAAATTTTAAATTTAAGTATTTAATCAGAAGTCAATTTAAAATTTCCGTCCGTATTTTTTGTCAGAATGCAATATATAATTTTATAATCCCTAATTAAATATATCACTTTAACCATTTTACATAATTACTACTAACCTGAGCTATGAGAGGAGGCGTGCCAAGCATGTCATTGGCCCCAGCAAAGTCGTAAACTAGCTTGCCATGGATAAAAGGATGAGGCACTCTGTTCTCATCAATAATAACTTGTTGTAGGGTATAATTAGCTTCCGCCTCAACGAAAACCGCGCCTTGTCCAGTACACTCCACTGCCAGCTTCTGGTCCTTGCCCACCACGAGCCGCCCGGCAAGTGGGTAATAGTGGACCAGAATCTTGGATAATGCGTCCCTAATTACACTACAAGCGGTCTCATTAGATTTGCCTTCACATTTTTCATAGCAGTAAAATGTGCGAACTATCAGCTCTTTTGTTTCTTCATCTCCTTCTTCAGAAATTTTGGAGAATATGTTGGAATCAGTCCCCATTTGTTCAAAGTGTACGTGTTTAGTTTCAAACTGTGTATTGGATCAGTTGAGAGATGAGGTTATTGGTGTGATTCCCTGGATTTTTTATTTGGACACTATTATATAATGAGTATATGTTGATAATTAAAATATTTTTGTAGGTATGATTTGGACAATTAAAATATATTTGTCGGTTGATAATTAAAATATAGTTGAGAGATGGGGTTATTGGTATGATAATTAAAATATATTTGTTCAAAGTGTACGTGTTGATAAGTAAAATATGTTGATAATTAAAAAATATTATATAATGAGTATATGTTGATAATTAAAATATATTTGTAGGTATGTGATGACTGGTACCAATAATTGTAGAACAACTAGCATGTGATTCAAATGCTATGGTACTACAGAATTAATTATGAGGCGGTGTTTGACGTGTAGTACTACTGCCATATCTTAACAATCTTATTCTTTGTTTGATGTTAGTGAATTATTAATCCTACAAAGTCTGGATGAGACTAAATATTTATATCTGACCTCTTTATTCGACGTGTTAAACGAAGTAAAATAATAAAAAATGTCTGCCTCATTAATCAACTAATAAATTTGTTACACATTATTTAAATCACTTTTTAAATGAAAATATTGAGTGACGCGACTCTTAGAATTACCTATGATTATGATTATAAAATATACGTCGGCACAACTTGGACAAGTATCCATTTAAAAAAGGAAAAAAAAAAGAAAAAAGAGAGAGAGGAGAAATTATGCATGCATGCAAAGCGGCAAAGTACATGCATGATGATTCATTATTTAAGTCATTTTACTCAACTAATAAATTTATATATGAAGTCATAAGAGTTTGCAATTGTCACCTTTGTATGCTGCTATGGCGGCACTACCTTTGTGGTGAGAGATTTGAAGTCTTTTCTGATCCCAATATTTTTTTATTTTTTCACAATTCCAAGAGCTTTAATTAACGTATATTCTTTTGCACATAAAGGCTTAACACCGAAGGTAGGTCGAGTACCTTTAAGACTATGCTTTACCCTTAAATAGCATCACAACTCTAACTCTGTTGGTAAAACTTAAAAATTATGCCTCAACTGTCCTTTTATGATTTCCAAAAAAAGAAAATTGCAAACCAAATTTTTGATTTGTTTACAAGATGCATGTGCGCAAAATTTAAAAGTGCAATTTTCTCGCTTCAGAAGTGTCTTAAAGCACTTTTAAATCTCACCTAAGTAATGCAAAGGCCCTTTTGAGTGCAAGAGTGCTGAGTATTATACAAATTATATATATAATTAAAGCCATCCCATATAAATGATTCAACTAAAAATTCATGAAAATCTATAAATTAAAAATAAAAAAGTACTAATCAAACTATTTTTTAATGTAAATATAGATAACATAGTTGTAGGTGGTGCAAAATTTAGGCTCAACCCACGGTAATGATTTGAGAAAAAGGAGTTTTGTTATGGTAGTCAAAACGTGAGAATGGACAAAGGATTTTTTGGGTATGGTAGGTTCTCCCGGTAGTGCTTATGCTAATTTGGCAGTACATCCTCCGTTTGTGCGTGTGTGCTTATTATATTGAGCTCTTAAGGCTATAAATTGATCAATGAAGATATTGATTAAAAGCCCTATCTCTAAAACAGAAAAAGTGAAACAACAATTTACCAACATTCAGAATTTTCTAAATTCAACAACCAACCCTTATTCTGAGTCCTCCCTCTTCTATTTATACGTATAGAATTAAAGTTACATTTGCTCATTAGGGTTAACAGTAAAATGACTAAAGAGAGTAAAACTTCAATAACACTCCAGCATTCTCTCCCTTATCCACAACTAACAAATTCTGAAAGTGTACGTTTATAGTGGTGTAGTGGAGGCCAGTACGATTCTGCGCAGGTCTGTGTGATTCAGTATGATTCTCCTCATGCACTTTCCACGTCTGCCATCCCTTATCAAAGCTGACCTCGGCTCGGCCGTCTCGACAACCTCGGATGTCGGTAACTCAGAGTGTCATTCTGCTTGTTCCCTTTGCTCATGCCAAGCTTGTTGGCTTGATTCGCCGTATGGGCTCCTAAATAGATTGGGCCTACCCAATTTGCCTTAACCAAATTTTATGCTCCCTCAATTGCCCCTCAAGCATATGGTCTCACCAAACAAGGTAGGGAACACATGCTTGAATCCAATATTCAACTTGAAGCTTTTAAGAAAGGCCCGGCTTGATTCCACTCGTCAGCCATCGGCTGGATCACTTCATAATCGAGGCTCCATTTGCTCTTTCGAATTTTGGATCACCCATTTTTCGTCGCGCGTTCGCCAAAGGTATAGCTGCCCTTTGAATATCAAACTGAACCATTGCCCTCATTCTGCTTTCACTACTTCGCAAAAAATGGGATTTCATTTATGAAGATTTTTTCTTTTCTTCGTTCTAAGGTTTATCGATTCAGTCTCCCTTCTACTTGTCTTACATTTCGTCTCTTGTCAATTCGCCTTTTACCTTTGTTCTCTTTTTTCTCTAAAAAATCCAATGGGTCGTTACCAACTCACCACTAAAGATAGGAAATAAGAGTTCTAATGCCGGTTCCTTCCCAAGCAATTCGAGTGGATGGAACTTGAAAGTGATGGAGATGTGATTTTAGAGAAGGTCACATTCGATGTTGGGATGTACCCCATATACACCTCATACTTTTTGCAGGCCAGGTTATGAGTTCCTTTTGACCCTCTTTTGGTCGATTTTCTTCGCCGAACCCACATCCACAAGAGCCAAGTAGCTCCCAACATGGTCAGAATAACTCTGGGCATGGCTAAGGTGAACAGAGGTTTGGCATGTATTTCGATTTATGGGATACCTCATACTGTTATTCCTTGAATTTCTCCCAATCGAAGGGTATGTGAAGGACAAAAGCCCTAGCCTTAAATCTTGGCCTGTATTCGTGCAAGTACATGTATAGCGACATGGTACTCCTAAAAGGAGACGTCAAACCCAACCCGACTGAGTTCCTAGTTCCAAAGCAGCGTTATCGCCCTGGTGAGTTATAAACGAACCTAATATAACTATTAATGACCTTCTTCCCTTCTTAATCACTACTTTAACTTTTCGCATAAGAGGATTTGTTCAACAGGCATGGATGGAACACCATCCACTTCGAACAATTGAACGCCATTGCCTACAACACTGGCAATGGCGATGGCTCTATATTGAATCACCCAAGGGCAGCCTATAAAGCTCTTTGGCTATGAGACCGATTATATGTCTTTTTTCTGATAGGATTTTTCCTGGTGATTGGATAGTGGATGGCTTGGATCCGCCTGCCTGATACTAATTGTTTGCCCGGTATCACATTCTAAACCGGGTTGCTTAGCTTGACGCAGATAGGAGGGCATGTCAAACTGCGGCTGGATTGATTGAAGCAGCTTAAGGTCATCGCAAAAGAGGCAA
Organism: Lonicera japonica; assembly: GCA_021464415.1. Classification (NCBI taxonomy): domain Eukaryota; kingdom Viridiplantae; phylum Streptophyta; class Magnoliopsida; order Dipsacales; family Caprifoliaceae; genus Lonicera; species Lonicera japonica. Next base: position 99,172,928 of record CM038463.1, on the reverse strand, counting down.
AAAAGAAAGACAAGCAAATATGTCATAGTAAATCCTTTAGCGGTCTCTTTTACTGATGAAGGTTCCTCTACTCCAGTTAAATGAGGAGAAATAGTCCTTGCTGCCCTCCGTGTTACCACGGCTGGGAGTGTTCCGACTGTTACTCCCCTCCCAAGGCCAAATCAAGGGGTTGTAGTTACCATTGAGGGTGCGGAGAACCCTACTATATACAGAGATGAAGAGGACCCTGAAATCAATGATCTCTTCGACCCTATCGAGTTGTCGACTTGGTCGAACAAGCCGGTCCCTCCAACACAGTGCCTACCATTGAGTCGGGGGATCCTATCTCTGTTGCAGTCACTAAAGAACTGTTCTGTGTGACTGAAAAAATCGTCGGTTCTTCTCTTGTGGCCACTACTGTAGAACAAAATAATCTTCCTCCAACTGAAATCTTCACTAAGGAAGAAGGTGCATTTCCCATTTTCTCTCATTCTTCTAGCATTATTTTCTTTGAAGTTTTTTTTCATGGCCTATTAATGTCAGGAGGCACCTGATTAAGCAATACCGAATTTGCGTTGATGCTAATCCCATTCGTTATTTGTTTGAAATAAGCAATAAAGGAAGTTCGCCTCCTACAATCCTCCCCCTAATTGTAGAGGCAGCAGCTCCCACACGAATAAAAAGTTTGAACTTTCGACAAGTCCAAATGATGAAAGAAAAGAAGGCAGTAAACGCCTCTGAGATAGGCAAGCTGGCCACTCTCTCAATGAGGAGCAAAAAAAGGGCGCGCCCTTTAAGGGTGATAAAGAGGGGGCTTCAACCAAAATCCCTTAAGTGGAATCCTAGGGTTTACCGATGGATGTTGCTTTGATCGCTGACACCACTATCCCCCCGCTACCAATATTTTAAATCATGTCGAGACAGGGATCAACAAGGCAGTAGATGCCTCAATTGATCACGGCTTACTTGCCAATGTGGCCGTCACTAATGAGGGGGCTCAATTTCCTATCATTGTTGACCAAGACGAAAGTAGCCCCGGTCCTTTAGTAAACAAGGGCAAGGCAAAAAATTTTGTGGTGGAGCCAATCTATGCTTATCTAATTGGCTCTTGACTGGGGGAGGCTCTACAATTCGTGATCTTGAAGTTGTTCGTGTATTGATCACCTATATGGCCCTTCCGAAGGACCGCAAGTTATTGCAACACGAGGGTCCAGCCGACTTAGGGATAGGGACCTTTCGATACCTAGCTGACGTAAAACACCCTTAATATTCTTGTTCTTTTTCTTATTTGTGGTTTCAAGTTATTCTCAAAATATTATGCTTATAGGTTGGTGTGCGCCTTTCAAAGCTCGAGTTCACACGCATACATGAGTTAAGGAATGCCAAGGCCATAAAAAACGGAATGCTGAAATCAAGATGTTGAACGCCATGGTGGCTAGCTTGCTGGAGGCCGAGACTGCCAAGGACAAGGAGCTGGCTAATCTGAGAGTTTCCCTTCAGGAACAGGTTTCCGGCCTTCAAGGGGCTTTAGGTGCCTTAGAAGTCAATAGGCAAGCCAATTAGAGTTCTGAGTTGATGGCCAAAGGTGCTATTGTTGAGCTGAACTGGATCAAGGAGGAGCATAGCTCGGCCATCGCGCAGTTAAATGAGGTACACGCCTCTGAAAAGTCACAGCTGTGAGGTATCGAAGCTTAAGGACATCATCTACCGAGGTGGGTACCAAGAATTTTATGTGGCTACAATTATTTGTGTAAGTCCCAAGGAGATTAACTTATTAACACCTTAATATTTTTGTTACTTCCAAGTAAATTAATTAATTAATTAAAGTTCCAAGTATATTAATTAATTGATTTATTAAATACCACCTCCTTAGTGACCAACCATGGCATGTTTATAAATTACTAAGCATAGTGCTCTTTCATATATATATATATATATATATGTAACAAGCAAGAGAAAAAAAGAACCATACGCATTTGATGCTCATTCATGTTTCTCTGTTTTCCTTTTATGTAATATAATTCTCTTAAATTGATTTCATTTATTATACTTTTGTGCTAGAGAAACATATAAAGCTTTCAACCGAGTTCTATATTTTGGAGCGCACCTTTATAGACCCATAGTCGTTGTATCTTAGAGGGAATACACCATTAAAACCTGACTACACTCGGATATTATCCTAGAAGGGTGAAATCTTCTTTTAAGAACAGTGCTTAGCAGTCTTTGACTGGTTTAATTATTTACTCCCGCGTCCATTTTCATTAACTTTCTCTAAAGCACTCATGAATACCAGGAAAGCACAGGGCCAAAATGCGCAAAATCGTGGATCAGTAATATATAAAAGGTGTAGTGTGGGTCTCAAATCCTCTATTTCACACAAAATTTCATTGGTTCATATAAACTTAGTTTCACCAAGTTCTTGTGAAATAAGATTTGTTGCCCTAAGATTAGTTTATAGCCCGAAAGGAATTAGTTATGACACACTGTATTCTCACGTTTTTCTGGCATAATTTTTTGAATGATCATTTGGTATTTTTAAATAGTGGGGGATTGTTGTATATTTTATATATTTTTAAATACAAAATCAATATATATTCTATTTTGTGGAATTCATTTGATGAGCCCCACATATTCTAAAATATCTTGAGCACCAAGAATTTTATGTGGCTACAATAAATTTTGTAAGTTCCGAGGAGATTAACTTATTAACACCTCAATATTTTTGTTAGTTCCAAGTAAATTAATTAATTAGTTAAAGTTCCAAGTATATTAATTAATTTATTAAATATCACCTCCTTAATGACTGACCTTGGCATCTTTATAAATTATTATGCATAATGCTTTTACATATGTATGTACCAAGCAAAAGGAAAAAAAAAGAACTACATTTGATGCTCATGGTTTTTTGTTTTCCTTTTATGTAATATAAATTTCTTAAATTGATTTCTTTTATTATATTTTTGTTCCAAAGAAACATATAAAGTTGTCTATCGGGTTCTATATTTGGGAATACACCCTTACAGACCCATAGTCATTGTATCCTAGAGCGAAGACGCCATCAAAACCTGATTACACCGAGATATTATCCTAGAGGGGTGAAATCTTTTCTTAAAGACAGTGCTTAGCACGCCTCGACTAATTTAATTATTTACGCCCACATGTTAGGTTTATATTTTTAGTTGGCTTAATTTCGATTCTAAAAGCACTTTTTTCATTTTAATTTTTTTAATCAAACTAAAGATTTGAAAATGCAATAATCAACAGAAGCTCGTCGAACTTACTGGATTCACTGTTCATAATTTAGGACCTTTGGTAAGTTGGTTATATGGTTTTTTTCAAAATATAGGTGGTGGTTAAGAGTTAAAATCCAAATCAAAAGTAATTCTAGTCAAATTCGATTTTAAGTGTTTTTACCGAGTTTTGCACACAAATTGATGAGAAAACTTTTGAATTATGTTATAAACATATTCCATAGGTTGCCTATGAAATTTGGGTCGGATCAGAATTCGAACAAACTTAAAACGATGATAAGTAAAATACATAAAAACAAAAAAGCATCGTAAAAAGCATAAAAGCATCATAAAAAGTGGCGGACTAGTACAACTTACTAAATTTTGGACTGAGCGAGCCTTTAATTTTTGGGAACTTATTTTTTATCACAAAAACTCATTTTGAAGTGTTTTAAACATTTTCCAATGAAGAATTTGACTCAATATTTTTCTATAAATATAACCCATTGGTTTAAGACAAAAATACATGATTCTAAAGAGATTTTTGAGAGAAAAATATTCAAATGCTAGAATCAATTTTTGAGAGGTTTTAAGACACCACCTAGATTTTATTTACATGCCATAAGAGATCCTATTTGTTGGTCGGAAAACAGCCCTAGAGAGGGGGGTGAATAGGGTTTTAAAAACTTAATGCGGAATTAAAACGTTTTTAAAATGTTTAAGCAAAGCAACTTAGTTAAGTAACAATATCAAGGAAATAATCAATTTCAAATAATCAATCCCAAGACAAGCAAATAAGCATTCTCAAAATACAAGCAATAATATAGAAATTAAAAGAGAGCTTGAGTTTAGAAAGATTAAACCAATTTGAAACTCAAAACTTTTTGTCCTCACGGTTTGGTTTCCTAAACCATACGTCCGCGCTCGGTTAGTTTTCCAAGAATTTTCACTATTTAATCTTCTTTGGGTAAAGATCAAACCTCAATACAAATATTGCTATGCACACAACACTCACAATGTAACTATACCCACTACACTTCTTACAAGATATGTTCTCTTGCTCTACAAAGAGACAAATTATCTTTTGAAATAAAAAATGAATTGTTTGTGGTGATACACACCAATACAATAACTCTCAAATGTATTTGAAGATTAAAAATGAAGCTCACACTAGAGTTATCAAGATTGATCAAAATGTGTTATTGAATCTTCGTATATTTGAATATATTAATAATAGAGTACTAGAATGATTCAAGTTATGTTAAAACATGTCTAGGACCTCATATATATATCTTGCAAAATCATATGGCCGTTGGGGGTGATTAAGAAATGTTTTGGGTCAAAGGTATACATTTTCAAACTTTCCAACAGCTAGTTTTGACAAAAAAATTCAAATTTATTTTGATAATTTCTCCAAATATGACCGTTGGATCATGCTCAAATTTTGGTCAAAAATGCTACGAGATATTGTCTAACTATTGTAAAAATTTCAAAATGATCGGAGTCCGGAAAAGCCTCCATCATACCGTTAGATCAAAACTGTATGAAAATTGAGCGAATTTTAAATTAAAAATAAAAACATTTTTGCAATTTAACAATTTAGTTCCAAATACAATTATAATGATTTGTGAACCTTAGAGACATGTTTCTAAGATACCTATTTTTATTAGAGCTTAAAATATGATCATTTAAAATTAATATGAATTTATTTTAAAACTTGGTCTTTGTAAAATGATGTTTTTCAAATAAATTCAATTTCAAACTTGTTTGAATCAATATTTAAAAGATGCATGAATACGTTTGAGCTATAAGGATTTGATCAAAAAAAATAACTTTACATAAATCTTAAGCACTCACTTAATTACTGAATTAACGAGTCTTCGAATGCTTTGATTTATTTCTTCGGATTGATCTTCATTTAAAGCTTTTTCTTTAAAGCTTTTAATATAGTATTTTGATCATTTGTGCTTCATGATTTGCATTGAGAGATTTGATCTTCCTTATCTTGTCCAATGATTGAATAGTGAAAGAGTGATCATTGCCATGTTTTTCTTGAATTTTTCGAGTAAATGAACTATATACTTATATCAAGAAACATGTTAAATTACACATGATTGATTTATTGTTATTATCAAAATAAGATTAAGACCTTAGGTCAACACTATTGTTCTTTAACTTTAAAAACTAAGGTTTCAAACGTTTGTAGTCATGCGGGATTATCTCCAGTTACAATTAGAGACAGGGTGAGCAAAGCTAATTTGCGATAAGGGAGATTGTAGATAGGGGTAAAAGATTGTGGTTAAATGCATAAAAGGAGGTGACGAGTAAGCCAGAAAAAGCGGAAAGTACTAGGCCAAACAAACTGCGATTGAATTCTACATTTAAAGGATTAACGGGATTGTTGCTTAAATTGTGGGGAAATAATTGTTGTAAGTTATCGAGTCTGTAATTCTATTTTGATCATAGTGAAACACTGCCCGTCAATCTTGAGGATTAGTTATACGCAAAGTAGGGATAGCTCATTACTTCCTTGGGTTGTGGAATTTTTTTATTTGATTACTTGATATAATTGTTAGACAACACAATACAGGTTTTCACAGTAAAATTGATTAACCCTAGGGTTTTAATTCCACTTATAAAATCTAATTTTTTTTTGATAAAAACGTTAAAATCAACATAGGCAAATACAATCTTTAAAATTTTCATTAATTGGTATCTGAGCAGGTTTCCTTAATTCGTTAAGATTTACATCTAGATTGATTTAAATCTATTTGTTTCTACTTGTTTTGTTTGATTTGATTTGATTTATTTTTGTGGCTACCAAAATTGATTTGTCTAAATCTCAGATTCCTACGCTTAATGGGTCTAATTATAACTATTAAAAAATTCACATGACTATTTATTTACAATCTTTAAATGAGCGAATTTGGCAAACCGTTTTAAATAGTTATACAAGATTCATTGGGAATGTAGAAAGGAACAATGGACCTAAACAAGTAGCCTTATGGACTACTAAAGAATTAAAAGTAGTTAATGTTAATTCTCAAGGTTTGAATGCAATAATGGGTCATGTTTCAAAAGAAGAATTCAAAAAGATTTCAAATTGTACATGTCCAAACAAGCTTGGGATATTTTGACCGTAATTTTTGAAGGAACCATAACTATGAAAAGTTCTAAAATTCAAATGCGCATGACATATTTTGAAACTATAATTATGAAAGAAGATAAATTTTTTGAAACTCTTTATAGTAAGCTCAAAGACCTAGTGAATTCTTTACACATCCTTGGCAAAATAATTTCTAAATCTCATGTTGTAAAGAAAATTCTACGGTCTTTACCTGATAGGTTTATACCAAAAATTACTACCATTAAAGAAAGTAATGATAGGATTCCTTAACGAAAAATGAAGTAATCGGCTCTCTTCAAACTTTTGAGTCTAACTGGCTTTCAAAATATAAGATTCAAAACAAAAAGGCATATCAAACCATTCCTCTTAGAGTTAAGGATGAAAAGATGGTTGAATATAATGAATTCTTTATATCTAATTTTCAAGATATGGCTAATTTTGCACATAATTTCAATAGATTCATGAAACTAAATCAGAAATTGGACAATGGACAATGGTGGTCAAAATTTTGAGAAGTTGAGAAAAAAGAATTTTTAGAATAAACCCCAATCAAGTGAGAATTGCTTTGAGTGTCAAAGTAGAGATCATAAAGCTTTTGAATGCCCTATTAAAGTTAGGAGATTAGAGAAAGAGCTTGGTAAAAAGGGTTTACATGCCACTCTTTGTGATGATGAGCAAAATTTGGACACTTAAAAGGAATCTCATGAATATTTAGCTTTTCCCGCAAAAGTTTCATTGGAAAAAGTGAATCAAGAAATTTCAATTCTAAGAATTCATTTTATGATGTCGAGAAAGACTTCTCAAATCTTTAATTGGCTTATAACGCTCTTTTACTAGAATGTCAAAAACTTTTCATGAAAAATTCAAAACTTGCGTCAAAAATACAATTTTTTGAAAAACAATTTCTTGATTTGAAAAAGGATAAAACAAGTTTTGAAAATTCAAAGGCCAAGAAGATTGAATTTTTAAAGAAAATTAGACAACTTGAAAATGAAAAAAAAAATGGCTTGGTTTAATTGGTTCTTTAAGAAAGGCAAATTTAGGGTATGAGGATAAAATCAAATGACTTGAATAACGCATTTGCGATCTAACTCAACAACTTAAAAACGTTTTAACACTAAAAGTTGGATTAGAATCTAGTTCCAAAAAACTTGAATCCATGCTTTTAAATCAAAAGAATCAAAATAACAAAGAATGACTTGGATTCTCAAATTTTGATGCTAAAAAATAAATCAAGACCGTCTTTATGAAGGCCACTCCTCAAAATTCAAGTTCCAATAGTGCTAGTTCTTCTAAGTGTAGAACTTTCATCAATAGAACTCCTCAACTCCAAAGAAAGCCAAGAACATCCAAATGGAAAAATAAATTTTTATTCAAAATTTGATTTTTTAAAAAGATTACCATTCGGAAGTTCTAGAAGATCAAGTGATACCTTTTGGTGTGTACAAGCACACACTCCCGCAACCCTTTTGGTGTGAATATTATGAGATGAGAGGTTATTTGAGAGAATTTTGTCGACAAACTTTGAAACAAATGCCGAAAAGTGTTCTAATTCCTAAAGCGAAATTGAGAGGAAAAAAGAAGAAAAATAATAAGTTTAAGTTTTTGGGTAGAGGGGAACACAATAAGGATAGGACTCCACGGGTTAGAAAGATTTGGGTCCCGAAAGGGATCATTTAGGGAGTCCATCTAGTATAGAATTGACGATGGATGGCTATGCTAGGTGAGTTTCTTACTTCAGTTAGTTTTAGTTCCTTGCATAGGTGCTGAAGTAAAGCGGATTTTGCTTTTGATTTTTCATTTGCGATATTACCTATTTTCTTGGAAAATTCATTACTTGTATTGTGATTGTAACTAATTTTTGTTTTTCAGATATCTTTACATTATTATATTTAAATGCTAAATTTAAGATATGCATGTATAATACTTTAACAATTCGATAACCGGTAGCATGTTATTTTAATCACATAAAAGTTATTGTGTGTATCTCACACACTATACTACACGATTTACATTGATGCATATTAATTAATTACATGGGTTAAGTTCTTACTTTTAATTTGAAACTTTAGAAGCTCCTATATACTGTTTATTTTGGGAGAGAGAGTTTAAGAAAACCATTGTGATTATGCAGTGAGATTTTGGTGATACTGTTTTGAATGAAAAATTAAAAGACAAGCATGTGAGAAAAAAATGTAGAGGGAATGAAAAAGGACTGTCATAGTGGAATGATAACTGAAAACTAACAAATGAAAATAATTGGCCTCCACTATGGGAGAAAGCCTCCATCAAAAATAAATATGCTTCCACAAAAATATCATAAATTTGAATGCAAAATTACATGTTTTATGGAGACAAAGATTGCTTCTGATAAATAATTAGTTAAAAAATAGTTTAACTATTTGATAGCGCTTTATCAGATCCATATTCATATCACAATGTGATATATACTTGTACTTACATTGCTTGGCGTATATATCCTAAATTATTTATAAATTCTTATATACCTAGTACATGTATCATATTAATGAAAATCACATGTTTTGATGCCTAATTGATATATTTCGGATTTGATACATGTTACATAGAAATGCATGACAAGTATTTGTGCTATTTTTTATTTTTTTGGTAATTTTGCTTTCGAAGTTCTAAACCAAATCCATGGAAAGTTGGAACTTGGTAATGAAAGGTTTCTCGAGATCTAAGTTAGGAAGTTTTAAAATTAGTGGATATCTTTGCTTAAACAAGATATGCTTGTTGTGTTTATTAATATTATTACCTTGCATGATCTTATTTTTCACGCTTTACTGCTTTCCATGCTCATTATTTTGTCTATTCATATGACAAAAAGAGGTAGAGATGAAGGGGGAGAATGCATATGTGAGGAGGAGTAGTAAAGTAGAAATATTTTGAGGGCGATATCTATATATATATAAAAAATTTGCGCTTATTCGCTTATTTGATTATTGTTATCTCTTTATGCCCATACTTCATTAAGTGATTGGTGAGTTTTGGTGTTTCAGGTTTATTAGTCCATATAATATACTAGCTTGCTCTTTTGCCTTGTGAAGTGAAGCAGCTTAATTATAACGAAAACTTAGAGTTACGCATGTCTTGAGTCAGCATTTGTAACGGACTAATTCGACTTAGCGTCTGCAATTAAGATGTTATAGACGTCACGTCAAAAAAAATATCTATTAGTTGTATGTGTTTTGTGATAAAAATAGCCAAATGGGGAGATTGTTAGGTTTATTTTTTTAATTGGCTTAATTTTGATGACAAAAAAACTTTTTTCATTCTAATTATTTGAGTCGAATAAAATACTTGAAAATACAATAATTAACGGAAGCTCGTCGAACTTATTAGATACATCGTTCATAATTTAAGACCTTAGTTAAGTTGGTTATATGTTTTGATTCAAAATATATGTGGTGGTTAAGCGTTAAAATCCAAATCAAAAGTCTTTTGAGTCAAATTTGATTTTAATTATATTTATCGAGTTTTGCTGAAGTATGAGAAATCTTGTTGATACAAATTGATGAGAAAACTCTTGAATTATGTTCTCAACATTTAATAGGCTGCCTATGAAATTTGGGTCTAATAGGAGTTCGAACGAATTTAAAATGATGAAAAATGAGCAAAATGGAGAAAATCCAAAAAGCGTCGTAAAAATCAAGAAAAATAGAAAGCGTCGTAAAAATGGCAGACCGGTATAAGTTAGCAAATTTTGGACCGTTCCGGCCTTTAATTTTTGGGCATTTATTTTTTATCACAAAAACTCATTTTTAAGTATTTTAAACATATTCCAAGGAGGATTTTAACTCACCATTTTTCTATAAATATAACCCATTGGTTTGAGACAAAAAGACATAATTTTAGAGATATTTTTAAGCAAAAAATACTGAAATACTATAATCAATTTTTGAGAGTTTTGAGACACTACTTAGATTTTATTTAAAAGTAATAAGAGATCCTATTGTTCTTCAAAATTAAGAACTAGGATTTTAAAAGTTCGTGGTCCTACGAGGTTGTCTTCTATTATGATTGGAGACGAGGTCAGCGAAGTGGCTAACTTGCGATAAGGGATATCGCAAATGTGGATGAAAGATTGAGATCAAGTGCGTAGAAAAAAGTGACAAGTAAGCAAGAAAAAGAGGGAAGCACTAGGGCAAGCCAGATGCGGTTGGATTCTACGTTCAAGAGATTAACGAGACTGTTGCATAAATTATGGAAAAGCAATTGTTGTAAGTACTCAAGTCTATAATTCAGTTTTGATCATAGTGAAACACTGTTTGTTAGTCCTGAGTCTGTAACTCCGTTTTGATCCCTAAATATATAATTTAGACCATTTTACACGCTTTTATTTTTTGAAGTAGAGTCTAAAAAAGAACAAGATTTGTGCCACCAATGAAGAAGTTTTAACAATTCAGAAATTTACGACTGACGAAGTTGAAATTATACTTAAAATCACTAAGCCATTAATTGTTTTGTTTTAATTTTTCTCTTCAAAATATTTATGTATAAGCTGCACACACACACACACACACACACACATATATATATACGGGAAGGATCAGGTGCGGACCAATCCGTACGGATTAGTCCCTTTTATGACAGTTTTGAGTCATAAAAAACACACCACAAGTCTTTTTATGTCAGAAAACCATCATAAAAGGATCAATCCGTAAGGATTGGTCCGCACCTAAAATGAACTATATATATATTGTGTAAACTAATTTAAAATATACGGAAAGAAAATTAATAATCAAGGTCTTATTTTCTTTCTATTAACTTTTCAAAAGATGCTTACAATAACCTTTTTCACTCAAGACTCTTGCTCTAAGCTTTTTCTCATTTTTCTTTACTGCCTTACGCGTTCTTCACTATTTCACTTTTATTTTTCCAGCTCTCTGTTTTTTCTTCACTCTCTTACTTCTTTCTCTCTATCTTCTTACTCTTTTCATTCTCTCTTACATCATACAATGCTTATAAATGCTACTAGTTACCTATATATAATATCAGATTAATTATACATACAATGCGTATATTAATTTTATATATAATTTGAGAAAAAAGATTGAACAACAATGATAGATGCTTTGGTATTTAAGCATATATCTTCAACATTTTTTTATAAAAAGAGAAAATTTTGTCTCATTTTTTTTTAGTGTCTTGAAAAATATTCAACATTTTTAATTTGAACCCTTCGACTAAAATGCTGAGTCCGTTGACAAATTTTGACTCTAACTAGTTTTTCGACACATGCGTTGCACATGGTTATTTGTGACTATTTTATTATTTTTGAAGAAACTATATTATTTTTACTATTTTTATTAAAACTAATTGTATCCTCTAACGTAATCATTTTGTTAATTCTTATCAATTTTTTACCATTAACCTAGCTAATTATGTGCGCTACTTGATATTTTGTTACTAAAATTAAAAGTAAAAATGGATACTAAAAAGCACAACAAATTTCATAAAAATTAATATATGTAAAACAAACTCAGTAGCTGAAAAAGGCCGGAAATATTTCCAATTACATGTATAAAGTGGAAAACATGCTAAGGGACTCAAATCCAAATAAATATCTTCCAAGATTTTAGAAGTACAAATCAAAGAACAAAATAACTAAAAACTAAAAAAACAGCCTCATCAAACGACAGTAAACAATTTTGTTTTTTTTGACAAATAGAGATCTTAATTAAAGAAAAATAATAGTGATACTTTCAATAACTTGAACACAACGTACAATTGATGAGAGATTGAAAGCTCTAGATAATGCAGTTGTGAAAAGGTTTGTTAAAAGAGAGAAGAAATTAGGGTTATCATGGAGAAATTGAAAAGGCAGTATGTATTTGAAAGAATAAGGTATGTTGTGGTTTATTTTTAAGAGTCCTAATTGGTATAATATGTTAAGAGTTTAATTAGTTGAGATATAATGCAATATTATAATAAATGTAGACATATATTTTGACTCTTATTAGTTATCCAATAACAGACTTTGATTCTAATTTAGACTCTAATAATTTAAATAAATAAGAAGTAGTCTAATTATTTTAGGTTAATATATAATTATATAATTAAGGGGTATATTTGACCATGTAAAAAGGGAGTCATTATCGGTGTAATACATGAATATTTTAATTAATTGATGAGATATAATGCAATTTATAATAAATGTAGAGTTTGACTTGAACTCTAATTAGTAAAACAATTAACTTTAATTCTAATGCATACTCTTTAATCTCTTATAAGTTAAATAAATAATAAGAAGTTTAATTATCTTTTGTTAGTATATAATTATAAAACTAAGGGCATATTTGAGCATATCAAAAAATAAAAAAAATAAAAAATAAATACTTATATTTATTCGTACTAGTATAGAAGATAATGTTAGGTGAACACCATTATAAATTTAGATTTGTTTTTGTCTTTGTTAGGATTCTAATACTAAGACAGTATTTTCCTTTCTATTTTATTTTTTGTTTTAAACGAAAATTTCAACTAATGAAATGAAATCCACGATAGAAATGCAAAGGTCGGGGAAATTTCAGGTGCGGATTACTGTTCACGGATGAACAGTACGGATTGGTCGATTTGGCACGCTTCCCGATGGAATTTTTTGATGAAATTTTTTGGGGATGTTCTTCATCGAGTGTAGAACATCTCCACCAAATTTCATCAAAAAATTCAACCGGGAAGTAGGTTAACTACATGATTGAAAAATATTGGATTTTATAAATCTATTTCTGGACCAATATTTTTCAATCATGTAGTTAACCCACTTTCCGATGGAATTTTTTGATGAAATTTGGTGGAGATGTTCTACACATGATGACGAACATCCCCACAAAATTTCATCAAAAAATTCCATCGGGAAGCGTGCCAAATTGACCAATCCGTACTGTTCATCCGTGAACAGTAATCCGCACCTGAAATGCTATGTGCAAAGGTCAATGTGTAGGTCAGTTTTAAATGATCTTTCCACACTAATAATTTCCCACACGCCATCAAAGCTAGGGGTCTAATTCTTTTAGTTCGTTTGGAAAGTTTGAAACAACTCCAATAAAAAATGGACATTTTTTAGTGTAAGGTCAAAAGCCGAAAGAAGAAGAAAGAAAATGAAATGGCGAACGCCATCAAAGCTAAGGGTCTAATTCTTTTACTTTGTTTGGAAAGTTTGAAACAACTCCAATAAGAAAAGGACATTTTTTAGTGTAAGGTCAAAAACCGAAAGAAGAAGAAAATGAATTTCTCACACGCCATCAAAGCTAGGGGTCTAATTCTTTTACTTTGTTTGGAAAGTTTGAAACAACTCCAATAAAAAAAGGACATTTTTTAGTGTAAGGTCAAAAGCCGAAAGAAGAAGAAAGAAAATGAATTTCCCACAAGCCATCAAAGCTAGGGGTGTAATTCTTTTACTTTGCTTGGAAAGTTTGAAACAACTCCAATAAAAAAAGGACATTTTTTAGTGTAAGGTCAAAAGCCGAAAGAAGAAGAAAGAAAATGAAATGGCGGACAGCCGAGGTCACTCTGATTTTTAGGTGGGAATTTAGTTTCCTTTGTCAATTTCAATTCTAAATTTGAAGTTTAAATATTTAATCAGAAGTCAATTTGAAATTTCCGTTCGTATTTTTTGTGTGAATGCAATATAATATATAAATTTATAATCCCTAAATATATAACTTATCTGAAAATTTAAAGTTTTTAGATTTAAATAATTTTAAAATTGTTTGTTAACAAAAAAAAAATTAAGTGCCAAATTAATTTTCTCCACTTAAAACTGAAAATTTTCATCTAAAGTTTTAAGTGGTAAATTCTCCACTTAAAACTGAAAACTTAATTTTAAAAAGTGTAAAATACCTATTTTACCTTCTTACATTTTAGAATCATGTGATCCAAATAAACTAATAAAGGCAAAATTGCCATACAAAACAAAATTAGTTTTCAGATGTGTTATATTCCCTAACATTTTTTTAGATACAGGTTTTTTCAGAGTCCTGAAAAATATTCAACATTTTTAATTTGAACCCTTCGACTAAAATGTTGAGTCCGTTGACAAATTTTGACTCTAACTAATTTTTCGACACGTACGTTGCACGTGGTTATTCTTGAGTATTTTATTTATTTTATTGTTTTTGAAGAAACTATATTATTTTTACTGTTTTGTTAAAACTAATTGTATCCTCTAGTGTAATTATTTTGTGAATTCTTATCAATTTTTCACCATTAACATAGTTAATTATGTGGTCCACTTGATATTGTAGTTACTAAAATTGAAACTAAAAATTCGATACTAACAAACGCAACAAATTTCATAATAATTAATTTATGTAGAACAAAATTAGTAGATGAAAAAGGCCGGAAATATTTCCAATTACATGTATAAAGTGGAAAACATGCTAAAGGGACTCAAATCCAAATAAATATCTTGCAAGATTTTAGAAGTACAAATCAAGGAACAAAATAGCCAAAAACTAAAAGAATACCTTCATCTTTTCTCTTTGCAACTTCTTTATCTTACTAACTTCAATAATAGATCGAACGACAATAAACAAAAAAAATTGTTTGACGAATAGAGATCTTAATTAAAGAAAAATAATAGTAATAATTTCAAAAAGATTGAAAGCTCTGGATAATGCAATTGTAAAAAAGTTTGTTAAAAGAAAGAAGAAATTAGGGTGCTCGTCGAGAAATTGAAAAGGCAGTATGTATTTGCAAAAATAAATTAGGAACGTTGTGATTTATTTTTTAAGAGTCCTAGTCGGTGTACTATATTCAGAATTTAATTAGTTGAGATATAATGCAATATTACAATAAATGTAGACTTATATTTTGACTCTTACTAGTTATCCAATAAGAAACTTTGATTCTAATTTAGACTTTAATAATTTAAATAAATAATAAATAGTCTAATTATTTTAGGTTAATATATAATTATATAATTAAGGGGTATATTTTACCATACAAAAAGGCAGTCCTAATTGGTGTAGTAGATTAAGATTTTAATTAGCTGAGATATAATGCAATATTGTAATAAAATGTAGACTTTGGCGGGCCAAACAAGAAAGGGAGTCCTTATCGGTAGAGTACATGAATATTTTAATTAGTTGATGAGATATAATGCAATATTATAATTATAATAAATGTTCGTATATAATTATAAAATCAAGAGACATATTTGACCATATAAAAAAAGAGAAAAACACTTATATTTATTTGTACTAGTATAGAAGATAATGTAAACTGAACACCGTCGTAAATTTAGAATTGTTTTTGCCTCAATTAGGATTGTAATACTAAGACAGTATTTTCCTTTCTATTTTATTTTTGTTTTAATTGAAAATTTCAATTAATGAAATCTTTTTTTGGTTAACAACAGGAAGAAAAAGAAAACAGCAGAACAAGGTTCAACACAAAAGAAAAAACATTACACCAGAAACAAAAGAAGCCCCATGGCAACTCCCTGGGCACAAGCCTCTATCACATTCCTCTTTCATAGGCAATACCCATTTGGTCTGCCCTTAGGTCCTCGGTTAACTCTTCGGGCAGGACAAGCATACGGACACTCCTTTCAGCTTGCTCTCCTCCCATATTTGCAAGTTTATCCGCACATTTATTACCTTCTCTAAGGACATGAACAACTTCTGTGTTCAGATCTTTTATCAACTTCCTGCAATCTTCAGTCAGCGCTCGATCCGGACGATGATCGTCATTCAACTCACCTAAGATCAGCTTTACTGCAGTTAAGCAATCCGTTTCAATTTGTATTTTTTCATAGTTTCTCTCATCACAAAGGTGTAGGGTGTAACGTATAGCCCACAGCTCTGCCTTTATCACTGTGGACCATCCAATGTTGCCGCAGAATCCTTCAATCCATTTGCCCTGCTCATCACGGACGAGCCCTCCAAAACTTCCCCTATCTCCTTGACCAAGGCTGCCATCCGTATTGATTTTATGTGTGCCTGTTGGAGGAAATTTCCAATTAATCAAACGAATATAACTGCTATTAACTTGATCAACATTGTTGTCAAAAGCGCAAGCAATTTCTTTAGCAAGAATCCAGCTTTTGATAACAATTTGATTATGATTAATAGAACGATTATTAAATTGAAATTCATTCCTCCCTTTTCAAATATTCCAGACCGTTGACGCGAATAAACTACTCCAATCAAGTTGTGAGTGGGCATCTTTCCCTTGATGTTTAAGGTTGTGATCAAGCCAGGCTTCTAAACTATCGTCACTAAAGTTAGTGAGATAGTTTGGGTTGATGATGCCCCAAACTTTTTTGGAGGAATAGTAGTTCCGGAACAAATGATTTTCATCCTCTTGACACGAGCAAACTTTACATAAATCATCGTTGCGAATGCCTCTCTTCAAACAAGCCTTATTAGTAAGGATTTTCTTATGTCTAAGAAGCCATAAGAAATGAAGGATTCTAGAAGGAATTTTGAGTTTCCACAACCATTTCCAACTAGATTGAACACTGCCACCCTCCAACTTATCTTTAATAATTAGTTGGTAATCATTTCCAACAGTGAAAGAACTGGACCCATTCCCCCCTGCCACTGAGTCCTCCAAGGAATTGGAGATGGGAAATGGAATATTAAGAATGTCATTAGCCTTGTCTCTAGGGACCACATTAACAATACTAGAAAAGTTCCAAGTACCATTAGGATTGATGAAATCTGAAACAAGGAAGTTCCCCATATTCATTAGGGAGTCAAGGTTGAGAGGTGCGTGTCCCATCCAATTATCGTCCCAAAAGGAAATATCTTTCCCATTACCCACCACCCATTTAAAATTTTTTGAAAGAAAGTTTTTGTTACTGAAAATACATTTCCAAATTGGGGAGGCTTTTTTGTTACTATGCCAAACTCTCGAGTTTTTAGTAATATTGTACTTCTGCTTCAAAACTTTAGCCCAAAGAGGTTTATTGTCATTAGAGACCCGCCATCCGATTTTACAATTGAGGGCAACGTTGTTGTCCCTAGCTGAACGGATTCCCAGCCCGCCCAAGGCTTTAAGTTTACAAACATTATCCCGTTTTATCAAATGAACCTTCTTTTTCTTGTTAGAATCACCCCATAAAAAGTTCCGATTCAGCTTATCAATCTTGTTACAAATATAAACAGGCAGTTTGAGAAGTTGCATGGTGTAGTTGGGGATAGTGAAGGATACCGATTGCACCAGGGTAGTCTGTCCTGCAAGAGACAAGGTGTTAGCTTTCCAACCAAACAACTTTTTTTGAATTTTCTCAATGATGTGATCAAAGTGCTTCTTTTTAACTTTCCCATAAATCAAAGAAAATCCAAGATACTTTCCTAAGTCCTCAGTGTGAGTCATCCCACACAGTGGTTAAAACATTTCTAGTCCTTCTCGGGATATGCAGAGCAAAAAAAAAATTGATTTTTGGAAATTAACTTTTTGTCCTGAGGCCAGGCAGAAATCATCAAGCGTTTCCAAAACACACCTCACATTTCTATCATTCGCTTTACAAAAAAGCATCAGATCATCCGTGAAGAACAAATGAGAGATAGTCGGCCCATTCCGGGAGGACTTGATGCCCACCCACCTTTTCTCATCCATAGCCTTGATGATATTATTAGACAGGTATTCCATACATAAAACGAAAAGGTAAGGAGATATAAGGTCTCCTTGTCTAAGGCCTCTCTCAACCTTTAGAGGGGTGAGAGGCTGCCCATTCCACAATATGGACGTATCCCCTTGACTAATGCAAGACATGATCAGATTAATCCAATTCTCATTCAGGTTAAAATGTTGAAGGACTTTTTTAAGGAACTTCCTTGAGATCCGGTCATACGCTTTTTCAAGATCAATTTTAAAAATCATGCCGGCCTCCTCACTTTTGGAGTTCTCAAGAGTGTGCAAGATCTCTTGGGTGATGATGACGTTGTCGGAGGTTTGTCTCCCCGGAAGGAAACTGGACTGGTAGAGGCTCACAATTTTATCAAGCAGGGATCTAATTCTGTTAACAAGGATTTTTGTAAGAATTTTATAGCTCACATTACACAGAGTAATAGGTCAAAAGTTGGAAATGTACTCCGGGTTGTCAATTTTAGGAATCAAAGTAATAAAAGATTTATTAGTCTCTCTAGGGAAATCCCAATTAGTAAAACACCGGTTAACGAAATTAAATAGAGAGCAGCCAATTTTATTCCAATATTTTTGGAAGAAACTAGGTTGGAATCCATGCGGGCAAGGAGCTTTCATAGATTGCATACTGAAAAGATCATTTCTAACTTCTATCCAGGTTAACGGGTAGTTAAGCCTAGAATTCTCCCTCTCCGAGAGGGTGGGAGCAGTCGAAAATATATGATCATCCACAACAGTATCCATATCATCATGGAACAAGTTATTAAAATTGCAATTAATGTGTTGCGATATAATAGTACAATCATCAATCCAATCACCCTCAATTTTGAGTTTATCAATTATATTCCTTCTACGGCGTATAATGGAAGAAAGGTGGAAAAAGCGAGTATTCTTATTGCCCAATGCAAGCCAATTAACTCTAGATTTTTTAGCCTATAAGGTTTCCTCCTGTTTTAACGTGGCCTGAAGATCCATCTTCAACTCTTTTTCAAGGCGATTCAAGGTGCGAGAAAGTTGTTTCTTAGGCCATTTGAATTCCTCGAAGTCTAGCTTTAAGCCTTTTTTTTTCAAAAATATTCCCAAAAATATTTTTATTCCATAAGAAAACTTTAGCAGTATAGTTGGCAAGGTTAGCATAAAGACTTTTAGATTAATTCCAGTTAATATTCATTATATCATTAAATTCAGGGTGATTGAACCAACTCATCAAGAAGCGAAAAGTTCTAGTATTTTTGACAAGCGGGGTGTGAGTAGTACCTTCACTATTGACGACCATAGGACTGTGATCGGAATAGGTACGGGGAAGTTGGTCACCATTGCTTTAGGAAATTTAAGGCACTAGATAGAGTTGACCATAGCTCTGTCCAGCCGACGAGGGTATTTGTAAGGCCGTCCCTGTTATTCGACCACATGAGACGCTGCCCTAAGTCCGAGCAGCCATAGCTATTGATGTTACCCAAGAATTTGTTTGCTTTATTCTGGCTTATAGAAGCTTCAAAACTTCTTTTTACATTACCTCCCAAATGGTCGTAAACATCACCAGCCACCTACCACGGAATGTTATAATTGTTCGCTACCAGTTTAAGGTTTTCCCACAATTGTCCCTGCATCTGTAGCTGGGGCTAGCGTAAACGGTAGATAGAAGCCACTCTTCAAAATTATTTTTAGTCATAATAACAAGAACACATTGGCTGGAGATATACACATCTTTCATATTAACTTTACAAGGGTTCCAAAGGACCTAAATCCCACCAACTCTACCAGAAGGGTCGGTATGGGCAGAGGAGATAAATCCGAACTAGTGACAATAGTTCCCCATATTAGAGAGGGGGACTTTGGTTTCCATCAAAACCACTACATCAGGATCGTGTTCCTTAATAGGTCTGACATGTTTGTTTTAAACTCGTCATTTTCGGCACCACGGCAGTTCCAAAATATGATCTTTATTGAGGAAACAAAGCTAAAGAAATGGATGGGTTCAGGCTTAGACCAACCTGTGACTAACCTTACTCTTGTTTGGGATTCCTCCGTTGCCGATATTGGAGCCATCTAGAGTCCGTGTAATCTCCTTTGTGGCCATAGAAATTATTCTGGCTCTATTCTCATTCGTATATCTCTCACACTCCACACTACCTTGGCCATTTGAATCTCCTCCTCTTCCGCCTCTAAAGAGAACCACATCCCATTCTTCGTTAGCTTGTGGATCGTGATATCTGATGGATCCATCTGGCGGTTTTGGGTTTAGGTTAATATGGCTGTCAGAGTAATTTTTGCTAAATGAGGTGTCTGAAGCTTGAACTTTTTAGTGAGATTTATGTAGAACTAGGGCTTGTGAAGAAAAAAGAGTCTGGTTCGCATCCATTTCCATAGTACTGATATCTCAGAGTCCATCTCTTGATTCTCGCTGATAAAATCTCTAGCAGTTGGCATATTGGTTCTGGCTATACCTTGACTTAGCGTTCTGGGCTGAGTTTGCTTGCTTTTCTGGTAAAGAGATATTTTTGTAGTTCGAGGTGTACTTTTATTATTCGTAGGTTGTACCTGCAAGTTAGAACAAACAGTTTTAGAAAAATCAAAACCTATTTTAATAGGACTCACATAACCACTTGGATTTTCGTTTAAAATATTTGGCTCATGGACCCCACAGTTGTTCACTTTTTCTCTTTGCTCTTCTCTCATGTATTTTCTTTTTCTTTTCTCCTTAGAATTATCCTGAGCCTCAGAAAAGGGTTGGAACCGATTTTGGGTCTTATTTGTGGTAAGACTTTGGGCTTTGAATGATCCAGAAGGCCCAATTTTCTTTTTACGGTTTTGGACTAGCATCCAAGGTCCAAAGCCATCATTAACCTCTCCATTTAAAACCTTTTTACTGTTGGCTTCACCCCGTACCTCTCCACCTCTGTTTTCAGAAAAATTACCGTTCTCTCCGTCATTGACGGCAGCCGACGAAGGATTTACCGGAACAGGACGAGAGGAGCTAGGGATGTCCGCCATGAATTTAGAACCAGAATCTCTGCATAGATCACTCCTGTGGCCCACCATGCCATATTTAAAACACACGGCACGAATAAATTCATACTCAACTCTATACTTTTTTCCCTCCAAAGTGTAAGAAGGGATGAGAGGTTTAGACAAATCCACTTCCGCGCATAACCTAGCATACTTGCCTCGAGAGGAAGTAGCCGTGGTTATATCAGTTTTGAGGGGTTTCCCCAACTTTTTCCTTATTTGGAATAAGGATTTTTCATCGTAATATTCAATCGGAAGCTCCGGCAACCTCATCCATATAGCTGAATTAGTTTCCGTTGCTTCCGACGGCTTGAAATTAGGTTCCCATTTCCTCACAGTGAGGTAGTGGTTCATGATGACCCACGGTCCTCCCATGAACACATGATAGTAGTCCGCCTTGTGGTTAAATTTAAACAGGAATAAACCACAATCAAGGTCCACCACTTCAAAATCTTTTTGGAGATTCCACGGCAAATTTATTATGTTGTACAGGGCCTTATACCCAATGCTCTTACCAAGTAATCTCACTATCAAACATTCCTTCCAGGGCTTATGCAATTTTCGCAACAGCTTAGGGAGGATCACCACATTTGGACACATGGGATCCTCTATTTTTGGGTCCTGGTTCAAGTCCATTGCATGACTATTGTTCACCGAGTTATCTTCTTCCTCATCGGACGACTAGTCCTCCAAATTTTCCTCAAAGAATACATCCTTTGGTACTGATCCCGTCACTGAACACCGTCATAAATTTATAATTATTTTTGCCCTAATTAGGATTGTCATACTAAGACAGTATTTTTCTTTCTATTTTATTTTTTTTAATTGAAAATTTCAATTAATGAAATCCATGATAGAAATGTAAAGGTGAATGTGTAGGTTCGTTTTAAATGACCTTTCCATACTAATAATTTCACACACGCCATGTTTGGGAAAGCTGTAACAACTCTGATAAGAAAAGGACATTTTCGGGTGTAAGGTCAATGGTTTTTACCAAAAAGAGAAAGGAAGAAGAAACAAAATTAAATGGAATTTTGATTTCTAGCACCCAAAAAGGAGGCGCACCAAGCTAGCATATCATTGCCACTAGAAAAATGGTAAACTAGCTTCCCATAAATAGAAGGATAAGGCACTCTATTCTCATCAATAATAACTTGTTGTAGGGTAGAATTTGTTGGAATTATTAATTAAATATTAATAATTTAATTATGTGAGTGAAAATTAATTAATTTACTTTTGAGGGATATTGTCATGAAAGAACACATCTTTTGGCAATTAGACAATATGCTTTTTGGGAAAAGATACGACTTTATAATATAATTGTTTCTTAAGAAGAGACGTACCACTTCCAAAAAGACATGTTCTTTCTAAAGAGTCATAACATTTTCGAAGAGCCATTTAAATTTCTATATAAACCTTCATTCGCTGCATTTGTTAGGATTGAATTTCAACAAGTAAACGTTCTTATCACATTACTCTCTATTCCTAAAGTCCGTTTTATTCTTCAATCCCAGTATAAGAGTGCAATAATTATCGATTCACCAGAGCGTATTTATTGGAGTGCTAATTAAGTACACAGCAATCATTGTATCTTGGGAGACAGCGTCCACGAGTCCAGAAGCACCAAAGCTGGGGTGAAACTATCTTAAGGACATAGTGTCCAACACTAGCCTCGATTGCAAAAATTTGATAAGTTTTTCGATATCTTTCTTATTATATCGTATTTATTTTACGTAACTATTTTATTAATTATTTTGTAACTAATTTATATTCGCCAAAATCAAATTAGACCAATATTATCCAATAGAATTAGCTTCTACCTTAACGAAAACTACGCCTTGGCTGGTACACTCCTCCAGCTTCTGGTCCGTGCCCACCACGAGCTGCCCGGGAAGTGGGTAAAAATGAACCAGAATCTTGGATAATGTGTCCTTAACTACCCTACACACAATCTTATTTAATTTTCCCTCGAATTTATCATAGCAGTAAATTGCATGTGCGAACTATCAGTGGAATGTTTTGACCGAGATTCGAGAGAAAGTTTGGGGTACCCTTATGTGTTTCTTGTTCTGGTGGAACTAAAACGGCCTCACCTAATTTCACTATTAGCACTTTTTTTCATTCTTCTTCTTCTTCAGAAATTTTGGAGAATATGTTAAAATTGTCTCTATTTATCTAAAGTGTCATTACACCAGAATAAGTGATTTATGACTGCCAAAAACAGTTATAAAGTCCATTTATGACTATTTTCGATTATCATAATTTACACTGTGACAAAATTTTTGTGACAGTTAAAAACCGTCATAATTGGGTTTTATTATCGTCTCTAAGAGAGGCCTATAATACTCATAAGTGATAAACTTGTTACTGATTTGTAACTGTCAGTGACTGTCACAATCTTGAGAATTATGACAGACAATAATAGTCAAAATTTACAAAATAGTGACTGTTAGTAGCAATTATAACTTTATAAATTGTGACTGTTTTTGGCAACCGCAAGTTATAAATATTTGACTGTTTTAAACAGACAAAATTTTGTGACGCATCAATGGTAATTTTACAAACTTGTGACTGTTAATGGCAGTCACAAGTTGGTGAAAGTTTATTGTGGTCGCAACTTTGTCACTGTTGTTTACAGTGACAAACAATTAAATTATTTTTAAAAAATAAAATTAAAAGACTAAAAAACAAATTACTTTTTACCTGCTAAAAACATAATTTTGATTGTAATTGCAGTCTGGATATATACCAACAATCAATCACATATATCAGAACTCAACGATCAATCATATATAAGGGTACTTACGAATTTACAAATCTTTAACATTTAAGTTGGCATCAATAGACTCGTTGAGTCAGACTTTAAAATAAACACAAAGAGCTTGAGGAGAAGAAATATCACTTATAAACCAAAAATTAAGCCTTCTGATCAACTAGTAACAAGCAAAAATCCATATATTTGAATCATACAGAAAGAGGTTCATATGCACTGGTATTTGCATCATTTTCAGAAAATACCATCTTTACGTTAGCATCACATTGAATAGATTTATACGTGCGCTTTGAATTAATATTACAAATAACATGAAAAAAATAAAAGAACATCATATTGAACAACAATATGGAAACGAGAATAATGAAGTTGAGCACCAACTTTTTCATCAAAGTAATTTGGAAAGTGGGCTAGGGAAAGGACTCTTCACAACAAAAAAAAACCTTGTTCATCAATGATCCGTTCTACAATAGAAAAAGGCATAAAACAAAATATTTCAAAGACTTTCATATGCAATAACTAATTCAATAAAAATTGTACAAAATCACAGACTTTGTATATCATGCATATGTGGTCTTCAAAACAATAATTGTCTTCCATACAATTATGCATAGTGCTTTATATTTTTATAAAATCGGCATAGGCAAAAAATGACTTCAATAAACAGTATTTTGAATAATTTCTGATTGGGAACCTTTGTTTTCTGTAAACATAAGGAGATTTTTATAGAAAGCCATAAAGCATCCACACAGTTTCATGCCCAAGCATTCACGCTACTTCCAATTCCCTTCATACCACTTCATAGGGAATATCATATTACTCAAAATTTGATATTAAAAAAAGTAAGTTAATTGCAAACGAGGTCTCCATTTTTGTCCCTAAAACCAAAGCCTGCAATGTGAGAACCCAAATGTTAGTGGTTCTTTTAAGCATTTCATCATTCATATTGTGGGCATCTTATATAAGAGGTAAAACATCTATAAACTTGTAAATGAGGCTCATTAACACCTGTCTTTTAAACAAAAGTTTGTCCTGCAATCTAAAAGAAAAAAAAAAGTGTCCTTTATCCTAAGGACAAGCTCATCTTTGTCCTTAATAATTATTTTCTATATTAGTTTTGATAGCATGTAAACTTATATATTTTAAAATGAACTTTGCAAAACACTTTGAATTCTTAATTATACTGTGTTTTTTTTGTGGAATATAAATTATTTTCATTGAAATAAAATTAATTTGTTTTTCTAGTATAAAAAAATTAATATATTTATTTATAAGAGGGGCATCATTTTAAGATTTCGTCCAAGGTCTAAAAATGACCAGGACCGGTTCTGCTTCCTATTCTCTTCCTCACAATGCAGCCCGGGATATTTGCTTGGATTCATAAGGCATACCATGAGACATACGACGAATGACACACACAAAAAAGAAGAAGAAGGTATTTTCATATGGAGCCTTCATTAATGCCAAAACAAATAAGGCAAATTATAAAATAACACCCTTACAAGTAAATACAAAATTAGATCATCCCTCGAAAGAGTAAGATCAGTTCGTCTCTACTGCAATATGTGGTGCTTGAAGAAGATAATAAAAACTCTCACAAAAGAAAAGATAGAAATCCCATGGATCTAAAGATAGGTGCAAAAAGCCTCAGATCTAAGGATATTATTGGGTTTATTACTGGATTTAAGAAGAACCGGCAGTGTTCTCCTCCTCCTGTAGAAAATAAACAGAGCGGAGCAAAAAGAAAAGTAGGGTTGCAGAGTGAAAGAGTACTACTCCAGTTTCTAAATCTCCATAAGTTGTTGGAAGATATCCATGGAAGGAGCTGGTAAACCGGCAAGGACGTTAACACTTTTGCTATCGGCCCCATGAGCTAGGAAAATAATTGCTTCCTTTTGAGGGAAGGATGTACGGCCATATGCAACAGGTACTCCCCACCCGAAATCCGTGGTGTTAAAAGAAAGCCTACTCCAAGAACTGATGAAAACCGTTGCAGCCAAAAATGATTTAGCTCTTGTTACTTCCAAATAGTCTATGGTGGACCTTATATATTTATCTGTAATCATACCAATCGCTTCATTAACTAATCTCGTAGTATCCGATAACGGCTTCTCAATTACCTCTCCAGCACTGCAAAGAACGTGTGCAGACACGACACTATTGCCAAAGTAACCTTCCGGTAGTGGTGGGTTTAATCTAGACCGCCCATCAACCACGAGAAGGAGTTTTATCGGTTGATCAGGATGGAGTTTCAAGGCTTTGGTCCTTGCCCTCCACACGAAGGCTGATAGGGTTACGAATGAGCTGTGGTTTGCTGGAAACCCACATTTGTCATTGGCTTTCGCCTTGATCTGTTTAATCTTGTCCGGGCTAAAAATGAAGGATTTGAACACAATTTCTGGTTCGACTGTATTTGATGCATATTCAATCTCATTGAATTCATGATGTGGGAACTCGATTTTAGGAGGGTTTCGAGCTCTCAACATGCTTCGGTCGAGGCAGGGACGGATGCTAAGAGGCAAACCCCTGGCGATTTCGCTCCAAGAATTCATAAACTGCATAGCACCATGACCATCAAGAATAGTATGGTTCATGCATACCCCAAGTACAAATCCTCCACATTTGAACTTTGTCACCTACAACACACACATATATAGATGTATAACATTCACTGCCAACAATTTTTTCGATTAAGTTATTTTGGGCAACTCGACACTGGTTAATTAGTTGTTCATCTCTTTGAAAGAAATTCAACACTTAAATCTCGCTATGAAAAATGAATAGGATTTCAGCAACCAATGAAGAGGTTTCAACAATTCAGACATTTTCAACTAACAAAGTTGAAATTATACTTAAATTCACTAAGCCATTAATTATTTTGTTTTAATTTTTCTCTTCAAAATATTTGGGTATAATTAGCTGCACACATATCACGTGTAAACTAATCTATGATATGCCGAACGAAAAGAATCATAGTCTTAAAAGAACGAAGTACCATTTTTATCTTGGCTCGTCGTAAATTGATTAACACCATTTATTTTAGGAGTGATATAAGGCCGAGGAGGTGCGGGTCCCCCCTGTTAGGTTTTTGTGGAGCAGAAAAGTGATACAAAAATATTTTCTTTCAGTTAAATTTTCAAAAGATGCTTAATTACCTTTTCGCTTAACACTCTTGCTCTCAAAATTTTCTTTTTTTCTTTACTCCCTGGAGTTCTTCACTCTTACACTTCTATTTTTCCCACATCCTGCTTTTTCTTCACTCTCTTACTTCTTTCTCCCTATCTTCTCTCTCTTTCATTCTCTCTTACATCACACAATGCTTATAAATACTACAAATCACCTATATATAATATTAGATTAATTATACATACAGTGCGTATACTACTTAATTTCATATACAATTTGAGGGGAAAGATTCAACAACAATGATAGATGCTTTGGTAGTGCTTAATCATATGTCTTCAACATTTTTTTATTCAGTGATCAGAAAAATTTGTCTCATCTTTTGTGTCCTGAAAAATATTCAACATTTTTAATTTGAATTCTTCGATTGAAATGTTGAGTCCTTTAACAGATTTCAACTCTAGCTAGCTTTTCGGACTTGCGTTGCATGTGGTTATTCGTTAGTATTTCTAAACTAGTAGATGAAAAAGGCCGGAAATATTTCCAACGTTTGATATTATTTCTATCCAAGCAATTTGTTAGATGATCCACATTTGAGTAGATTGTAAGTTAATCCACATTGTCCTTTCAATTTATCCATTTCATTGGAGAAACATACAAAAAATAATAACGTCAAGTTTTTTAAGTTTAATTATAATTTCTTTTCAAAATCATGTAAAGAGTTATAATTTTTTGAAAATGCCCTCCTAGTTCAGTGCATGAAAAGATAACCTAAAGATAACCAATCATGTAAAGAGTTTATTTCTCATTAAACTTAATACGAGAAGTCTGTTATAGACTTGTGAATGGTGGATCCAATAAAAAGTTTCAAGTTATAATATAATTGGTAGTAGATTATTCCTGCAAAAGGTATATATATATATATGCATATTTAAAATTATACACAAACACATAAATAGGAAATGTTATTGGATGTTTAGGTTTCGATTAGATTTTGATGGGAGGGGGGAGACGATGCTATTTTTGGAACATTTTATATTTTTTAATTTTAAAAATTGAAAAATTTAGGTGGATGAACTTATAATTCTATATTTGGCTTGAATGAGACGACTATGCTTGTTTTTAGGGTGGATAAACTAATATATCATATGGATAGAAATAAAATAACCTATTTCCAAATTACAAGTATAAAGTGGAAAACATGCTAAGGGACTCAAATCCAAATAAATATCTTCCATGATTTTAGAAGTACAAATCAAAGAACAAAATAACCAACTAGAAATTAGGTAGAAGGGCTTATTATACATTGATTTTTGCCAAAAATCCAATGAATAATATTTTTTTGAAAGAAGGGCCTATTTTTAATTGGTAATTAGTGTAAGAGGCCTATTTTGTTTTATATTTTAAATGAATGTATTTGAATAAATTTAAATATCATTTAATTAATAAAAACATGTTATGTATTACCTAAATTACTCCTCTTTATGAAATTTGCACAAAAAATATGGACTGCAAAGTTCATATTGCAGTAAAATATG
Organism: Lonicera japonica; assembly: GCA_021464415.1. NCBI lineage: Eukaryota > Viridiplantae > Streptophyta > Magnoliopsida > Dipsacales > Caprifoliaceae > Lonicera > Lonicera japonica. The sequence continues at coordinate 99,144,530 of CM038463.1, read as the reverse complement.
AACTGCAAAGTTCATATTACAGTAAAATATGGACTGCAATATGAACTTTGCACTAAAAATATGGACTGCAAAGTTCACATTGCAGTGAAATATAAACTGCAAAGTTCATATTATTGCAATGAAATATGGAGTGCAAAGTTCATATTGCAGTCCATGTTTTAATGCATATTGGTATTTTTTAGTTTGTTTTAAGGGTTGGGATGTCATTTTATAATGAAAAAAAAAGACACATGTCATATTATCAATAAAATAAAAAATAGGCCCTTTATTTAAAAAAAATTATTCCTTGGCATTAGTGTGAAAATCTTTCTCTAATAAGACCTTTTTTTTTAATTGCCCCAATAACCAAAAACTAAAATAATACGTTCATCTCCTCTTTGCAACTTATCTGGCTTACTAACTTCAATAATAGATTGAATGACAATGAACAAAAAAATTGTTTGACAAATAGTGATCTTAATTAAAGAAAAATAATAGTGATTAACCTCAATAACTTGAACACAACGTATAATTGAGGAGAGATTGAAAGCTCTGGATAGTGCAGTTGTGAAAAAGTTTGTTAAAAGAGAGAAGAAATTAGGGTACTCATCAAGAAATTGAAAAGGCACTATGTATTTGAAAGAACGATGTGGTTTCTTTTTTAAGATTCTTAATTGGTATAACATGTTAAGAGTTTAATTAGTTGAGATATAATGAAATATTATAATAAATGTAGACTTATATTTTGACTCTTACTAGTTACCCAATAAGAAACTTTGATTTCTTATAATTTAAATAAATAATAATTAGTCTAATTATCTTAGGTTAATATATAATTATATAATCAAGGGGTATATTTGACCATACAAAAAGGGAGTCCTAATTGGTGTAGTACATCAGGATTTTAATTAGCTAAGATATAAGAGCATCTCTAATGGTTGTGTAAAAATTGATGCGTATATCCTATGTTTTAAACAATTTTTACACAAAACTTGAAGTCCGAAAAAAATATGATCCAATGTGAATTTTGTAAACTTTTGTGTAAAATTGAAAAGAACTAATAAGATACAAACAAATAGTAGATATTATTTTATTCTATTTTTTATTATTTTTTCTTGAATTATATATACATAATATTAGAATCACAACGGATCTTGATTTATAGGTCTTGATGAGTAGATTTTGAATATATAATTTCTATTAAAATTCATGATTTGTATTAAAAGTTATTATATTTTAAAGGTCTATAAAAAAATTGAGGAGTGAGAAAGCCGATGTGGCATTATAAATTAAGAGTGTATTTTATACAAAACTTATTTTTAAAAGATTGCTAGAGATGAAATTTTTTACAAGTTGTGTAAATTTTACACAAAACCAAATTATATATTGCTGCTGGCGATACTCTAATGCAATATTATAATAAATGTAGACTTTGAATTGGACTCTTATTAGTAAAACAATTTACTTTAATTCTAATGTATACTCTTAATCTCTTATAAGTTAAATAAATAATAAGAAGTTTAATTTATCTTATGTTAATATATAATTATAAAAAATAAGGGGCATACTTAACCATATAAAAAAAAGAAAATTACTTATATTTATTCATACTAGTATAGAAGATAATGTTTGGTGAACACCATCAAAAATTTAGATTTGTTTTTGCCTATGTTAGGATTCTAATACTAAGACAGTATTTTCCTTTCTATTTTATTTATTGTTTTAAATGAAAATTTCAATTAATGAAATCCACGATGGAAATGTAAGGGTGAATGTGTAGGTCAGTTTTAAATGATCTTTCCACGCTAATAATTGCCCACACGCCATCAAAGCTAGGGGTCTAATTCTTTTACTTTGTTTGGGAAAGCTGAAACAACTCCAATAAGAAAAGGATATTTTTGGTCCGATGACTTTGACCAAAAAGAGAGGGAAAAAAAGAAAAGAAAATGAAATCGACAGCACAGGTCACTCGGATTTTTTGGTGGCATTTGGTTTCCTATCTGAATTTCAATTCTAAATTTAAATATTTAATCTGTAGTCAATTTGAAATTTCCGTACATATTTTTTGTATGAATGCAATATATAATTTTATAATCCCTAATTAAATATATCACTTTAACCATTTTACATAATTAATTACTACTAACCTGAGCCATGAGAAGAGGCGTGCCAAGCATGTCATTGGCACCAGCAAAGTCGTAAACTAGCTTCCCATGGACAGAAGGATGAGGCACTCTGTTCTCATCAATAATAACTTGTTGTAGGGTATAATTAGCTTCCGCCTCAACGAAAACCGCGCCTTGGCCAGTACACTCCACCGCCAGCTTCTGGTCCTTGCCCACCACGAGCCGCCCGGCAAGTGGGTAATAGTGGACCAGAATCTTGGATAATGCGTCCTTAATTACTCTACACGCGGTCTCATTGGATTTGCCTTCACATTTTTCATAGCAGTAAAATGTGCGAATTATCACCGGAAAGTTTTGGTCGAGATTGGAGAGAAAGTATAGGTTACCCTTGTGTGTTTCTTGTTCTGGTGGAACTAAAATGGCCTCACCTAGCTTCACTATCAGCTCTTTTGTTTCTTCATCTCCTTCTTCAGAAATTTTGGAGAATATGTTGGGATCAGTCCCCATTTGTTCAAAGTGTACGTGTTTAGTTTCAAACTGTGTATTGGATCAGTTGAGAGATGGGGTTATTGGTGTGATTCCCTGGATTTTTTATTTGGACACTATTATATAATGAGTATATGTTGATAATTAAAATATATTTGTAGGTATGATTTGGACAATTAAAATATATTTGTAGGTTGATAATTAAAATGTATTTGTTCAAAGTGTACGTGTTGATAATTAAAATATATTATATAATGAGTATATGTTGATAATTAAAATATATTTGCAGGTATGTGATTATTGGTACCAATAATTGTAGAACAACTAGCATGTGATTCAAATGCTGTGGTACTACATAATTAATTATGAGGCGGTGTTTGACGTGTAGTACTATTGCCATATCTTAACTATCTTATTATTTGTTTGATGTTAGGGTGTGTTTGATTGCAAGCGTGGAATTTGCATGGAAAGAAAATAAGTTACTGGCAATTGAATTGCTTAGAATTGAGTTGCATGGAAAATGTAGTGTGGTGTAGTGTGTTTGATTGCCTTAATTTTCTACCCGAAAATTATTAGTTGTATTATGGCATTTTCAATGTAAAAAAAATTATTGGTATTTTTTTTTACATAATTATATAGTCATAATGGATCTTATTTAATTGATCTTGATTAGTATATTTTAAATATTAAATATTTATATTATTTTGAATTTTATATTTTAAGTTATGGCATTTTTAATATAGAAAATGGTAAAAATTTTATCTTGTGAACCGTGCCCAAGCATGGAAAACAAAAAATCACCTCCCCCAAAGAAAATATTCTCCTCAATTGCTTTGAAAATGCACATGTGTGAGCCAAAAGTGGGAATTGAATTGCCTAAAAAAAAGTCAATCAAACACCTTAAGTTGTCAAATCAAGTGAAAAATGCTCATTTTCCATGAAAAATATTGCCAATCAAACACACCCTTAGTGAATTATTAATCCTACAAAATCTGGATGAGACTAAACATTTATATCTAACCTCTTTATCCGACGTGTCAAACGGAGTAAAATAATAAAAAATTTATGCCTCATTAATCAACTAATAAATTTGTGGCACATTATTTAAGTCACTTTTTAAATGAAAATATTGAGTGACGCGAATCTTAGAATTACCTATGATTATAAAATATACGTTGACACAACTTGGACAAGTATCCATTTAAAAAGGGGCTAAAAAAAAAGGAGAGGAGAAATTATGCATGCATGCAAAGCGGCAAAGTACATGCATGATGCGGTGTGTGTCCGATTCATTATTTAAGTCATTTTACTCAACTAATAAATTTATGTATGAAGTCATAAGAGTTTGCAATTGTCACCTTTGTATGCTGCTATGGCGGCACTACCTTTGTGGTGAGAGATTTGAAGTCTTTTCTGATCACAAGATTTTTTTATTTTTTCACAATTCCAAGAGCTTTAATTAACGTTTATTTTTGCACATAAAGGCTTAACACCGAAGGTAGGTCGAGTACCTTTAAGACTATGCTTTACCCTTAAATAACATCACAACTCTGACTCTGTTGGTAAAACTTAAAAATTATGCCTCAACTGTCCTTTTATGATTTCCAAAAAAAGAAAATTGCAAACCAAATTTTTTATTTGTTTACAAGATGCATGTGCACAAAATTTAAAAGTGCAATTTTCTCGCTTCAGAAGTGTCTTAAAGCACTTTTAAATCTCACCTAAGTAATGCAAAGGCCCTTTTGAGTGCAAGAGTGCTGAGTATTATACAAATTATATATAATTAAAGCCATCCCATATAAATGATTCAACTAAAAATTCATGAAAATCTATAAATTAAAAATAAAAAATACTAATCAAACTATTTTTTAATGTAAATATAGATAACATAGTTGTAGGTGGTGCAAAATTTAGGCCCAGCCCACTGTAATGATTTGAGAAAAGGAGTTTTGTTATGGTAGTCAAAACGTGAGAATGCACAAAGGATTTTTTGGGTATGGTAGGTTCTCCCGGTAGTGCTTATGCTACTTTGGTAGTACATCCTCCGTTTGTGTGTGTGTGGTTGTTATATTGAGCTCTTAAGGCTGTAAATCGATCAATGAAGATATTGATTAAAAGCTCTATCTCTAAAACAGAAAAAGTGAAACAACAATTTACCAACAATCAGAATTTTCTATATTCAACAACCAACCCTTATTCTGAGTCCTCCCTCTTCTATTTATACGTATAGAATTAAAGTTACATTTGCTCATTAGAGTTAACAGTAAAATGACTAAAGAGGGTAAAACTTCAATAACACTCCAGCATTCTTTCCCTTATCCACAACTAACAAATTATGAAAGTGTACGTTTATAGTGGTGTAGTGGAGGCCAGTACGATTCTGCGCAGGTCTGTGTGATTCAGTATAATTCTCGTAATGCACTTTCCATGTCTGCCATCCTTTATCAAAGCTGACCTCGGCTCGGCCGTCTCGATAACCTTGGATGTCGGTAACTCAGCGTGTCATTCTGCTTGTTCCCTTTGCTCATGCCAAGCTTATTGGCTTGATTCGCCGTATGGGCTCCTAAATAGATTGGGCCTACCCAGTTTGCCTTAACCAAATTTTATGCTCCCTTAATTGCCCCTCAAACATATGGTCTCACCAAACAAGGTAGGGAACACATGCTTGAATCCAATATTCGACTTGAAGCTTTTAAGAAAGGCCCGACTTAATTCCACTCGTCAGCCATCGGCTGGATCACTTCATAACCAGGGCTCCATTTGCTCTTTCGAATTTTGGATCACCCATTTTTCGTTGCTCGTTCGCCAAAGGTATAGCTGCCCTTTGAATATCAAACCAAACCATTGCCTTCATTCTTCTTTCACTACTTCGCAAAAAATGGGATTTCATTTATGAAGATTTTTTCTTTTCTTCGTTCTAAGGTTTATCGATTAAGTCTCCCTTCCACTTGTCTTACATTTCGTCTCTTGTCAATTCGCCTTTTACCTTTGTTCTCTTTTTTCTCTAAAAAATCCAATGGGTCGTTACCAACTCACCACTAAGGATAGGAGAAAAGAGTTCCAATGTCGGTTCCTTCCCAAGCAATTCAAATGGATGGAGCTTCAAGGTGATGGAGATGTGATTTTAGAGAAGCTCGCATTCGATGTTGGGATGTACCCCATATACACCTCATACTTTTTGCAGGCCAGGTTATGAGTTTCTTTTGACCCTCTTTTGGTCGATTTTCTTCGCCGAACCCACATCCACTAGAGCCAAGTAGCCCTCAACAAGGTTAGAATAACTCTGGGCATGGGTAAGGTAAACAGAGGTTTGGCATGTATTTCAATTTATGGGATACCTCATACTGTTATTCCTTGAGTTTTTCCCAATCGAAGGGTATGTGAAGGACAAAAGCCCTAAACTTAATTCTTGGCCTGTATTCGTGGAAGTACATGTATAGCGACACGATACTCCTAAAGGGAAACATCAGACCCAACCCGATCGAGTTCCCAGTTCTAAAGCAGTGTTGTCACCCTGGTGAGTTATAGATGAACCTAATATAACTATTTATGGCCTTCTTCCCTTTTTAATCACTGATTTAACTTTTCGCATAAGTGGATTTGTTCAACAGGCATGGATGGAACTTCATCCACTTCGAACAATTAAACGCCATTGCCTACCACACTGGCAATGGCGATGGCTCTATATTGAATCACCCAAGGGCAGCCCATAATCTTTTGGGCTATGAGACCGATTACATGTCTTTTTCTGATAAGACTTTTCCTGGTGATTGGATAGTGGATGGCTTGGATCCGCCTACCTGATACTAATTGTTCGCCTGGTATCACATTCTAAACCAGGTTTCTTAGCTTGACGCAGATAGGAGGGCATGTCAAACTGCGGCTGAATTGACTGAAGTGGCTTAAGGCCACCGCAGAAGAGGCAAAAAATCAAGGCCAGCAAATATGTCATAGTAAATCCTTTAACGATCTCTGTTACTGATGAAGGTTCCTCTGGTCCAGTTAAATCAGGAGCAATAGTCCCTGCCGCCCTCCGGGTTACCACGGCTAGGAGCGTTCCGACTGCTACTCCCCTCCCAAGGCCAAATCAAGGGGTTGTAGTTACCATTGAGGGTGCGGAGAACCCTACTATATACAGAGATGGAGAGGACCCTGAAATCGATGATCTCTTCGACCCTATCGAGTTGTTGACCTAGTCGAACAAGCCGGTCCCTCAAACATAGTGCCTACCATTGAGTCGGGGGATCCTATCTCTGTTGCAGTCATTGAAGAACCGTTCTGTGTGACTGACAAAACCGCCGGTTCTTCTCTTGTGGCCACTATCGAATAACAAAATAATCCTCCTCCAACTGAAATCTTCGCTGAGGAAGAAGGTGCATTTCCCATTTTCTCTCATTCTTCTAGCATTATTTTCTTTGAAGTTTTTTTTCATGGCCTATTAATGTCAGGAGGCGCCTGATTAAGCAATACCGAATTCGCGTTGATGCTAATCCCATTCGTTATTTGTTTGAAATAAGCAATAAAGGAAGTTCACCTCCTACAATCCTCCCCCTAGTTGTAGAGGCAGCAGCTCCCCCACAAATAAAACGTTTGAACTTTCGACAAGTCCAAATGATGAAAGAAAAGAAGGCAGTGAACGCCTTTGAGATAGGCAAGCTGGCCACTCTCTCAAGGAGGAGCAAAAAAAAGGGTGCGCCCTTTGAGGGTGATAAAGAAGGGGCTTCAACCAAAATCCCTTGAGTGGAGTCCTAGGGTTTACCAATGGATGTTGCTTTGATCGTTGACACCACTATCCTCCCGCTGCTAATATTTTAAATCTTGTCGAGACAGGGATTAACAAGGCAGTAAATGCCTCAATTGATCATGCCTTACTTGCCGACGTGGTCATTACTAACGATGGGACTCAATTTCCTATCATTGTGACCAAGACAAAAGTAGCCCCGGCCCTTTAGTAAACAAGGGCAAGGCAAAAAATTTTGTGGTGGAGTTAATCTATGCTTATCTAATTGGCTCGTGACTGGGGGAGACTCTACAATTCGTGATCTCAAAGTTGTCGTGTATTTATCACGTATATGGCCCTTCCAAAGGACCGCAAGTTATTGCAACACGAGGGTCCAGCCGACTTAGGGATGGGGGCCTTTCGATACCTAGCTGACGTAAAACACCCTTAATATTCTTGTTCTTTTTCTTAGCTATGGTTTTAACTTGTTCTTAAAATATTATGCTTATAGGTTGGTGTGCGCCTTTCAAAACTCTAGTTCATGCGCATACAGGAGTTAAGGAAGGCCAAGGCCATAAAAAAATGAAATGATGAAATCAAGATGTTGAACGCCGTGGTGGCTAGCTTGCTAGAGGCCGAGACTACCAAGGACAAGGAGCTGGCTAATATAAGAGTTTCCCTTCAAGAACAGGTTTTCGGCCTTCAAGGGGCTTTAGGTGCCTTTGAAGTCGATAGGCAAGCCAATGAGAGTTCTGAGCTGATGGCCAAAGGTGCTATTGTTGAGCTGAACTGGATCAAGGAGGAGAATAGCTCGACCATCGCGCAGTTAAATGAGGTACACGCCTCTAAAAAGTCACAGCTGTGAGGTATCGAAGCTTAAGGACATCATCTACCGAGGTGGGTATCAAGAATTTTATGTGGCTACAATTATTTCTGTAAGTCCCAAGGAGATTAACTTATTAACACCTTAATATTTTTGTTACTTCCAAGTAAATTAATTAATTAATTAAAGTTCTAAGTATATTAATTAATTTATTTATTAAATACCACCTCCTTAATGACCAACCATGGCATGTTTATAAATTACTAAGCATAGTGCTCTTTCATATATATATATATATATATGTGTGTGTGCCAAGCAAGAGAAAAAAAGAACCACATGCATTTGATGCTCATTCATGTTTCTCTGTTTTCCTTTTATGTAATATAATTCTCTTAAATTGATTTCATTTATTATACTTTTATACTAGAGAAACATATAAAGCTTTCAATCGAGTTCTATATTTGGGAGCGCACCTTTATAGACCCATAGTCGTTGTATTTTAGAGGGAAGATGCCATTAAAACCTGACTACACTCAGATATTATCCTAGAAGGGTGAAATCTTCTTTTAAGAACAGTGCTTAGCAGTCTTTGACTGGTTTAATTATTTACTCCCGCATCCATTTTCGTCAACTTTCTCTAAAGCACTCATGAATACCAGGAAAGGGCAGGGCCAAAATGCACAAAACCGTGGATCAGTAATATATAAAGGGTGTAGTGTGGGTCTCAAATCCTCTGTTTCACACAAAATTTCATTGGTTCATATAAACTTAGTTTCACCAAGTTATTGTGAAATAAGATTTGCTGCCCTAAGATTAGTTTATAGCCCGAAAGGAATTAGTTATGACACACTATATTCTCACGTTTTTCTGGCATAATTTTTTGAATGATCCTATGGTATTTTAAAATAGTGGGGGATTGTTGTATATTTTATATATTTTAAAATACAAAATCATTATATATTCTATTTTGTGGAATTCATTTGATGAGCCTCACATATTCTAAAATATCTTGAGCACCAAGAATTTTATGTGGCTACAATAAATTTTGTAAGTTCCGAGGAGATTAACTTATTAACACCTCAATATTTTTGTTAGTTCCAAGTAAATTAATTAATTAGTTAAAGTTCCAAGTATATTAATTAATTTATTAAATATCACCTCCTTAATGACCGACCTTGGCATCTTTATAAATTGTTATGCATAATGCTTTTACATATGTATGTACAAGCAAAAGGAAAAAAAAAAGAACTACATTTGATGCTCATGCTTTTTTGTTTTCCTTTTATGTAATATAAATTTCTTAAATTGATTTCTTTTATTATATTTTTGTTCCAAAGAAACATATAAAGTTGTCTATCGAGTTCTATATTTGGGAATACACCCTTACAGACCCATAGTCATTGTATCCTGGAGCGAAAACGCCATCAAAACCTAATTACACCGAGATATTATCCTAGAGGGGCGAAATCTTCTCTTAAGGACAGTGCTTAGCACGCCTCGACTAATTTAATTATTTACGCCCACATGTTAGGTTTATATTTTTAGTTGGCTTAATTTCGATTCTAAAAGCACTTTTTTCATTTTAATTTTTTTAATCAAATTGAAGATTTGAAGATGCAATAATCAACAGAAGCTCGTCAAACTTACTGGATTCACTGTTCATAATTCAGGACCTTTGGTAAGTTGGTTATATGGTTTTTTTAAAAAATATAGGTGGTGGTTAAGAATTAAAATCCAAATCAAAAGTATTTTTAGTCAAATTCGATTTAAAGTGTTTTTACCGAGTTTTGCACACAAATTGATGAGAAAACTTTTGAATTATGTTCTCAACATATTCCATAGGTTGCCTATGAAATTTGGGTCGAATCAGAGTTCAAACAAACTTAAAATGATGATAAGTAAAATACATAAAAACTAAAAAGCATCATAAAAAGCATAAAAGCATCATAAAAAGTGGCGGACCGATACAACTTACTAAATTTTGGACTGAGCGAGCCTTTAATTTTTGGGAACTTATTTTTTATCACAAAAACTCATTTTGAAGTGTTTTAAACATTTTCCAAAGAAGAATTTGACTCAATATTTTTCTATAAATATAACCCATTGGTTTAAGACAAAAATACATGATTCTAGAGAGATTTTTAAAAGAAAAATATTCAAATGCTAGAATCAATTTTTGAGAGGTTTTAAGACATCACCTAGATTTTATTTACAGCCATAAGAGATCCTATTTGTTGGTCGGAAAATAACCCTAGAGGGGGGGTGAATAGGGTTTTAAAAACATAATGCAGAATTAAAACATTTTTAAAATGTTTAAGCAAAGCAACTTAGCTAAGCAACAATATCAAGGAATAATCAATCACAAGACAAGCAAATAAGCAATCTCAAAATACAAGCAATAATGTAGCAATTAAAAGAGAGCTTGAGTTTAGAAAGATTAAACCAATTTGAAGCTCAAGACTTTCTGTCCTTACGGTTCGGTTTCCTAAACCATACGTCCGCGTTCGGTTAGTTCCCCGAGAATTTTCACTATTTAATCTTCTTCGGGTGAAGATCAAACCTTAATACAAATGTTGCTATGCACACAACGCTCACAATGTAGCTATACCCACTATACTTCTCACAAGATATGTTATCTTGCTCTACAAAGAGACACACTATCTTTTGAAATGAAGAATGAATTGTTTATGGTGATACACACCAATACAATAACTCTCAAATGTATTTAAAGATTAAAAATGAAGCTCACACTAGAGTTATCAAGATTGATCAAAAATATATAACTCAAAAGATGAAAGATTGATCAAAATGTGTTATTCAATATTTGTATATTTGAATATATGAATAATAGAGTACTAGAATGATTCAAGGTATGTTAAAACATATTTTGGACCTCATATATATAGCTTGCAAAATCATATGGCCATTGGGGTTGATTAAGAAAGGTTTTGGGTCAAAGGTATACATTTTCAAACTTTCCAACAGCTAGTTTTGACAAAACAATTCAAATTTGTTTTTATAATTTCTCCGAATTTGACCGTTGGATCATGCTCAAATTTTGGTAAAAAAATGATACGAGATGTTGTCTAACTATTGAAAAAATTTCAAAATGATCGGAGTCTGGAAAAGCCTCCATCATATCGTTAGATCAAAACTATACGAAAATTGAGCAAATTTTAAATGAAAAATAAAAACATTTTTGCAATTTAACAATTTAGTTCTAAATACAATTATAATGATTTGTGAACCTTAGAGACATGTTTCTAAGATACCTATTTTTATTATAGCTTAAAATATGATCATTTAAAATTAATATGAATTTATTTTAAAACTTGGTCTTTGTAAAATGATGTTTTTCAAATAAATTCAATTTCAAGCTTGTTTGAATCAATATTTAAAGGATGCATGAATACGTTTGAGCTATAAGAATTTGATCAAAAAAGGTAACTTTACATAAATCTTAAGCACTCACTCAATTACTGAATTAACGAGTCTTCAAATGCTTTGATTTGTTTCTTCGGATTGATCTTCATTTGAAGTTTTTCCTTGAAACTTTTCATATAGTATTTTGATCATTTGTGCTTCATGATTTGCATTGAGAGATTTGATCTTCCTTGTCTTGTCCAATGATCGAATAGTGAAATAGTGATCATTGTCATGTTTTTCTTGAATTTTTCGAGTAAATGAACTATATACTTATATCAAGAAACATGTTAAATTACACATGATTGATTTATTGTTATTTTCAAAATAAGATTAAGACATTAGGTCAACACTATTGTTCTTTAACTTTAAAAACTAAGGTTTCAAACGTTTGTAGTCATGCGGGATTGTCTCCAGTTACAATTAGAGACAGGGTGAGCGAAGTAACTAATTTGCGATAAGGGAGATTGTAGATAGGGGTAAAAGATTGTGATTAAATGCATAGAAGGAGACGACGAGAAAGCCAAAAAAAGTGGGAAGTACTAGGCCAAACAAGTTGCGGTTGAATTCTACGTTCAAGGGATTAACGGGATTGTTGCTTAAATTGTGGGGAAATAATTGTTGTAAGTTATCGAGTCTGTAATTCTATTTCGATCATAGTGAAACACTGTCTGTCAGTCTTGAGGATTAGTTATACGCAAAGTAGGGATAGCTCGTTACTTCTTTGTGTTGTGGAATTTTTTTATGTGATTACTTGATATAATTGTTAGACAACACAATACAAGTTTCCACAGTAAAATTGATTAAACCTAGGATTTTAATTCCACTTATAAAATCTAATTTTTTTTTTTGATAAAAACCCTAAAATCAACCTAGGCAAATACAATCTTTAAAATTTTCATTAATTGGTATCTGAGCAAGTTTCCTTAATTCGTTAAGACTTACATCTAGATTGATTTTCATCTATTTGTTTTTATTTGTTTTGTTTGATTTGATTTGATTTATTTTTTTGGTTACCAAAATTGATTTGTCTAAATCCTAGATTCCTACGCTTAATGGGTCTAATTATAACTATTAAAAAATTCACATGACTATTTATTTACAATCTTTAAATGAGCGAATTTGGCAAACCGTTTTAAATAGTTATACTAGATTCATTGTGAATGTAAAAAGGAACAATGGACCTAAACAAGTAGCCTTATGGACTACTAAAGAATTAAAAGTAGTTAAGTTTAATTCTCAAGGTTTGAATGCAATAATGGGTCATGTTTCCGAAGAAGAATTCAAAAAGATTTCAAATTGTACATGTCCAAACAAGCTTGGGATATTTTGACCGTAATTTTTGAATGAACCACAACTATGAAAATTTCTAAAATTCAAATGCGCATGACATATTTTGAAACTATAACTATGAAAGAAGATAAGTTTTTTGAAACTTTTTATAGCAACTCAAAGACCTAGTGAATTCTTTACACATCCTTGGCAAAATAATTTCTGAATCTCATGTTGTAAAGAAAATTCTACGGTCTTTACCTGATAAGTTTCTACCAAAAATTACTACCATTAAAGAAAGTAATGATAGGATTCCTTAACGAAAAACAAAGTAATCGTCTCTCTTCAAACTTTTGAGTCTAACTGGCTTTCAAAATATAAGATTCAAAACAAAAAGGCAGATCAAACCATTCCACTTAGAGTTAAGGATGAAAATATGGTTGAATATAATGAATTCTTTATATCTAATTTTCAAGATATGGCTAATTTTGCACATAATTTCAATAGATTCATGAAAATAAATCAGAAATTGGACAATGGTGGTCAAAATTTTGAGAAATTGAGAAAAAAGAATTTTTAGAATAAACCCCAATCAAGTGAGAATTGCTTTGAGTGTCAAAGTAGAGATCATAAAGCTTTTGAATGCCCTACTAAAGTTAGGAGATTAGAGAAAGAGCTTGGTAAAAAGGGTTTACATGCCACTCTTTGTGATGATGAGCAAAATTTGGACACTTAAAAGGAATCTCATGAATATTTAGCTTTTGCCGCAAAAGTTTCATTGGAAAAAGTGAATCAAGAAATTTCAATTCTAAGAATTCATTTTATGATGTCGAGAAAGACTTCTCAAATCTTTAATTGGCTTATAACGCTCTTTTACTAGAATGTCAAAAACTTTTCATGAAAAATTCAAAACTTGCGTCAAAAATACAATTTTTTGAAAAACAACTCCTTGATTTGAAAAAGGATAAAACAAGTTTTGAAAATTCAAAGGCCAAGAAGACTGAATTTTTAAAGAAAATTAGACAACTTGAAAATGAAAAAAATTGGCTTGGTTTAATTGGTTCTTTAAGAAAGGCAAATCTAGAGTATGAAGATAAAATCAAATGACTTAAATAACGCATTTGCGATCTAACTCAACAACTTAAAAACGTTTTAACAGTTAAAGTTGGATTAGAATCTAATTCCAAAAAACTTGAATCCATGCTTTAAATCAAAAGAGTTAAAATAACAAAGAATGACTTGGATTCTCAAATTTTAATGCTAAAAAACAAATCAAGACCATCTTTATGAAGGCCACTCCTCAAAATTCAAGTTCCAATAGTGCTAGTTCTTCTAAGTGTAGAACTTTCATCAATAGAACTCCTCAAACTCTAAAGAAAGCCAAGAACATCCAAATGGAAAAATAAATTTTTATTTAAAATTTGATTTTTTAAAAAGATTACCATTCGAAAGTTCTAGAAGATAAAGTGATACCTTTTGGTGTGTACAAGCACACACTCCCGCAACCCTTTTGGTGTGAGTATTACGAGATGAGAGGTTACTTGAGAGAATTTTGTTGACAAACTTTGAAACAAATGCCGAAAAGTGTTCTAATTCCTAAACCAAAATTGAGAGGAAAAAAGAAGAAAAATAATAAGTTTAAGTTTTTGGGTAGAGGGGAACACAATAAGGATAGGACTCCAAGGGTTAAAAAGATTTGGGTCCTGAAAGGGATCATTTAAGGAGTCCATCTAGTATAGAATTGACGATGAATGGCTATGCTAGGTGAGTTGCTTACTTCAGTTGGTTTTAGTTCCTTGCATAGGTATTGAAGTAAAGCGGATTTTGGTTTTGAATTTTCGTTTGCGATATTACGTATTTTCTTGGAAAATTCATTACTTGTATGGTATGTGATTGTAACTAATTTTTGTTTTTCAAATATCTCTACATTATTATATTTAAATGCTAAATTTAAGATATGTCTGTAAAATGCTTTAACAATTTGATAACCGGTAGCATGTTATTTCAATCACATAAAAGTTATTGTGTGTATCTCACACACTATACTACATGATCTACATTGATGCATATTAATTAATTACATGGGTTAGGTTCTTACTTTTAATTTGAAACTTTAGAAGCTCCTATATACTGTTTATTTAGGGAGAGAGAGTTTAAGAAAACCATTATGATTATGCAGTGAGATTTTGGTGATACTATTTTGATTGAAAAATTAAAAGACAAACATGTGAGAAAAAAATGTAGAGGGAATGAAAAAGGGCTGTCATAATGGAATGATAACTGAAAACTAACAAATGAAAATAATTGGCCTCCACTATGGGAGAAAGCCTCCATCAAAAAAAAAATATGCTTGCACAAAAATATCATAAATTTGAATGCAAAATTACATGTTTTATAGAGACAAAGATTGCTTTTGATAAAGAATTAGTTAAAAAATAGTTTAACTATTTGATAGTGCTTTATCAGATCCATATTCATATCACAATGTGATATATACTTGTACTTACATTGCTTGGCGTATATATCCTAAATTAAAAATAAATTCTTATATACATAGTACATGTATCATATTAACAAAAATCACATGTTTTGATGCCTAATTGATATATTTCGGATTTGATACATGTTACATAGAAATGCAGGACAAGTATTTGTGCTATTTTTTATTTTTTTGGTAATTTTGCTTTCGAAGCTCTAAACCAAATCCATGGAAAGTTGGAACTTGGTAATGAAAGGTTCCTCGAGATCTAAGTTAGGAAGTTTTAAAATTAATGGATATCTTTGCTTAAACAAGATATGCTTGTTGTGTTCATTAATATTATTACCTTGCATGATCTTGTTTTTCACGCTTTACTGCTTTCCATGCTCATTATTTTGTCTATTCATATGACAAAAAGAGGTAGAGATAAAGGGGGAGAATGCATATGTGAGGGGAAGTAGTAAAGTAGAAATATTTTGAGGGGGATATCTATATATATATATAAATTGCGCTTATTCGCTTATTTGATTATTGTTATCCCTTTATGCCCATACTTCATTAAGTGATTGGTGAGTTTAGGTGTTTCAAGTTTATTAGTCCATATAATATACTAGCTTACTCTTTTGCCTTGTGAAGTGAAGCAGCTTAATTATAACGAAAACTTAGAGTTACGCATGTCTTGAGTCACCATTTGTAACGGACTAATTCGACTTAGCGTCTGTAATTAAGATGTTATAGACGTCACGTCAAAAAAAGTATCTATTAGTTGTATGTGTTTTGTGATCAGAATAGCCAAATGGGGAGATTGTTAGGTTTATTTTTTTAATTGGCTTAATTTTGATGACAAAAAAACTTTTTTCATTCTAATTATTTGAGTCGAATAAAATACTTGAAAATACAATAATTAACGGAAGCTCGTCGAACTTATTAGATACATCGTTCATAATTTAAGACCTTAGTTAAGTTGGTTATATGTTTTGATTCAAAATATATGTGGTGGTTAAGCGTTAAAATCCAAATCAAAAGTCTTTTGAGTCAAATTTGATTTTAATTATTTTTATCGAGTTTTGTTGAAGTATGAGAAATCTTGTTGATACAAATTGATGAGAAAACTCTTGAATTATGTTCTCAACATTTAATAGGTTGCCTACGAAATTTGGGTCTAATAGGAGTTCGAACAAATTTAAAATGATGAAAAATGAGCAAAATGGAGAAAATCCAAAAAGCGTCGTAAAAATCAAGAAAAATAGAAAGCGTCGTAAAAAGTGGCGAACCGGTATAAGTTAGCAAATTTTGGACCGTTCCGGCCTTTAATTTTTGGGCATTTATTTTTTATCGCAAAAACTCATTTTTAAGTATTTTAAACATATTCCAAGGAGGATTTTAACTCACCATTTTTCTATAAATATAACCCATTGGTTTGACACAAAAAGACATAATTCTAGAGATATTTTTTAAGCAAAAAATACTCAAATACTATAATCAATTTTTGAGAGTTTTGAGACACCACTTAAATTTTATTTAAAAGTAATAAGAGATCCTATTGTTCTTCAAAATTAAGAACTAGGATTTTAAAAGTTCGTGGTCCTATGAGGTTGTCTTCTATTATGATTGGAGACGAGGTCAGCGAAGTGGCTAACTTGCGATAAGGGATATCGCAAATGTGGATGAAAGATTGTGATCAAGTGCGTAGAAAAAAGTGACAGGTAAGCAAGAAAAAGAGGGAAGCACTAGGGCAAGCCAGATGCGGTTGGATTCTACGTTCAAGAGATTAACGAGACTGTTGCATAAATTATGGAAAAGCAATTGTTGCAAGTACTCAAGTCTGTAATTCAGTTTTGATCATAGTCAAACACTATTTGTTAATCCGGAGTCTGTAACTCCGTTTTGATCCCTAAATATATAATTTAGACCATTTTACACGCTTTTATTTTTTGAAGTAGAGTCTAAAAAAGAACAAGATTTGTGCCACCAATGAAGAAGTTTTAACAATTCAAACATTTACAACTGACGAAGTTGAAATTATACTTAAAAACACTAAGCCATTAATTATTTTGTTTTAATTTTTCTCTTCAAAATATTTACGTATAAGCTGCACACACACACACACATATATATATACGGGAAGGATCAGGTGCGGATCAATCCGTACGGATCGGTTTTTTTTATGACAATTTTGCGTCATAAAAAACACACCACAAGTCTTTTTATGACGGAAAACCGTCATAAAAGGACTAATCCGTAAGGATTGGTCCGTACCTGAAATGAACTATATATATATCGTGCAAACTAATTTAAGATATACGGAAAGAAAATAATCAAGGTCTTAAAAGGAGGATGTATTATTTTTATCTTGGCTTGTCTTAAATTGATGAACACCATTTATTCTAGGGGTAGCCTCTATACAGGCTGGGAGGGGCGGGTGTCCCCTGTTAGATTTTTGCGGAGGAGAAAAGTGACACAAAAATATTTTCTTTCTATTAACTTTTCAAAAGATGCTTACAATAACCTTTTTCACTTAAGACTCTTGCTCTAAGCTTTTTCTCATTTTTCTTTACTGCGTTACGTTCTTCACTATTTCACTTTTATTTTTCCCGCTCTCTGTTTTTTCTTCACTCTCTTACTTCTTTCTCCCTATCTTCTTACTCTTTTCATTCTCTCTTACATCATACAATGCTTATAAATGCTATTGGTTACCTATATATAATATCAGATTAATTATACATGCAATGCGTATACTACTTTTATACATAATTTGAGAGAAAAGATTGAACAACAATGATAGATGCTTTGGTATTTAAGCATATATCTTCAACATTTTTTTATAAAAAGAGAAAAATTTGTCTCATTGTAGACACCCCGATCCGTGACCCCTGCAAGAACCCTAATGACCTTCGAGAACTAATGTTTTTTAGGTCCGGGACCCACCCAAGCACCCGAAACTACCCTTGGTGGGTTTGTTGGCCAACAAACATATTTTTTAGAGAGATTGTCGCATGACATATCACATTATCGCGCGACAATCCCTGATATGTCGCGCGACAATCATGTCTTGTCGCGCGACAAACCCCTCTGCACCCGACCAACCACTTTCTGACACATCACAGTGTCAGAACCATCACTTCAGCCGTTTGTCGCGCGACAATCATGTCTTGTCGCGCGACAAACCCCTCTGCACCCGACCAACCACTTTCTGACACATCACAGTGTCAGAATCCATCACTTCAGCCGTTTGTCGCGCGACAAAGAGATATGTCGTGCGACACTTGCCCTTTCTGGGGGAATGTCGCGCGACAATCTCTCCCGAGCACTATAAATAGGCCAACACCCCCAAGGGTTCTAGGACGGCAACTTCTCGCCACAATTTCTATACTAAAATTCCTTATTCTCTCTCATATTTTCTAATCTTTAAGCCTTCTCCGGAAGCACCTACGATAACATTTATTTTCGCAAGAGTCTCGGATCTAATCTTGGCACCCGGTGTGCCACCTTCTAGAGTCAGACCGCTGGAAATATTTCTAAGAGGAAAAGCTAATATTCGCCGGAGGTCTTCTCTGCCGTATTATATTTTCTCTCTCTTATTCTTATATATATCGTCGGGAAGGTAACTAAAGTCTCTTCTAGTAATTAAATAAGATATTTGTATATTAGTTTTATTGTGGACTTGTTTAAAACTCGATTTTTCTAACGGGGCGCTGCCCCGCACCCCGCTACCTGACTGGGCAGGTCGATCCCCGTCCTAGTAAGCGAAGTGGCGACATGGTTGTGGTAGATTTCTAACGCGCTCGAAAAACAGGTTTTCATTAGTTATTTTCAGAAAGCAGTAGAATATCAGTAAAAGCATCCAAGTTTTTCAACATAGATTAAACATATAAGACCACTAGAGACCGAAAGGGCGGAATGGGTGCTTAACACCTTCCCAAACCGTAATATAGTTCCCGAACCCTATAGAATCCTGGTTTTGTAGACAAACGTGTAAAGAAAGGCTTATATGTAGCCTTCCCTCTTACACAGTCATTTTGTCCGTTTTCTCGTAAAACGTACTGGCGACTCTGAACGAACCCTCTTGCATCTAGAAATAGGATAGAGAGACTCCCGATATGAATTATCAACACATATAAGCAAATGGAACAACGGAATCCTTTCCGATGTTTCAGACGCCCACCAACGGGAACGAGAACCCGGGGGTCGCATTTACGGATTCTCACACATTTTTTTAGTGTCTTGAAAAATATTCAACATTTTTAATTTGAACCCTTCGACTAAAATGCTAAGTCCGTTGACAAATTTTGACTCTAACTAGTTTTTCGACACATGCGTTGCGCATGATTATTTGTGACTATTTTATTATTTTTGTTGAAACTATATTATTTTTACTATTTTTATTAAAACTAATTGTATCCTCTAACGTAATCATTTTGTTAATTCTTATCAATTTTTTACCATTAGCCTAGCTAATTATGTGCGCTACTTGATATTTTGTTACTAAAATTAAAACTAAAAATGGATAAAGCACAACAAATTTCATAATAATTAATATATGTAAAACAAAGTCAGTAGATGAAAAAGGCCGGAAATATTTCCAATTACATTGACGCCGCTTAAATAGCGCGTTGCGATAGAGCCCAAGTGCAGGCACGTCAAGTTGTAATATAGTCTCGGAAGTCCGAGTGTCGAACCACAGGGATAAGTGAAGAGGAATGGAATGGATTACGGATTAAGTGATTTTCTGGTTTCTGTGAGTTGGTTTGTTGTAGAACAACGTAAATGTAAAACAGATGCGAAAATAAATAAGAAAGCACTAAGGTAGGTGGAGATTAGTTACGATTTAAGAAACGGTGATCATTAGCTCATACTAAGATTAGAACACAAGGATTCTCGAGAAATGGGGAATGTTGGTGTATCTCTCAATAGCAGAGGGTGCGACGCTAGGCGACTCATTCCCGAATTGAAGCTATATCAAGAGAGATACAAACGACATACCACCAAAGACGAGGTTATCATTCCTACCTCTTAGCTACGGGTGTGAAGCAAGGCAACCCATTCCCGATGAAGCTAATCCGAGATAGATATGACGAACTCATCATAAAAAGATTTAACATCAAGCAAGTGTGGTAATCTCATGATTTAAAGAATGAAAATTAAAAAGTGAATCCTAACAATGGAACGGAATGAAGTTTATGGGATAAATTTGTCCACTCATCGTTTATCACTTATGGTAGAAAATAAAGAGTCTAAGTATCACACAAAGTGTAAGAAGCACTCAATATATCAATAAATGAATCAAAGATAAGCTAAACAAATTTATAATCCATCTATGGAGTTTTGAGAGCTATTCATAAATTCGATGAAGAGGGAAAAAGCTCCATGGATGGGGGAAAAAGACTACAAGCTTTCTAGAACCATATAAATATGTTGTATGTTCATTAACAACCAAGCACTAAATATACAAGGCATATAAAGTCTTACTTTATTATGAATATACCTAGAAAGCTTGTAACAATGGAGGAAATGAAGAAGAAAAGGATTTACAACTATTTCTCAATCTTTAAACATGGATTGAGCCATAAATCATCGAATATTATATCGCAAACAACCTCCGTAACCTTAGTAATAGACTACTCCATAATAGATGCAAGAACAAATATTATAGAAGAAGAAATCATTCTTACAAATTAAAAACTTACAAGAGAAATGAAGAACAACACCACAATGAGCTCTCACCTCTCTCTAGAACTCTAAGTGTAAAAAAAAACTAGATATCTTAGCCTAGAAGCTAAGAAAAATAACATATACTAAAATATTGCAAAATATCTAACTAAATATCTAAAATAACTTGAACCACTAAAATAGCCCATTTTGGGTGTGAAATGGACAAGTTGCCAGGTCCATGATCGATCATGGTTATGCCCATGATCGATCATGGAAGTGTTCTGCCAGAAATAATGGTTCCATGATCAATCATGGTTATGCCCATGATCGATCATGGACATGCCTATGATCGATCATGGTTATGCCCATGATCGATCATGGTTCTGGAATTTCTTCACTCAGCACTTTGCAAGCCTCCAAGCTTACTCTTGATCAATCTATGCAATGCCATTGTATTCCAATCCTACAAACACATGGAATACTACAAAGTACACACCAACTTGGGCCATGTTAGATACAAAACTCGCTAAGGCACTAATCTCAAGATAAGCGGATAATTAGGCAGAATTAAAGCAACAAACGCGTCAAGCGACTCCGGGAAAGAGCTTAAACATGACAATATTATGCGTTTATCATACATGTATAAAGTGGAAAACATGCTAAGGGACTCAAATCCAAATAAATATCTTCCAAGATTTTAGAAGTACAAATCAAATAACAAAATAACTAAAAACTAAAAAAAATACCTTCATCGAACGACAGTAAACAATTTAATTTTTTTTGATAAATAGATATCTTAAGTAAAGAAAAGTAATAGTGATACTTTCAATAACTTGAACACAACGTACAATTGATGAGAGATTGAAAGCTCTAGATAATTAATGCAATTGTGAAAAAGTTTGTTAAAAGAGAGTATAGAAATAGTTTGTTAAAAGAGAGAATAAATTAGGGTGCTCATCGAGAAGTTGAAAAGGCAGTATGTATTTGAAAGAATAAGGTATGTTTGGTTTATTTTTTAAAAGTCCTAATTGGTATAATATGTTAAGAGTTTAATTAGTTGAGATATAATGCAATATTATAATAAATGTAGACTTATATTTTGACTCTTATTAGTTATCCAATAAGAGACTTTGATTCTAATTTAGATTCTAATAATTTAAATAAATAAGAAGTAGTCTAATTATTTTAGGTTAATATATAATTATATAATTAAGGGGTATATTTGACCATGTAAAAAGGGAGTCATTGTCGGTGTAATACATGAATATTTTAATTAATTGATGAGATATAATGCAATATTATAATAAATGTAGAGTTTGACTTGAACTCTAATTAGTAAAACAATTAACTTTAATTTTAATGTATACTCTTTAATCTCTTATAAGTTAAATAAATAATAAGAAGTTTAATTATCTTATGTTAGTATATAATTATAAAACTAAGGAGCGTATTTGAGCATATCCAAAAAACTAAAAAAAGACTTATATTTATTCGTAGTAGTATAAAAGATAATGTTAGGTGAAGACCATCATAAATTTAGATTTGTTTTTGCCTTTGTTAGGATTCTAATACTAAGACAGTATTTTCCTTTCTATTTTATTTTTTGTTTTAAATGAAAATTTCAATTAATGAAATGAAATCCACGATAGAAATGTAAAGGTGAATGTAGGTCAGTTTTAAATGATCTTTCCACGCTAACAATTTCCCACACGCCATCAAAGCTAGGGGTCTAATTCTTTTACTTTGTTTGGAAAGTTTGAAACAACTCCAATAAGAAAAGGACATTTTTTAGTGTAAGGTCAAAAGCCGAAAGAAGAAGAAAGAAAATGAATTTCCCACACGCCATCAAAGCTAGGGGTCTAATTCTTTTACTTTGTTTGGAAAGTTTGAAACAACTCCAATAAAAAAAGGACATTTTTTAGTGTAAGGTCAAAAGCCGAAAGAAGAAGAAAGAAAATGAATTTCCCACACGCCATCAAAGCGAGGGGTCTAATTCTTTTACTTTGTTTGGAAAGTTTGAAACAACTCCAATAAAAAAAGGACATTTTTTAGTGTAAGGTCAAAAGCCGAAAGAAGAAGAAAGAAAATGAAATGGCGGACAGCCGAGGTCACTCTGATTTTTAGGTGGGAATTTAGTTTCCAATGTCAATTTCAATTCTAAATTTGAAGTTTAAATATTTAATCAGAAGTCAATTTGAAATTTCCGTTCGTATTTTTTGTCTGAATGCAATATAATATATAAATTTATAATCCCTAAATATATAACTTATTTGAAAATTTAAAATTTTGAGGCAATTAGGTTCTAGGGCTTATTCTAATAATAATATAATTATAAAGGACACTTAAAAACTAGCCGTATAAATTAAAGATACTATACAAAAAGGACATTAATACCCTTTTTTATAATATCGTCTCATTATGACACTAAGAGCAACTCACTTCATATTCTTATAATCTGTTATCGATGTACATATAATGAGACTGACTAAAATGCGTGCGTGCATATAGGGGTAGAAAGCAGTTCCTCTGCCGCCTCATTCCTAACATTTCCCTTTGGATTTTCTATTGTCTTTCCTTTTCATTGCCCCTTTAAAATCCCCACCTCCTTCTTCACTTTTTTCCTCGGCTCACAAATCTGGCCAACTCTATCTTTAATTATTTATTTATTTATTACTAATTAAGTTTTATTTCTTTTGATAATGATAGCACTAACCCACTTCATATTCTTCGTGTATGTGTGTGTGAGAGAGAAAGAGAGAGGGGTAACCACTTCGGTACTCAATCTAATCCTCCTCAAAATTATCGCACCACCATGATCATTCATTCCCGGCATTAATTTCAGTAAATTTAATTACTCTTATATATATATGTTAGAGTTTAGATTTGTTGATCCTTGTTAATTGTTGCTACTGTGCTATATTCTGTAGAAGCTAATGATTTAATTTTTCTGTCAACTAAAAAATAAATGTGAATGTTTTCTTTAATTAATACTGTCGCAATCTAAATTTTCTTTGGCCGGGATACTGATTTGTAAGTATAAAAATTGTTTGTTACATCATGCAAATGTAGTATAAATTTACAAGCAGAGAATCGGTGAGATTGAACTGTGAGTGCTAAGAAGCTAGGAGCTAGCTATTCTTTTAGAATTGTCATGCATGTAAAATTTGAAGGTGCTAAATGCATTTAGCACCCACTGGACAGCAACCAGAAGGTGCTAAATGCATTTAGCACCCCCTGGACAACAATCAGAAGGGTGCTAAATGTATTTAGCACCACAATCAGAAGGTGCTAAATGCATTTAGCACCACCTGGACAACAACCACCTGGACAGGAACCAGAAGGTGCTAAATGCATTTAGCACCACCTGGACAACAACCACCTGGACAGCAACCAGAAGCTGTTAAATGCATTTAGCACCTTCTGAATAACAACCAGAATGTGAATGTAGCACCACTTGGACAACAAACTAGAAGGTGCTAAAATGATTTTAGCACCATTACAAAACATAGAACAATAAAATTGATGAAATCAACATCCACTCAATTTATTTATATGTATGTATATATATATGGATCGACGTAGGGTTCGTTAAAAAAAAAGAGTTACGATCATTTTTTTTTTCAAATTCTGCTAGGCTGTCGAAATTGGTCTATTTCGATAGCAAAACGACCTCTGATCGTCTTAATTTTTCGCGTCATTATAGTAACTTTGTCTTCCGAACAACATATCCAAAAATCAGTCAAATCCAACAATTCGATCAAAAGTTATATATGTTTTACGATTGAACATCCATAAAAAAAGAAGAAGAAGAAGAAGAAGAAGAAGAAGAAGATGATGATGATGATGATGATGATGATGATGATGATGATGATGATTAGAACGACGCTCGCTCATGGAGATTCAGGTGGTGGTGTGGTGGTGGTGGAGGTGAGGCAACTTCTCTTTTCCCTTGTTCTCTATTTTTCCTCTCTAAACTATGTGTATGTAAGAGAGAATGATATTCCTTTTGTATAATTAAAATAAATGATGTAGTAGGGTATTTTTGTCCATCAACATTTATCATTTTCTTTAAAATAAATTAATATTATGAAAAGTGTCCTTATTGTAAAACCAAATTATAAAATTAGTACTACTTCCCTTTATTAAACATGAGTCCATCCTTTGAGTTATAAAACATTACGGAACGAGGCCTTATAACCCATTATCTCTAAAAAAATTAGATTTAAATGGTTTTAAAGTTGTTTGTTAACAAAAAAAATTAAGTGCCAACTTAATTTTCTCCACTTAAAACTGAAAATTTTCATCTAAAGTTTTAAACGTTAATTATCCACTTAAAACTGAAAACTTAATTTGAAAAAGTGTAAAATACCTATTTTACCTTCTTACATTTTAGAATCATGTGATCCAAATAAACTAATAAGGGAAAAATTGTCATACTAAACAAAATTAGTTTTTAGATGTGTTATATTCAAACAACCAACATTTTTTTAGATACAGGTTTTTTTAGAGTCCTGAAAAATATTCAACATTTTTAATTTGAGCCCTTCGACTGAAATGCTGAGTCCGTTGACAAATTTTGACTCTAACTAGTTTTTCAGATTCATGCATATTTTATTTATTTTATTATTTTTGAAGACACTATATTACTTTTACTATTTTTGTTAAAACTAATTGTACCCTCTAGTGTAATCGTTTTGTGAATTCTTATCAATTTTTCACCATTAACATAGTTAATTATGTGCTCTACTTGATATTGTTGTTACTAAAATTGAAACTAAAAATTGGATACTAAAAAGCACAACAAATTTCATAATAATTAATTTATGTAAAACAAAATTAGTAGATGAAATGGCCGGAAATATTTCCAATTACACGTATAAAGTGGAAAACATGCTTAAGGGACTCAAATCCAAATAAATATCTTCCAGGATTTTAGAAGTACAAATCAAGGAACCAAATAACCAAAAACTAAAAGAATACTTTCATCTCTTCTCTTTGCAACTTCTTTGTCTTACTAATTTCAATAATAGATTGAACGACAATATACAAAAAAAATTGTTTGACGAACAGAGATCTTAATTAAAAAAAATAATAGTGGTAATTTCAAAGAGATTGAAAGCTCTGGATAATGCAGTTGTAAAAAAGTTTGTTAAAAGAGAGAAGAAATTAGGGAGCTCGTCCAGAAATTGAAAAGGCAGTATGTATTTGCAAAAATAAATTAGGAACGTTGTGGTTTATTTTTTTAAGAATCCTAGTCGGTATACTATATTCAGAGTTTAATTAATTGAGATATAATGCAATATTACAATAAATGTAGACTTATATTTTGACTCTTACTAGTTATCCAATAAGAAACTTTGATTCTAATTTAGACTTTAAAAATTTAAATAAACAATAAGTAATCTAATTATCTTAAGTTAATATATAATTATATAATTAAAGGGTATATTTGACCATACAAAAAGGGAGTCGTAATTGGTGTAGTAGATCAAGATTTTAATTAGCTGAGATATAATGCAATCTATATTATAAGGGAAAGAAAGTCAACTTTTACTATTAACTAACTGAAAACCAAAATAAAAGTTGAGTCTTCCATCAATAACTTTTTTTTAAAAAAAATAAAAATCTTTTAATCATATTGTTATTTTTTCTTCTTATTATTATTAATATGTATATATCATACTTTCTTGATTTTACGGGTAGTCGTACACATAGCAAAAAAAAAAGAAATGGAAAAGAAAAGTCCCAAAATATTATAGGTTAGATGCTAAATTCAAAGCTAAAAGTGGATGAGCCAAATGATTTTATTTTATTCACAACGGATCTTGTTTTATTAATTGTGATTAGTATGTTTCGAATATATTTTTTTTATTAAAATTTGATTTTTGAATTTAAAGATATGACATTTTAAATTTTTAAAAGGAAATTGATGAGAGAGAAAATAATTTGAAAAAGTAGAGTGCATAGAGTGGATGTGATTGTTTGATTGTGTGTGTTTAGAATGTATATATATCTTACTTGTGATTTGATACTTTAATGTGAGAGTAAGAATATATCTAAGGGTTGAAATTGTGATTAAAAGTAAGAGAAGAATTTTAGGCCCTTGATCATACGGGCTTTTAAGAGAAGAAAGTGTTTGACTTTTTTTTCCTTATTATATAGATTATAAAATCAAGCGACATATTTGACCATATAAAAAAAGAGAAAAACACTTATATTTATTCATACTAGTATAGAAGATAATGTAAACTGAACACCATCATAAATTTATAACTAGAAATTAGGTAGAAGGGCTTATTATACATTGATTTTTACCAAAAATCCAATGAATAATATTTTTTTGAATGAATGGCCTATTTTTAATTGGTAATTTGAATGAAGGGCCTATTTTTAATTGGTAATTTGAATGAAGGGCCTATTTTTAATTGGTAATTAGTGTAAGATGCCTATTTTGTTTTATATTTTAAATGAATGTATTTGAATAAATTTAAATATCATTTAATTAATAAAAAAATGTTATGTATTACCTAAATTACCCCTTTTAATGAAATTTTCACAAAAAATATGGACTGCAAAGTTCATATTGTAATAAAATATGAACTGCAAAGTTCATATTGCAGTGAAATATGTACTGCAATATGAACTTTGCACTAAAAATATGGACTGCAAAGTTCACATTGCAGTAAAATATGGACTGCAATATGAACTTTGCACTAAAAATATGGACTGCAATATGAACTTTGCACTAAAAATATGGACTGCAAAGTTCACATTGCAGTAAAATATGGACTGCAAAGTTCATATTGCAGTGAAATATAGACTGCAAAGTTCATATTGCAGTCCATATTTTAATGCATATTGATATTTTTTTAGTTTATTTTAAGGGTTGGGATGTCATTTTATAATAAAAAAAAAAAGACACATGTCATATTATCAATAAAATAAAAAATAGGCCCTTTATTTAAAAAAAAATTATTCCTTGGCCTTAGTGTGAAAATCTTTCTCTAATAAGCCCTTTTTTTTAATTGCCCCAATTTATAATTGTTTTTGCCTCTGTTAGGATTGTAAACTAAGACAGTATTTTCCTTTCTATTTATTTTTGTTTTAATTGAAAATTTCAATTCATGAAATCCATGATAGAAATGTAAAGGTGAATGTGTAGGTTAGTTTTAAATGACCTTTCCACACTAATAATTTCCCACACGCCATTTTGGGAAAGCTGAAACAACTCCAATAAAAAAAGGACATGTTCGGGTGTAAGGTCGATGACTTTTACCAAAAAGAGAAAGGAAGAAGAAAGAAAATGGAATTTTGATTTCTTGCACCCAAAAAGGAGGCGTGCCAAGCTAGCATATCATTGCCACCAGCAAAGTGGCCGGTAAACTAGCTTCTCATGGATAAAAGGATGAGGCCCTATCAATAATAACTTGTTGTAGGGTAGAATTTGTTGGAATTATTAATTAAATATTAATAATTTAATTATGTGAGTGAAAATTAATTAATTTACTTTTAACGGATATTGTCATGAAAGAACACGTCTTTTGGCAATTAGACAATATGCTTTTTGGGAAAAAATATGACTTTAATATAATTGTCTATTAATAAGAGACGTACCACTTCCGAAAAAACACTTTCTTTCTAAAGAATCACAACCTTTTCGAAGAGTCATTTGAATTTCTGCATGAACCTTACTTCGCTGCACTTGTTAGGATCAAATTTCAACAAGTAAACTTTCTTATCACATTACTCTCTATTCCTAAAGTCCGTTTTATTCTTCAAGTCTAGTATAAGAGTGCAATAATTATCGATTCACCAGAGCGTACTTATTGAAGTGCTACTTAAGTACACAGCAATCGTCGTATCCTGGGAGACAACGTCCACGAGTCCAGAAGCATCGTAGCTGGGGCGAAACTGTTTTAAGGACATAGTGTCCAACACTAGCCTCGATTGCAAAAATTTGACAAGTTTTTCGATCTCTTTCTTATTATATCGTATTTATTTTACGTATCTATTTTGTTAATTATTTTGTAACCAAATTATATTCG
The DNA here is from genome assembly GCA_021464415.1 of Lonicera japonica. Taxonomy (NCBI): domain Eukaryota; kingdom Viridiplantae; phylum Streptophyta; class Magnoliopsida; order Dipsacales; family Caprifoliaceae; genus Lonicera; species Lonicera japonica. The sequence goes on along the minus strand of CM038463.1, from coordinate 99,115,525 downwards.
CCAAAATCAAATTACACCAATATTATCTAATAGAATTAGTTTATGCCTCAACGAAAACTGCGCCTTGGCTGGTACACTCCGTCAGCTTCTGGTATGTGCCCACCACGAGCCGCCTGGCAAATGGGTAATAATGAACCAGAATCTTGGATAATGCGTCCCTAATTACCCTACACACAATCTTATTTTATTTGCCCTCAAATTTGTCATAGCAGTAAATTGTGCGAACTATCGGTGGAATGTTTTGATCGAGATTCGAGAGAAAGTTTGGGGTACCCTTATGTGTTTCTTGTTCTGGTGTAACTAAAACGGCCTCACCTAATTTCACTATCAACTCTTTTGTTTCTTCGTCTTCTTTTTCAAAAAATTTGGAGAATATGTTAGAATAGTATCTATTTGTCCAAAGTGTCATTACACCAGAATAAGTGATATATGACGGCCAAAAACAGTCATAAAGTCCATTTATGACAATTTTCGACTACCATAATTCACACTGTTATAAATTTTTTTATAACAGTAAAAAACCGTCATAATTGGGTTTTATCACTGTCTCTAAGAGAGCCCTATAATAGTCATAAATAATAAACTTGTTACTGCTTTGTCACTGTTAATGACTGTCACAATCTTGAGAATTATGACAGACAATAACAGTCAAAATTTACAAAATAGTGACTGTTAGTAACAGTCATAACTTTGTAAATTTTGACTGTTTTTGGCAACCGCAAGTTACAAATATTTGACTGTTTTAAACCGTAAAAAATTTATGACACATTAGTGGTAATTTTACAAACTTGTAACTGTTAATAACAGTCATAAGTTGTTGAAAATTTATTGTGGTAGCAGCTTTGTCACTGTTTTTTACAGTGACAAACAATTAAATTATTTTAAAAAAATAAAATTAAAATTCTAAAAAACAAAAATTACTTGCTAAAAACATAATTGAGATTGTAATTGCAATCTGGATATACTAACAATCAATTACATATATCAAAACTCAACAATCAATCATATATAAGGGTACTTACGAATTTATAAACCTTTAACATTTAAGTTGATATCAATATACTTGTTGATTTAGACTTTAAAATAAACACAAAAAGCTTGAGGAGAAGAAATATCACTTATAAACCAAAAATTAAGCCTTCTGATCAACTAGTAACAAGCAAAAATCCATATATTTGAATTATACGGAAATAGGTTCATATGCACTGGTATTTGCATCATTTTCAGAAAGTACCATCTTTACGTTAGCATCACATTAAAAAGATTTATATGTGCACTTTGAATTAATATTACAAATAACATGAAAAAAATAAAAGAACATCATATTGACCAACAATACGAAAACAAGAATAATGAAGTTGAGCACCAACTTTTCATCTATCTAAGTAATTTGGAAAGTGGGCTAAGGAAAGGACTCCTCACAGCAAAAAACCTTGTTCATCAATGATCGCGTTCTACACTAGAAAAAGGCATAAAACAAAATATTTCAAAGACTTTCATATACAATAACTAATTCAATAAAAATTGTACAAAATCACAGACTTTGTATATTATGCATATATGGTCTTCAAAACAATAATTGTCTTCCATACAATTGTGTGTAGTGCTTTATATTTTTATAAAATCGGCGTGGGCAAAAAATGACTTCAATAAACAGTATTTTGAATAATTTCTGATTGGGAACCTTTGTTTTCTGTAAACATAAAGAGATTTTTATGGAAAACCATAAAGCATCCACACAATTTCATGCCCCAAGCATTCACGCTACTTCCAACTTCCCCTCATACCATTTCATAGGGAATATCATATTACTCAAAATTTGACGTTAAAAAAAGTAAGTTAATTGCAAATGGGGTCTCCATTTTTGTCCCTAAAACCAAAGCCTGCAATGTCAGAACCCAAATGTAAGTGGTTCTCTTAAACATTTCATCATTCATGTTATGGGCATCTTATATAAGAGGTAAAGCATCTATAAAATTGTAAATGAGGCTCATTGACACCTGTCCCTTGTAAGTCTAAAGTCTAAATACCTGGAAGTAGATGATGGAGTTGCCCTTTAACTTTTTTCAATACAAAGGTTGCGCCTGGAAGTATATTATCAATTTGATCAAATTTAGATACAACATGATTCGATCTATAATAATCCATTGATTGGCTTACTAGTGAATGCATTAATCTTTATTACAAAATAAAAAAATGGACTGGACTTTTAATTGGGGGAGTTCTAAATATACCCACAAAATCATTCTTCTCACCCCAATTAGAATAAATTTGCATCTTACCCTACCATAATTCCTCTACTCCTTTCTACTTACCCCCACCAATTTCTTAAAATCCAAACAACTTTTAGAGAGTGTCTTAAGTCTTTATTCCCATTTTTCTTCTTCCAAATCCACGATTACAATATCTCATAACATTCCATTCATAAACTTACCCCTAATTGAGGATCTGTAATTCATGTCATAACGATAATAATTGTTAAATCCCATAGACAAAAGATACGAGATTGAGAAAATCCTAGAAATTATGAACTACAAGTATGCTTAATTATTATCACTTTCCCTATTAAATCTTTGAATATAGCAATAAAAATTTGGTTTGTTGGTAGTTGGGGAATCTTAACTCAAAACAAATACTAACTCGTTTGATGAGTTAGAATAAAAGGACCCTAAAATTAATTTGGATGAAGTGAATAAAGATTTAGGGCTTTTTTTTAAAGGAAAAAATTCAACTGCCATTAACTAAAATCTGAAATATAAAGATTTAGCAACCAATCCGGGAACAAGAAATTCCAGGCCTCCAATACTTCCGAGAAGACGCAATTAAAAGCAATAGAATGAGCAACATTATTGCCTTCTATAAACAGTTTTGCAAAAGAGAATACAATCTTCTATTATATATAATAGTAAAATGGAGGAAGTTCCTCTATAATTACTATATTAATTATGCCCATTGACGCTGCAAAAATACTTTCGCGCTTAGGAACCCAAGTTTAGGTTGTCAAGTTATAATACTTGGTAAGTCCAAGTATCAAACCACAAAGATAATCGGAAAGACGATGTAGTGATTACAAGTCCAAGGCTTTGTTTAGAGAAATGGATTAGTTAATTGTAATTGTTGATTTTAAAGTCTTGCAATAAAAATTAAAGTGATGTGTCAAATGATGAGAAAGGGGCTAAGACATTATATAATTCATTTGATTTGCAATGTTATGTAAAATCAATCTCATTCAAAGTTTTTAATACAATTCTTAAATGTTGAGTATCTTACACTTTTCTAGGCAAAAGGGTGTGAAACTAAAGCAACCCATTCCCATATAAATGCCATATAAAGAAAGTGTGTAAGCAAAACTCAACACAAGTGTATCTCTCCTTATCTTGTAATAAAGGGTGTGAAGCAAGTGCAACACATTCCCATATAATGTTAAAATAAGACATAAACTTGAGATACACTAAAAGAAAAGGCATAAATTTAAATTAGGCATTTGAGAACTTGTTGTTAGTTTCCTCTAAACAATTGACTTGAATATAAAAATGGCTAACTACAAAGAGTTTAGCACAACATGTAACACCCCCGCCTTAATTTATAGGATAACACCCGTAATTAAGACCTGGAGTATCACTAACCCATCTTAGCAGGACTAAAATAGATGGACAAGAAGCGTATAAATCAACAACAACATGTATACCAAGCAACGACAAGCATTGGATGTAAAAAATGATACTATAACTGATAAACATGCATCATAGCTATACATAGCCAACCATATGATCAACAAAAAAATATGAACAGTCTTCGGGCTAGCCGTGGCTTCCCGGACAATCATATCTATTGCAAAAAATAACTATAGTATCATAATCTTATACTTCGTTCCCGAACTCGTCGTCTCTTTGTCCCCGTGGGACTCATGAGCACTTATAATATTTTAAAGACACGGAGTGAGCTATACGCTCAGTAAGGGAATATAATAACTAAAGAATCACATGTATAACACATTTTAATTTAAAGAAATCATATGTTCAATAAGCAGTGCATGCATATACCAATGTAGGTTACCTCCTTTGTGTCAACCATAGAACCACTTAGCCAAAATATATCCATACCAAGCAGAATAGAACATGGGCCTGCCCGCCCGAGAGAATAATCCGACAATAATCATAAGTTGGCCCATTGGCCCCAGAGAAAATCAATAGATCATAATTAATTTGGACCACAAATCTGCCAATAATATCATAACAACAGAATCATTAGTGCCTTATTGTTGTCTAGATTTTCGGGCTACACACCGCTGGCTCTAGACAGCCGACGCATTGCTGCCCTCCAGAGGTTTAGGAATTTTCAACCTAAGGGAGCCAGGCCCTACTTATTTTCCATCCCGGTAGGCACTAATCAATACATACTCTCTTCACTATCGAAGAGTCACAATAGAATCACAGCCGGATCCATAACAGGATCGTATCACACTCAGAGCAATATAATTATCATAACTTGTTTCCATCATCATAGAGAAAATACACGCCCAATGTGACGGGCCATAAGAATGATATACATACGCCAAAAGTCTCCAAGCAATTGGTGGACACAATAATGATCTGTATAGTATGCAAACATTCTATTTCATGAAAACACCAAGCAATCTATGCCATATCCACTCAATTAAATCCCATTCCATATCTCTTAGTGTGTATAAATCATCAATAATTTCATTTTTTCGACAAACAACACCCATACCACCAAGAGATACCGTATATGATTTCAATAGCACTTTACAATAAGTGTGTATGGCATATTTTGCCTTAATTCATGCAAATATAATTATAAAAATCATCAAACACCATATGTTCCATTACTCATGAGTTTTTACGCCAAAACATGTCAAATACAACGATTATCAAGCTAAGGATGAAGAAGAAAATATGAAGTTTCAAGCCCTCCCTAAAGTACTCCGCACGAAGAATACGATGAATAGTAGCAAGGAAGAAGATTTTGAGTGATTTGAAGCTTAAACCTCGGATTAAGGATGAAAAATGGATGAGATTCCTTGCTCTATCTCTCTAGAACTCTCTAGAGCTCTCTGGGGGGTGTATTTTGGTCGAAAAATGGGTGAAGACTCATGAATTTTCTCCCAAAATTCATACGCCGGACCGGTATTCCAAAAGTCCAAACCGGTCCACGAGTAATTTTTTTCAATTTGTTTTAGCCATAACTTCTCGCTCGGAACTCCGATTGAGACGATCTTTATATCCACAGAAAGGTAAGTCCGAGACCTACAATTTACGGAGAAAACTTTTCTCCAAATTATGAACAGGAAATTTTCTAGAATTTTAGTTTTCACACAAAATAAACATAATTCACATTAAAATAAACACATAGTGTTACACAATAAATCATAACATTTTCTTTGTCTAAGATTGGGAGATCTAGTTGGAGATTAAATTATCTAATTTATTCATATTTGATAAATACAAATTGAATCCTTAAAATGATTAATGAAGTTGTTCATGGCATAAACTTAAGAGATCTTTCTTGGCAACAATTTAACTAAGAAAATATTGAATCTCAAAATCATATAAAGTGTAGAAAGTGTAGAAAGCACTTAACATATCATTAAAGTATTCAATTATTTGAATCTCAAATTTATGGTATTTCCATTAATATTCAAAAATTAATCATGCTTGGCAATGGAAAGTATCTCATTCATAGAAAGAATGGACATAGGCTAGTAAGAAATACACAAGTGTATCATCTCCCCATTAATGCTTGAGATCTATGTATACAAAGCATACAAAGTCGAATCATCTTATGAAAATTATCTTACTAGCTTATGAATGGTTGATTAAATGGAGAAGATAAAGGATTTAACTCACATAATTATTTAACAATACTAACAATAGAATGAGAATTGAACTTACATAATTAATGCATTACAAACTTCATCTTTAGCCTTAGCAAAATATTTACTCCATAATAAATGTAGAGACAAGAATTATAGAAGTATATTCCATTTATCTTCAATGAAAATTACAAGCTCTCAATAAATTAAAAGATAAAAAGTGATAAAAGATATCTAATAAAAATACAACAATGGAGGCTATAAATAGATATATGTTGTCTACCTCCCCTTTCTCTACTAAAAGTCAAAAGCTGTTAACTCTCCCATGCTACTATAACCACTCTTTACAAAATAATACATTCTATGAACTTAACCAATTTCTTAGCCAAAGTTATCCCTTTAAGAAAGTTATGGTAATGTAGGCACGCCAATTCTTGACCCCCTCAAGAATCCTAAAAGTCCTCGGAAGTTACCTTTGGAATCTGAAACTCACTCACATACTAGAAACTGTTTTTAGGAAGGTTTACCGCACGTCAAACTGCTTTGTTTTAGGGTTTGTCGCACGACAAAGCTGTTTGTCGGGTGACAATCGCACGACAAGTTCCCCAAATACAAACCATCCACCATTTGACATATCAATCTGTTAGAAGCAACAGTTCAACCGTTTGTCGCACGACATATGCCCATATGTCCCGCAACAATCTCCCCACTGTTGAGGATTGTCGTGCGACAAACCCTCCCAGCACTACGAATATGCCTGCACCCCCAATGGTTGAAGGACGGCACTCTTAGGCTAAGAAAAATCTCTTATTCTCTACAACTTTTTGGTTTTCAAGTGATCTTAAAATATGATTTACACATTCATCTAATTTCTGAGGAAATTCTTGAGTTCACGTCTCAACACTCGAAGTGTTATATTTTGGATTCAAATTCTCATAAATATATAAAGAAGAAAAGTTGATATTCGTTGGAATCTCTTCTGCATGTAACTAAGACCTCTTTTAGTAATTCAATTATATTTGTGTACTTGTTTTATCTTAATTATTTATAATGTATATCTTAATTATTTAACTTAAGTTATTTATAATGTAGACTTTTTGTATATGTTGTTCTGACCACTTTCTAGTTAGATATTGTCAAGTTACTGATAGTTTATCATTTTCAAAACCCTGATAAAATTATTTTTAAAACTGGAAAAAGTAAGGCCATTATCGTCCAATTAAACCAATCTTTAAAAACTCGGACTAATAGTTTATTACTTATGAATTAAACTCAGATATGTTATGGATTTCATATAGATTGTAATATATCAGATACACTCTCCTGAAGAATTCAATTTCATATCAAATCAATTTCGATAAAATTCGATATTTTTCTAAATTACTAAACAAGATATTTGATATCATTACTTGATTTCAATTAGTTAAATTAAACTTTGTCATTAAAATCTTCAAAAAAATTCCAAATGTCAGATTACGGAATACAAAGTTTTCACCTTCACCTTCTTCCCCGTTTTTCCTAAAAATATCGGATTTTTATATTTTTATAAAGTAGTAAACTATCAGTAAAAGCATCTAAGTTCTCCAACATAGAATAAACATATAACCAATAGAGACCGAAAAGGCAGAATGAGTGCTTGACACCTTCCCAAACCGTAATACAGTTCTCAAACCCTATAGAATCATAGTTTCATAGACAATTGTGTAAGGAAAGGGCTCGTCTGTAGCCTTTATTCCTTTCACAAGTTTCTTGTCCATTTTTTCGTAAAACGTACTAGCGACTATGAACGAACCTTTTTGCAATTAGAATATAATATAAGAACCCCTGTTGTAATTCATCACTTTATCGAAACAAATGGAACAACGAAATCCGTTCCGATGTTTCAGGCCCTCTAATTAAAGGTTGAGACCTGGGGGCTGCATTTGCGGATTCTCACAGGTAAGTAGAGAAATAAAAGGGATGTGACATAAAGCATCAAGTATGTATCATAAAGCATCAAGTATGTTTCTTAGATCAATCTTGGCTTAAGTTAGCCATATTTTTTGTTAACTCTAGATTGATCTAGCTCTTTGACTTTTTGTTGACTTTTTGCTTTATAGTCTAAAATTGCTTAGTTGGTCTTTTTTTTCTTTGTCCAATTCATTTCTTGAGATCTAAACACACCAAAATAAATACAAAATGTGTCTTTCCAAGCAATGTTAAATACAAAAGTGCTACGAGAATAATCACGAAATGAGTTGGCAAACCGAGTAGTTTTAGAGAAATAAACGCGTCAAATAACTCTAAAAAATAAAGTATGAATGACAATATTATGTGTCTATCACCCATTATTACCATAAATTTATTTTATTCATTTAATTTAATAGTTAGCTGTTTCTCCTCTTTTTTCTTTTCTCACTGTTTTTAATTAATTTTGCAATCATTCTCCTTTCACAAATCAAAAGTTTGAAGTATAATGATCACATGAAATGTAGTCCTTTAATTGTATATTTTGATTCTTCGGTTTCTCCTACCATTGCTTATTTATTTCCTAGAGTCACCATTAACAATGCATCGTATTATGTTCCTTTTTCTGAGTATAGATTTGATGTTTGATATTTCTCTCTCCATCTCTATAACTTTTTTCCAATAAAAATAAAGCGATTTTAATATATTTCTTTATGTTGGATTAATGCCTACTTCTCTATGAAAGTTTTATATTGTATTCTTATGTTTGTAACTATGAAAGTTAGTGTTGTGTTTCATGGTTGTGCAAACGGACTTTCTTACCCAAGGAAATAAATCAAGAAAATCTAACATGCATTACAAATTGAGTAAGAATAATAATAGTAAAGAACTAAATTAATATAGTTTGAGTTATTTTTGGTCTTTTAGTTTTTTTTTTAGTTCTTTAATTCTCTGCTCTCCTTTATTCTGAAAGTTCTGTACTTTTCTACATATATGAACTAATAAGATGAATGATTATAATTTTCTTCTTATCTCAATCAGAATTATAATTGAATTTCGCTTTCATTCTTGCACACTCCATCTATTCATTTTTACTACTAATACTACATAAACATATCTTCCTCTTTGATCTCTCTTGATAGCCTCCTCCTAATAAGTGTTATAATTTACTCTTTGTTTGTGTTTGCATTTCTTTTATTGGGTTTTGTTTTGCAAGTGTTTAATATTCCAGTGTGAAACTATTCTTAGTTATTTAAATACTTTAACTATTAGCAATAAAAGATTGGGCAGTCGTAGAAGATTCAAACTAATATGAAAAGTTTAGAATTCTATTAATCTCATATTTCCTATTATTTGCTACAAATTGTATAATTTGTTATGAATTATGCATCAAATAGGTTCCATATAGACAAGTATAATGTTTTCCTTCTATGACTATATACATCAATTTAGTTATTTACTTCTTCTAAGGAATGGAAAAATCTCCTAATTTTATTAAAGAATAAAAATGTGTCTTTTACTCTTCTACGCATATTATGTTGCTTCCTTTTTGTTGGTTATTTTTCTTTTTTTATGGGTGAAAGCTTATTGGAAGAGAAATGTGGTTGTTCTTCCATTCTTACAAATGACTTTCTCCGTTCTTCACTTAAAATGAACATAAAATAGTTTTATTTTTTAAATGTATGTTTTATTTTTTTGAACATATAAAGAAGACATTTATAAAATAATTTTGTTGGATAATTAATATTTATTCTAATACTCTAGATTAATCAAATTGAGTATCCATAAATAGTTCGAATATAGTAATACATTTTTTCAAATTTTGGCTTAGTAATAATTTGTAAAACAATTATAAAAAGATTAAATGATACAACACCCGCACATCGGGCCGGATACAAAATAGTAGTGTATATTTATATATATTATTTTATATAGGAAGTAGTAACATTAATTACTTCTTTTTTTATATATTTTAACTAATCATTAATTACTTTTCTTATATTCTTAATATATAATAATTATAATATTTTTTAATTTACTATTTAGTACTATGAAGAAGTAGCATCATTTAATATACTATTTTTTAAAAATGGCTTAAAATTAATAGTCTTATTTTCAGCTTGCCATAGCAAATGAATTGTATTTTAAACCATTAATAAGATTCAAATTAATATGGAGGAAGTAGTAAGATTAATTACTTCTTTTCTTATATATTTTAACTAATCATTAATTACTTTTCTTATATTCTTAATATATAATAAAATAATAATTATAATATTTTTTAATTTACCATTTTAGTACTATGAAGAAGTAGCATCATTTAATATAGTATTTTTTTTAAATGGCTTAAAATTAATAGTCTTATTTTCCGCTTGCCATAGCAAATGAGTTGTATTTTAATCCATTAATTAGATTCAAATTAATATCTTCGTGAAAACAACAAAGTAATCGTTGCAAAATTAATTTGAAACAGAGGCAATATATATTTTATTTTCCATAAGCAACACATTTAAGCCAGTTATTTGAAAAAGTGATAAGGCAAATGCTATTGAGGTTGTAGCTTTGTTTTAATAATATGGATAGGTAATTTATATAATAGTATTGTCCGTAAAAATTAAGAATCAAAGCAAAGAAAATAGATTTTTATGTTGGTATTCAATTTATTGTGTATGATATAATCATTAATTAGTTTTATGCTAAACTAATACTTTTAAATTGTACCAACTAATCCACTCTAACTCAAATTTTTTAGTAAAATTTAAAAACTTTTCCCGATTTTGATTCATTAATGACTTTTAAAGTACATTATGCTCGTTGAATTAGTTTGTCATATTCATTTATACATAATATCATATTTATTTATGTGCCATGTTAAAATTATACGAAACTAATAGTCACGTAGGAATATTTTTTTTTAATTTCAAATATGCACCCTTCACATCTTCTCTAATTGACAAGTCATATGCATTTGTATATATAATTTTTCTTACTAAATTACATAATACAATGTATGTATATATATTTATAAATAATTTTAAATTATTCATACATAATTAAAAAAAATTGTTAAGCGCTCGTGCATTGCACAAATTATTAACTAGTTTTTTACTAAAATTGTATAACTAAATTGGGGTGAAAAGAAGAATTACGTTGGTTGAATTACGATTACCCTTAATTTATTTATTGCGGAAGAAGTGATAGTGTATTGTTAATAGAGTAGAAAAAGGATATACATTTATTGGATTGTGAAATGGGTCCATTAGGCCCATAAAATCTTGGCCTGGGTTCAAAATCAGCATGAGTCTTGGTAAAATTAAGACAATATTTCAAAATCCAAATTTAAATTTGGGCCGAGCTCCATATATATGTGGTTAATTTATATCAAACTTTTACCAGATATAAATGAAGCATGTTGATTCTTAAAGAGAATTATTTTTTCATCTTTTCATTTAAATTAATTATTTTTTATATTATTATTGAACGGAATTTTAAGTATCCATAAATCGAAACAATATTTTTATTTCCAGTTATGATCCAATTGGGCCCAGCCCCAGAAAAATTTGGCCGGTTTGGGCTTGCCTTAAAATTAATTTGGTGTTCTTATTTAATTATTAAAATATTCCTTCATATGCTACAAATAAATAAAATTGAACTTCATAAAGGAAGTAACCTTCCATATAATATAAACATCTCTAATCACTTGAGCATGGGCATTCACGCATTTTATAAGTGTTTATCAAATTTAATATTACACATGTATCCCATGTATTGCAATATTAATTTGAATAATTCATAGTAAATTAAAACGATTTAAATTTCACTAGTTTTCATTCAAATGATAGGGGAGTTTATTAAATAAAAATTATAAACATTTAATTGTATAAAATTTCTAATTCTTGTCTTGATAATGTGTGAAATGAATGAATGAATAATTGTTATGGACTAATTTTACTTAACTAAATTAACTATTGAGAGTTCAAAAAACATATATACGTGCACGAATACTTGTATACAAAATATGTTGCAAGGAACGTTAAATATTTGTACTCGTGGTAAGAGTACATCCATATAATTCATTTTAGTACTTAATTTGTATACAAATTTTTGCATGTTTCATTGTGAAAGTAGGTGAACATGTCCTTCATTGATGTTATTTGGGTAAATTGAGTCAGCCACAAGAAAAAAACCTATCCGCTCTGATCAAATGCACCTATTCACATTGGAGACTAAAAGAGATTCACAATACAAATTTACATTCTACTCTCAAAGATTGCATGATCATATAAAGATCACAATAATATTAAACCTAATGAAGCTTTGACTCCACTCAACCCAAATGGAACATGTGATGTTAGAGATTAACTTTTGTAACACCAGGATGGATTAGATTTTAAATTAAAAACATGTTTGACCCAACTTTTATGGAATATAATGTTTTTTCTTTAAATACTTTTATAATATAAAGTAATGTAGTTATCACATATTAAAATAGGTTAAGACAAACGGATCGGGAATGAGTTTACGCATATATTAATTAGGACCGAATTTAAAATTTAAAAATAAAAACACCATATTTAAATTGGATCGTTTGAATTTATAAGTGGATAATATGCGACCAATTCTACTCATTAAAATAATAAATTAAAAAAGAATAATGTTGTACACTTGTACTTACTAGATAAATGTGTAATTGTCCGTACTCTCTTTGGCCGATTGGCCGACATACGACAATCTGATTGGCCAACGTGCAAATAATAAAGTCTTGTGGGTCTCCATTCTTCAAAGACCCGTAAACAACTCTTCAATTATCTCTCTACTCGCATTAAAGCTTCCGCCCTCAAGTTACTCGTATCAATCAGTCAATCCATCAATCGCCATGAACACCAAACTCATCTTAAGTGCAGCAGCACTTGCATTCATATTGTCCTTCACTACAAAATCATCTCATTTCTTTACTCCTTCTCCGATTCCCAACTCAAAAGACCTCCTCCACTCTGCCCAAACCATCCATCTCGCCGATGCTGGAGCTTCCGGTCCCGAAAGTATGGCTTTTGATCCCGCCGGAGAGGGTCCCTACACCGGAGTTGCCGATGGCCGGATTCTTAAGTGGGAAGGAGATAAGAGGGGCTGGGTTGATTTTGCCGTCACTTCTTCTCAAAGGTACTATTAATTCTACTTCCCAGACTTTTGTTTTCAGATTTAATCTTCTTTTGGGATTTATTATATATTTCAATACTTGTGGGGAGACACGATCTTTGACATGACATGCTTGGATAACACTTCTATAAATTTTTTATACAAATATTTATCGCACACTAAAAGAAATGCAGACACATGAAGCATGTGAAAAAAAAATTGTAAAAAAATTGAATAAGTTTAGTATTTTTCATTTATGCTTTTATAAAATTTTTATACAAATATTTGTGGCACACTAAAAGAAAGGCAGACACATTACGTACATGGAAAAAATTAAGTAAGTTTAGCATTTTTCATTTATACGTACATTCTACTAATTGACCGTGTTCACTAACCAATGTGTTAGCCATCTCACTATATCTGCTGAATGTGTTTCCACCATGTGGTGCGATAGAAGTACTCTTAATTTTTTTGGGGCGGCCTAGATTAGTTGAAAAAAATTAGGAGTAACATGTGTTGCTTCTTAGTTTTCATGTGTATTAGAAATTAATGTTTTCTTAAAAAGTACCAAAGTTAAAGTGAGATTATGAATTTAAGACAAACAGAGTAATAGCAATGCTTTTATATTAGGCCATGAATTTTGTCAGCAACATGTTACTGGTTATGTCTAGTATAGGTAAGTGTGCTCTTTGTATGATTAAGAAGCCATAAAAAAGAATCAACCTAGGTTAGTCAAGTTGGCTACCAGAGCTCCCGGCTAATGAGATATAGCAAGTCAAAAACCTAGAAAATTGCCAATGTAGATTAGCAAGTCTGTATTTTTGCCCCACTTGGCAAGCAGTTTGTAGATCTTTCTCCCACAACCATAGAAGTAGTTTAGTACCATCACTTTTACTCAAAAAGAAAATTAACAAAATACTTTAGTATCAGAACTATGGTATAGCCAAATTTTGTATGAAATTAGGGGTCTATGTTTGACTTTTACACTTTATAAAGATACACTAATATCGACTTATCAATGGTTAAAAACAAGTGTCATTAAGATTTGATGCATTGATTATGTTCATAAAAGGAGATGATACTCTTAATTTGGCATGTCCTAGAAAAGAATAGCATATTCTTAATTTGGGAATGGGAGTATATATACTAGGAAACTTATCAAGTAGGTGCTCAAGCAGAGTAAAATTGTTCTTAACAATGATTCCACCTGGCACCATAAAACAGGATAGTCGACATGTATTACATTATTCCACCTATAATAAAGTTTCTCAATTCATCTAAGTATTAGATGCCATATGAACAACCTTCAAGCGGAAATCCTAGTATTTTGTTTTCTTTCATTACACTTTGGTTATCTTAGTCGGGTGATAGGATCACATTTTCACTTTGTATATTATTGCCTTGTCTTAATGTGATTAAAGATCCAGAATTTTCTTATTAAGTTACAATGAATAATGGTAGAACTCAGCCAAAGTCTCTGCTTAAGACTTTGTTGAACCTACCCTCCAGATTAACCTTGTCAAATTTCATTGTCGGTTCTATTTTTTCTAATTAAAAGGTTTTGAATGTGACAAATTAATACTCCTCCCTCTGTACCAAATCAAGAGAACATGTATCATTTTTACACCTTTATAAAGGATATGCTAGATTTAATATAATCAATGGGGAGGAGTAAAACACTAAAACTCGTTTACTATCTTGAAAGCACAACACTACTACATCAACCGGTTGGTTATTCATAATGTACAACCAATCAATGCAACTAGTATGAGTAACCAGTTGATGAAACCGGTAAGAATATCTTTGTCCATCTTGGGATTTGGTACTATGGAATCCACATGTTAGCCTAACTGTACATATAAGCCTCCCCAAGCTTTTGTTCTATTCATTGATGATGTTTATAGTTCTTAAATTTTAATGAAAGTTCAATATTTTGTCGAGAAGGAATGATTGTGTTCGCCCATTTGCACCGCAAATGGAGCATATATGCGGAAGGCCATTAGGACTACGATTCAACAAGAAAACCAGAGAGCTCTACATTGCCGACGCCTACTTAGGGCTTCATGTCGTGGGACCGGCAGGAGGCCTTGCTACTCCACTAGTTACAGAAATCGAAGGCCGGCCTTTACTCTTCACCAATGATATGGACATCGATGAGCATGAAGACGTGATTTACTTTACAGATACAAGTACAAAGTTTCAGAGAAGGTAATCTCTTTAAGTACAAGCTTAAAAATTATCGCCTTCTTTATAGTGGAATTGAATTGCCTTTGGAAGTGATTTCCTAAGCGAAACTATAATTGGATTTTATAGATTACACGTCTCTTGAGTCTTGACAAGTGAGAAACTAAGACGGCGCTTTCTTGTCTCTAAAAATGCAATTATTGTCTGTGTCAAATTGACAGTCCCACATTGACGTTGGTACTTTATTAGGAAGTTAATTTCAACTTAATCAATAGTCAAGAGTAAAACTTATTTTCTATTGTGAGATTTGGTATACATTGATTATGTTCCAAAAAGATAATAGAACTATCAATTTGAGACATCCCGAAAAGGAAAGTGGCTTTATTAATTTGAGATGGAGACAATATTTTTTTATTCATTTTGCATTTGAGTGTATGCTGTGTATTATGACATTTTCATATGTAGTGTTTGCCCCCTCGCAAGGACTCATTAGACCGAAACTACGTGTCAAAATTTGAAATATCTTATTTTATCTAACCGTCCAGGTTCCAACTCTCTGCTAAGTATTTTCATCACTCTAGAGGAGCCCAATCCATATTAGACCCACCTTTTGAATTTTTATGAATGTAATTGATTCAAGAAATCTATCAAATTCTGAGTAAAAAAATATCCATCTAATATATGGTCTAAGCTTGGTTTTAGAATGATAAAACTGCAGTCATGGCACTTTCCGGGATAACCAAATGCCCCCCAAGCACTCGTCTGGCTTGATCTTTTGTACTTACCTGGAATTCTAAATTTGATATTCCCATATTTACCAATTTCTTATCCCAAGAAAGCACAAAACTTGAAACAAACTAGCTCTGAAGTTAATCAAACTCTTAGCTTTACCAAGAGGTCCGTTTCAAAGCAATTCTAGGAGGGATAACAAGAAAACACATTAGTACATTACTTCCATAATTTCTACGAATATTTCTAATTATTTACATCTCATGTAGACAATTCTTGGCATCACTTCTAAGCGGGGACAGTACTGGCCGGCTAATGAAATATGACAAATCAACCAAACAAGTAACAGTTATACTACAAGACCTCGCTTTCGCAAACGGCGTGGCTCTAAGTAAAGATGGCTCGTTCGTGCTGGTAGCTGAAACCACCACTTGTAGGATCACTAGACTATGGCTCAAGGGTCCTAATGCCGGAAATTATGACACTTTTGCCGAGCTTCCTGGATTTCCTGACAACGTTAGGAGAAACTCAAAAGGTGAGTTTTGGGTCGCTCTGCATGCAAAACGAGGAGTTCTCGCAAAATGGCTAATCGCCAACTCATGGGCCGGGAAGAGATTGTTAAATCTTCCAATTGACTTCAAGAAGTTGCACTTCTTGTTAGTGGGAGGGAAAGTTCATGCTACCGCGATAAAGCTAAGTCAAGACGGAGAAGTTTTGGAGGTTTTGGAAGATTGTGAAGGGAAGAGTGTGAGGTTTATTAGTGAAGTCGAGGAGAGAAATGGTAAGTTGTGGATTGGGTCAGTTTTGATGCCTTTTGTAGGTGTTTATGATTTGTAGTTTTAGAAGCAGTCATAGATGGTTTTTTGTATCATTTTGTTTGCTTTTTTCCTTCTCTAAATATTGTATTAGTTATTTGGTTGTATTTGATTTTCGTCAGTGTCATATCGAGTTTGTGCACGCCGGTGGTAAAAGACTCCTGCCCGAACCAGAGGTTTCAAGCTTGAATCTCATATATAAGCTGAAAGAGCAACCTTTATCCCTCCGCAAAATGTAACAGCATTCAAATTCAAGAAAAATGTTGTGTATTCATCAAATGGCTAAATGATCAAAAAGTACAACGAACTTTGCACTTATTTGCAATTTGGGTAACGTACTTTTTTTTCGACATTTTTGACAATGAACTTTTGTTTTGTTTTCATTTTGGTTTACAAATTCATTTTTGACACTGAACTACTAGTGATTTTGTGACCAAAATGAAAACAAAACAAAAGTCTATTATCAAAAATGTCAAAAAAAGTATGTTACTCAAATTGTAAAAAAGTGTAAAGTTCGTAGTACTTTTTTATCATTTAGCTTTCATCATATAAGTATTCGTATATATACGGTGGAAATATATTGTGTGTAGCAGGTTTCATGACATTTATTGTCAAGAGGCGGCCCAAAATTACTCAGGGCCCTAGGTAAAATATATTGAAGTAGAGCTTTTTATTTTTAAAAAAATTTAATGAATTAATACTATTTGTGATAAGTGACTTTTTAGTTTAATAATCTATTTCAAAAACTATATAAAATGAAGTTTACATCTACTATAAACTAACCGAGACATATTTAATCAAAAAAAAAATTCATAAAAGATGGTATATGCCATATAAATGACATGTAATGGGGCCCCAATTATTATGAGATTCTACACAATTGCCCAAATTGCCTATATAGTTGGACCGTTTATTATCGAAAAGGTCAACCAGATAACAACCTAAACTCGTTGTGGATCCTGACTTGTTCACTTTGCGGATTAGCACTAATTGTAGCTAATAAATTTGGGGTTTTTGATGCATACATTTTTTTTATATATAACTATGGGTATCGGGGGCCCCACCCCCACTAATTCTATGAAACCATGGTTGCTTGACCGGGAGACATCCCCAGTAGCCCAAGAAATGTTTCACGTAGCGGGGAATTGAATCTGAGACCGTGCGCCTAGCCACACAGTCCTAAGTTCGCCCTTACCGCTATGGCAACCCCTTGGGTTGTTTCTGATGCATACATTTGGTGAACTTGTTCTGTTACTTGGAACCGGAAAATGTTAGTTTGTACATATTATGGAATTTTCTGTAGGGAAGTGCTTTTAGTAAAGTAGTTTTGGGTTATGTCAAAGTTAAGAATGCATGAAATGATTGTATATTATGGTTTTAAAATACTATATTGCTTTGGCATTAGTCACATGTGCTTTGACAATAGATCTACTATTTTCTTTTATATTTGATTGGTGGTGTCTCTCTTTCTTTTAATCTATTATTATTTGTATAAAAACTTTATATAATTTGTTAGTATATGTTTAGTACCACTCTTTCATTTTTGATGTCCTTAATGTGTGTATACTTTTAACATTTTCCCTTTTTCTTTTGAGTAAAATGCCCAATCTAAATGGTGAAATAAATGAAACCTAAAATATTGGAAGCCTCGACTTAATTTGAGAATATTCAAAGTTAATATTGGAAGACGTATTATTTTTTCAGTAAACAAAATTTCTTGGTTAAGGGAGTAGCACACAAAATAATTTATCTCAAAATTATCCGCAAAAAAAAATTACAAAGAAGTAAATTTAACACGAGGACCAGGAAATTTCTTTCAAAAAAATAATCCATTGTTTGACCATTTAGTTAAACTTTTTCTTTTTTTAAATACCTAAAATATCTTTTCATGCAAAAATTACCTTTGACGACCATGGCGACTACTGCCGAACTTTCCTTAGAACTCTAGCGAGACTTGTCCCAGAGCATTTTCGAAAAAGACTCCTTTATCTTTACGATGAATTATGTTCCGTATTTCATATATATATGTCTTTTACTATACAACTTTACGTAAAGTATCACTGCACTTCCACTTAACACCTATTGTAATGAGTCACCCTTATTGCTACTCTACAAAACCACATGACATTTTCATCTCATATGACTACTTGTTCAGTGAGGCTTATCAACAACAATGGAAGATAAGTGTAGAAAGAATGTTTTGGGGTTTAATTTTTAAATTTTAATACATAAAATAATTAAAAATTATCATTATTATTAGAAGTAGTATTTTCTTATAATTTTGGTCAAAATACTCGTTTTAAAACCAAGTTTTCAATTGGGGCTCTCTATCTAGCCAACATTAACATATATAGATTATGCTACAAAAATATTATGAGTTCTTATATTTTTCTTTAAAAGGATTATTATACTAAACCTTCTTTGCCTAATGGATCCTTAACGAATATGGTAAAAGAGCAAATTACACTAAAGGCCACTGAACTATTAAGGTTTTTCAATTGACCCACAAAACTGTAAAATAATTATTCCAATTCACCTACTGAACTATTCAATTGTTTCAATTTAACCATTAAAGTATAAGTTGTTCCAATTTACAAACTAAATTATTCAGTTATTTCAATTTACAAACTATTCATTTGTTTTGATTTACTTACAATATATCAGTCACCCAACTTTATGAATTATTTATACACACACACATATATATATCTGTCTTATTTATATATAAAGCATGAGGAAAAATCGAAACAAATGAATAGTTTAGTGGCTAAATTGAAATTAATTGAATAATTTAGTAGCTAAATCAAAACCACTTATAGTTTAATAGTTAAATTGAAACAACTGAATAGTTCAATGGGTGAATTAAAATAATTAATAATTTAGCGGATCAATTGAAACAACTCAATAGTTCAATGGCCTCTGGTATAATTTACTTTAAAATAGTTATTTCCAATTTTAGTTAATTTCTTAAAGCTTTACTTAAAATCTTTACTTGTAAGGAAATTTTCATGTTGACAAGGGCAATATTTCCATCTGTGTTTTCTTTCAGTAACATGAGCATTATTGACTTTACAAATATATAATTATACTTTTTTTTTAACACGTGGTAAAAATAAGGATTAATTCCATCTGCGTTCTGAGTATATATAACTATAGACATTCAATTTCTTAAAGAATGATTAATTCTATCTCAGTAAAAATGTGAAAACATCTCAAGACATATACCAAAGAAAATAATAATACACTTAAATAAACTATTTTTTAACCTTTCACTCCAACCCCCCTCACAAAAAAATATAAAAAAATCGTAGCTATATAAATTTTGTTAAATTTTTAAAATTTTCACCTTTAAATTATCAATATTGGTCAGTGATCGAGATGGTACAAGGTTGATGTGGACCAACACACACCACCATAAGGATACAACAAAACTGTCAATATCTTTGTGATATTTTTGGTAGCAATAAGAAAGTGGCCCATCACCATTTTATCTCTTTATGGTCACATCAATTATCTTCGTTGGCCCCATCAAAATTTTTTCCAACTTAATGATTCTCTTTTAACTTATACATATACATGTCAACATTATTCGACGGGACTATTGTCCCTTTTCAAACCTCTCTCTAATATTTTTATATTGATTTAGTATAAAAGTGTTGAATATATAAGAATTAATTTAGTGCAATAAAATTAAGTATTCTTATATTATTTAGTGTAATAGGGCTAAATCAAGATATTTTTTTATTCCTAACAATAATTTTACTTTATTATACTAAATAAATTATAATATACTTAATTTTATTCTACTGAGTCAATAGAGAGAGTATTATAAAAAACTTTAGAGTATAGCAATAGCCTCACTTAAATTATTTGTATATTTAGTTTTTTTATGTTATATTTCAGTAATTTAATTAATGTAAAACTAAAGTTCAAAGTGGATCATTTTTTAAGGGATAACCACATGATATCTTATCCTTCAAAATTAAGCTTATCAATCATTTTTATCAAATTTACATGTTATCATCTAAATATTGAATGATAGTATCTCATGAATTAAAAGCTAATTTTTAACTTAATTAACTAGAGAGCGGATGCGACCCTTTTTATTATTTAGGGGGCTGGGGGTTAGGTTGCTTTTCAAAATATACCATAGCCATATTAAATTTTAGAAAGACATTAAGATATCGAGTAAGGCATCATTACAGATAAAATATCTATATGCACATGTATAAACCCCACCACTAAGCGAAGGTTGAAGATATATATGCACATATATATATATATATATATTATAGCGTAAAAATTAAAAAATACATAAAATTATTAATTCAGTACAAATAAATATGATCCAAACTTTTTTTTCGATATTTTCTTCGTTTGTAATAGTTTTGTAGCATGGTAGTGTATTATTTATTCTATATTTATTACATAGACATCGTCTACTTTTGAAATACTCACTATTTGCAATTTTGCATAGCTAAATTACCTAATATGTGGTCATATTTTCAGAGGAGCCTAATCCTTCTCTGGTACTTTTTTCGTTTTAAATTTTTCTTTTTTCTACATGATAAATTAAGATTACACTTTCTACAGTAGATTTTAAATAATATTACCCGTTTTTATCATTTTGATAAATATACTTGATTTATTAATTAGTTGTATAGTATGAATAACTTATTGATCAAATTAGTAAGTATAGCAAAGGCACCATTTCGGGTCTCTCCACTCACATATTTTCTTTCCTTAAAACTTGGGGCTTAATTTATCACTAACTTATATAAAAAATATGAGCAAATGTTATATTTATCGAAAATTCTTATTATAATTTTACTGGCATACATTAAGTAGATTGTATCCACTATATATGTTCATATATTAGGTGAGAAAACATATTCCATAAATAAATTAAACCCTGATGAACAAGGATATTTATATAAATTATATTTAAAATATTTCTTTAAATGCCTGTTTTAGAAATTAATACCTTTAATTTAAGACTGAATTAATACAACATACAAATATCTCCTTGGGGGTTTGTTAGCCTCTCTCTCTCTCTCTCTCTCCTTCATTTTCTCTCTCTCTAGCCATATAGGGATGGGATCAAAACTCTTCATAACTGCATCAACAATTCTCCTCATATCAACCTTGTTCACTTTCGATCATCTTTTGTCTCTCTCTCCTCTCTCCCGCATAAACAACTCGCTGGAGGACCAGCTCCGGCAGTCGGAAGTTATCCAAATTGAAGGTGCAGTTGGGCCCGAGAGCTTTGCTTTTGACCCCACCGGTGGAGGTCCTTATACCGGAGTCTCTGATGGTCGGATAATCAAATGGGATGGAAACCAACGCCGGTGGATTGATTTCTCCGTTACTTCGCCAGAAAGGTGCACTCTATACCTTACCTCCAACCTATATTCACAATAAAAATTTTGTTAGACTGTGCTAAAACTTGTTCAATTTTTGTACAAACTTTTCGTACATATAATTGTTGCACTAATTAGATAATGAGAAAAATAGACAATGTATTAAATGAAAAATGTGTATTTTTACCGGTTCATTTGAATTATGTTAATTTGCGTAAAAAGTTTATACAAAAAATTGAGATTTATATAATTTTTTAATTTAAATTAACCGGTAAAAAGTGGTCAGAGCCTTCACTTTTAATCATTCATGTTTTATATATATTTTTTATTTTAAATTTGTAACCTCAGTTACACTCATCATTTAATTAGAAGACACGTATACATTTAAAATTATACACGTGTGCATATATTCATGTATACGAACATATACGTATTTGTTAAGTAGACGCAGAAATAAGCATGCATAATGCACCCCACGCTATATCAGCAACTAACTCGAAAATATTTGGTGATTCTTTCCTTTTCTGGACCATACTTTTTGATTTTTTATTTATTTACTTGCTAAATGAAATTGCTTTTGTTTTATATAAAGACTAGTAAACTCTCACGTTGAGTGGCAATCAAAACCCAAAGATTGACGAATTAGGTGGTACTTGCTAAATAAAAGCATTTACTTGAGAGATTAGGTAGGTATTAATTTAAAGGTGATTTGAGCGTGCCAGATTGATTCACATGGTATCGATTTTTAAAATAGGGCAAAATATGTCGTGTAATAATTACTTTTAGAAAAAATTGATGCAATAATATTTTTTTGAAATAAAAGTTTATTTTTAAAAAAATAAAATAAAATAAAAATTTATTTATCAATTGTATTTTAAAATAAAAGATGTGATAAATATTGTGTTTCGTGCAAAGTTATGTTTACACAAAATTTAATACAAAGTTAAACTTGCACAAAATTTTTGCAAACTTAACTTTGTAATTCATAAAATTTAATACAATTTATTTTGCATGATGTGATGATATTTTTTAACTAGTATATTTTCATATATCACTTGGGTAACTTTAAAGCAACGTTAAAATAACTCTAAATATAATGTATGTTTGAATGCCCCCTTTTCTTACTCGCCTATGAATTTAGGATATTGCTTATATAAAAAGGGAAATGTGTTGTAATATCAAAATGACGTTGCAAATCTGCTCAATTACACTTGCCGAATCTAGTACCGAACTTGCGTATGGGTGTCACTTAGGTAGGTGTATACATGTATGTGCTACCAAACTATATAGATATTCGTCTGAATGAGAAAAATGCATAGTCAGAATAATAGTAAGGGTGTGAAAAATGCATGGTTTATAGAAATTTTTTTAGCCAAATAATCAACCAAAGAAGGCCGAACTTAAAAGTGTACAAAAATGTAAATACGAGCGATCGGCTTTATTATAATAAAAATCTTATCTTATGCAAAGGTCTTAAATAGTAAGAGAGTAAAAAGGCTCTTTATTTTGACTTTTCCACAGTCATATATATTTACAGATCGGCACTGACCATTTGTAGGGTTGTTGATCCCACAAGACACGTGTGGAATGGCAATTCCTGTTGAATGATATTTATTTATTTATATTTTATTTATTTTTTTGATATTTATTTATATTTTTAAATTACAAAAATGAGATTTGATCGTTTGACTTCTTTTCACTCTTTCTAGATGTCATCCACCACTTATTCTTGCGCTACAAAGTAGTGATGCTTGGGGTAAATCAAAGAACCAGACCGTCTGGTCTTATTTGATTGGTCCAGTTATGTTTGAAAAATTGATTGGATCAGTGTCAATTGATTTTTTTTTGAAAATCAATTGGATTGGATTGGTTTTGTATTTATCTTTTGAATTAATCAAACCAATCTAAGACCACTAATAATATTTATTATCCAAATTTAGTTAGCATGTGTATGAATTTTGTAGTCTTCAATATTATTGGTGAATTAATCTATAAGCTAGTATTTTACACTATAAACATATTATAAATAATAAAAATAAGTGATTAATCCTAATTAAAATTTTGTACAGATTTCCTTTCCCATGAATTTTACCCGTTTAAAATTTGACTCTACTAAAATATTTCTTAAACTCATTAGATATTATCACATAGTAGGTTAGAAAGTTCAAATTAAATCATTACCCTCGAAAATAAAGTGTTGACTCTTAGCATTAAAAATAAGTGTATCAAATATTGGCTCATTGATAATATGTAATTTTTTTTCTTAGATCTACATATTTTTGATTATTTATTTTATTTTTCAATAAAATTTTATAACCGGCATGGCAATAACCCAATCCGAACCAATCCGTTTAAATTGAGTACAAAATTTATAGAATCGATTAAATTGATTTGGTTTAGGTTTAAGTACAAAACCGATCCAAGTTGAATTGGATACACCCCTAGCTACAACTATTCATTAATCTTGATCCGACAAGTTTTTTTCCAGACCAACATGTAAAGGTCTAGTTTGAGTAATTCTATAAATATTGCGGGTTTAGATTTTAACTAGTAATTCCAAGGCGGGCTTGGATTGGGTTCGGAATCAAGTAAAAGTAGTTTATTTGACCCAACTTGACCCAAACATTTTTTTTTTTTTCAAAAAATCCATACAATACCATATAACTACATTTGGTTTAAACGTGTACGGGTAGCCCATATAGTAAACCGGGGAATTTGGGTTTGTTTTTCATATAAACCATCTTTGACATTATTTTTTAGCGGGTTAGGTTGGAAAGGGTAAAACTCAACTCGTTGAAAAAAAATTCATATATATATATATATATATTTGATATAAATATGATGCATTTGATTGATTCGTAAGTTAAATACATTACTCTTTTTGCTTCAAATTAAAAGTTTCACTTCAAATTTTTAATTTTTGTGAAAACACTAATTTTATCTTAACTAATTAGCACTCAAAGTTATAACTTATTTTTTATTATCCATCCATTGATTATTGTAAGGTCAACAATTTTAGATAGTTGAATTGTTACCTACAATGACAATGATAATAAATAATAATTAAGCACACAAATGAGAGATATGAGATTTTTTGGTAGGGTGGTTCTCCCAACCTATAGGCTATAGGCGGTAGGTTTGGCATATATGTTCACCCCTTAGTAATGGTATTAGTAATTTTATTGATAATGATGATGGTGATTACAAGATAGAGAGATAGTAAGATGGATAGAGTTTGGTGGGTTCTTCCATGGTTCCTTTTATTGATTGATAGTTAGTTTCTTTTGTTGATACAAAGAAACTATCTTTACAAGTTGTTAAATGGTAATAAAGGCCGCTCCCTATAATTTGGGTAAATTGAAATAATGCTGGGAAAGTGTGTTGAATGGTTTGTTGGTAATGAATGTCTCTTCCACAATTTATTCCGGTGCTAACACGTGTCATACGTTTGTTAGTGATGGGAGCTCGGAGTTTGTTAGTGATGAGAGTTCGGAACTTGAGAGGAGCTCAAACCTTTAAGAAAGTTTAGACTCTCGATATTTTGTGGTCCTTCAATTATGTATCAAAAAGGAAATAGAACTTTTAATTAGAGATATTCCAAAAAGGAAAGTTCAAGCGCCACATTTAATTTGAGACACAATGTATTATTATAACATACGCAAGCAATTCTATTTCAACTATGTGCATGTTGCAACACATAATTATAATATTTAAGATAATGACATAATATTTTTACTAAATTAATTAACATTTTTTTGCACGTCCCCGTACGCTTTGAGGGAATGAGCCTTCAGATCCCACTGTCTTTTTTCCGCTATCGCTGAGAAATGTGGAACGCATAGCGCTCTTCCGCTGAGAAATGCCCTCCTTTGGCTTCGTCTTGTGGCAAGAACCGAGACAGATGCTTTTGGTACAGAAAAGAAATGTCACCAAAACCGCCTTCTTAGTGGATCTCCCTCCGTCCTATCGTACCTCTAGACACCCAAAATTTAAATAAGTACAACCTTATTTGTTTATAGAAGAACCTTAACATTGTTTATATTTTTAATATTTATCTTTGTTCTCGTAATAGTAAAGATTGAAAAATAAATATCAATGGTTAAATTCATGATAATATTTTTCAAAAGAATTTTAACACAAATTAAAAAAGGCCTATTTTAACATAATAGGTTTTTATTTTATTTTTTCATATTATTACAATTTGTAGTTTCTTAAAAAGCTAAAAAGTTAAATCACTCTTACACTATTTTATTTTCGTATTCTTTCAATAAAATTCTTACATACGTCCCATATTGTTGGCCATCCAAATTCGAATTTCCCTCCCCAACTCTACAACTCACGTTTACATGTATATATATATATAAAAGAAAAAAATTGAGACAAGAATGATACTGTTCAGATTGAATTGGGCCTAGGCCAGTGAGGGTGTTAAGGGGGACAATCAATATCACATTTAAACCTTTCCAGCATGCAGTATGTCAAGAAAACCAGTGATCTTAAAGGTTTTGGGCCCAATTCAATTTACCCATATGAAAATTTTTGGGCTCTTGTATACATTGTTTCTCAAACATATACGATACACCTGCGCATCACTTGTAGAGCTATAAAACAAATCAATTGTCTTGAATTTGATTTTCGATCAACTCGATCAGTTAGAAGTTCGCTTGAACTAACTCGATAAATTTAATGAGTTAAATTGAACATTCTAATGCCTAAGCTCAGCCGAGCTCAACTCTTCTACCATCATAATAACTCGCATTAGATGAAAATAAAATGAATGCATGATACCACTTGTGTTTTATGTGTGCATGTATTCACAGAGAAGTGTGTGGAGGGCTGCAAGATCATGATCATATGGAGCACGTATGTGGGCGTCCACTGGGCATGCGTTTCAATGAAGAAACGGGTGATCTGTATATAGCAGACGCATATATGGGCCTACTTGTAGTAGGCCCAAATGGAGGCTTAGCTACAAAAGTTGCAACAAAAGCCCATGGCATTTCTCTCCAATTTGCCAATGCTTTGGATATTGATCGGAGTAGTGGAGTAGTTTATTTTACGGATAGCAGTTCATTATATCCTCGCAGGTACACTAATGTCTTCTATTTCTTCCAACGCATAAGCTTTGAGATAATTACATTTTATATTTCTTTTTCTTCTTTTTTTTTGTATCTAGAAATTTATTTGTCTTTAAACTTTGATCATTCTTGAAATTATTTTCGTACATATATATACACACACATTAGCAAAAAAAAATGAAAAGTTTATGTAAAACAATACCATGGAATTCAACTTTGTTCCACTAAGCCAATCAATTGGAACCTAGTTGTATTGAGATGCAATTATTTGCACTTGACTTTTGGTACTCTTAAATTTCAGTAGTAATATATTTATAAATATATAAAATATCAATAGTTTAGGCAGATTTTAGATCCGCAATTCTACCCAAGCGATTTAAGTATTGTGTGTTCTCTGCATAGCCTACATTAAAACAAAAAGAAAAGTCCCATAATAATGAGAAAATAATTTAACTTAAAAATGTATGTATTATAATATTTAACTCTGAGTAACAAGTTTATGCACTATTGAATATATATTTTTGCAAATCTTTCAGGAATTACATGTCTGTGATTGTCAGCGGAGACACAACCGGAAGACTAATCAAATACGACCCGAAGACGAATGAAACAAAAGTGGTTCTAAACAATCTCTCATTCCCAAATGGAGTGGCACTAAGTCAAAATGGTGAATTCATACTTGTGGCAGAGACCACCCTTTGTAGAATATTGAAGCTTTGGCTACAATCACCAAAGGCAGGATTAGTTGAAGTTTTTGCACAACTTAATGGCTTTCCAGATAATATTAAGAGGAACAATAAAGGTGAATTTTGGGTTGGAATTCATTCAAGAAGAGGAAAAATTCTGCAGTGGATTTTGTCAAATAATTGGATTGGAAAATTTTTGATTAATAATTTACCTTTTGCTTTGACAAAAATGGAGCCATATTTGAGTAAGTTTAGAGCGTGTGGATTGGCTGTA
Organism: Lonicera japonica; assembly: GCA_021464415.1. NCBI lineage: Eukaryota > Viridiplantae > Streptophyta > Magnoliopsida > Dipsacales > Caprifoliaceae > Lonicera > Lonicera japonica. The sequence goes on along the minus strand of CM038463.1, from coordinate 99,087,483 downwards.
AAGTTGGGAGAAGATGGGGAAATATTGGAAATGTTGGAGGACAAAATTGGAAAGATTTGGAGGAGTGCTAGTGAAGTGATGGAGGAAAATGGGAATTTGTGGGTTGGGTCTGTGACAATGCCTTTTGTTGCTAAACTAAATTTTACAAATTAATTTTTGGCTTTTTTTATTATTTTTTTCATGTTTAATCAGTGACATTAGTGGGTAATTTCTCAACTGTAATTTTTTTTTTTTTGTAAAAAAATAATCACATTTTTTATGGGGTTGGCCGGTTATATAAATTTGGTGCTTCAAAAATCTTGAAGTTTTGATAAACTAGAATTCTCAACTATCTTCACAGAGGAATTTTTATACATATAAAATGTTGGTGATTATTGAAATTTTATCATAATTCTATTTACACATACTTTCAAAACTAAAAAATTACAGTAATTTTTTTTTATAGTGATACTATATAAAATTATGACATTTATTTCATACTTGAGCAAGTTATAATTTTATATATAAAAATAGATTTCACATTGTTGTGCACAAGTTCAAGTTCTTCAATTAGGTTACCACCCGAGCTTGATTTAGCTAAGGAATTTGGCGATTCGCTATATATTATCTCACTTTTTTATAAGGATGCTAAATTTTTTAATAACATTGTAATAATGTTGGTGACATTAAAATAGAGAGACAAAGATTAGAGATTTACTTTTTATTGTTGTTGTTACAAAAAAATAAATAAATTATAAGTTGTTGAATGTAATCGTGTAAGTGACTACTACAAATTATCATGTAAATGAAAGTACGTATAATAAGATAACGATATTGAAACAATCTATTACACGAATTTCAGCGATTATTTTAATTTTTTCTTTAAAAGCTTTTTCTTCTTTCAAAAAATGTTTATATTGCACCGTAAACTATGTTCTTCAAACCACTGTTGTTTTAAATTTTACTTTTGGGGGCCTGATTTTAATTAAAAAGCGAAACACAATTGTTTGATTTTGTTTGATTCAACATTTTTTCTAAACAAAATTAAATCTTTGTCAACCCCCTCAAACTTTAAAGTGATCGATCACAATACCTAAATATAGTACAGAGAAAGTTGATGTCATAATTTATTTGATTGGTCAAGAAATGTGTTGTTAAATTAATTAAAATCATTTAATTATTCATTAATTTAATAATTAACATATTATTTGTCTTTTTTTGGTGGAATATTATTTGTCTATTAAATTTTTTTTTCTCTTTCATGGAGCAAGGAGCATTACTGCATAATGTTAGAAGCCACAAGTGTCAAAAAATGGTACTCTAATAAATAATTACGTGTACTTTTGGGCCACAAAACCATAATAAGCTTTAATTTCGTGGGCCAAACTCATGACAATATCTTGAAACAAAGAACGAAACACAGTTGCTTAATTTTGTTTAATTCAAATTTTTTTTTTTCAAACAAAATTAAATCTTTTGTCAAGATTTTCAAATTTTGAACGACACACTTTATTATTTAAATAAATTAACCTCAAAATGATCAAAATATCCAAATATAGTATTCACTAATTTAATAATTAACATATTATTTTATTTACTAATTTATTTATTTTTGTCTTTCATGATGAGGAGTATTATAGCATAATGTGGGAAGGGACAGATGTCAAGAAACAGTAGCCTGACAAATTATTACGTGTCGGAGTTCGTTTTGACTGACTTTTGGGCCACAAAACCATAATAAGGTTTGAGTTGTTTGTGGGCCAAACTTATCACAATATCTTGAATTTTGAGCATCAATTTCAAGATAGTGGGCCCACCTAATCCATGTTCTTATCCTTGTATTATTGCCATGTCATTGTAAAGAGTCCCACAACTCTTCTTTTTCATAACGTAGGAGCCATTCATTCTTCCTTTCTTTTGAGGAAAAAAGCAAACAATGTCAACCATGGAAATGTAGATTTTTTTTTTGTGGATTTCTTAATTTCAACATAAATAATTTTCTTTTTCAGTGAACCGATATATGGAAAAGTTTTAGTATGCTGTGTGTTTAAATTATTTGAATAAAAAAAGTTATCAGATCAAAAAAAAAATATCATTAGTCTTTAATTCAAGTTTAAACTCCTATGATCGAAAATATGCATACTCGCACAAAATGTATAAATTTCAAATTTGTCCATCTTAAATAACTTGGAATAATGCATGCTACAAATTTCAAATTTTAACAATTATACAATTATTGAACATTTCTCCTTTCTTCTCTCCCATTATGGTATCCAAGCTTCACAAAGTAGTGGCTGTTACAAAATTTGCATTTTTTTTTCAAGTACAAACAATGAATAGATTTATGTGGTTCTAAGGAAAGTGAGGTACAAGGTGGGGATTCATAGTTGAGCACTTGCATGAATCATTACTCTACTCTTTATCATTTAGTCTAAAGTCCGGATCTACCAAATGCATTTTATTGATAATAAAATTGAAGAGCATTTTAGATATTCAAAAAGAAAATGTAAAAATAAGTAGATACACAGTGACAAACTTTGGTGAGATCAAAGTTAAGAATTTATTTTACAAAATTATTATTATCTGTCTTTTACTTGAATTTAATATATTTTTTATTTTTATGTTGATAATCTTACTTTAACTTTTGTAATTTAATCTTAAGGCAATACAAATGAATCCGTGTTAACTATGAACTATTTTCTTTGTTACTTTATCAGTTTTTCTTCATTTTTTTTTATATCTTTGACCCAAGATAAATTTACACTAATATTAAGATGGGGCTAATCCAATTCTAACAGAAAAAAGATTCGCCTATTTAAACCGGAAATTGCTACCTACATTTGTGATTATTTATCAAATATTATTTTCGTTGAAAAATTTTCCATTCGAATTTTCTTCTCCTTCTAATTGAATCATGACTTTATTCTTTTTATTTAAGAATAACAAATTTCGAATGAAACTCACACTTGCCAATCACTAGCAATCCAACAAAGAGTCAATTTTAGATTGAAAAAGAATTACTATATATATATATATTCCTCCTAAATGACATCGTTCAAATTTTCTATTAAGTACTTAATAATGCTACTTGAGTATTTTTTGTCACACAGCTGCTGATTGATGAGATTAGAGCGTAAAAGACATTATTGTCACAATCCACAATGTTATAAAGTTGAACTGGTTAAACAAACCAATAAACCCATCATTTTCATCAATAAGTCCAAAACTTTCAATACCCAATCATTTGTATATATTTATTAATATATATAGATATATATTTATATAATTCTGTTTATAGTGACTATTAAAAGTTATAATATATGTTAATTTTACTTGACTTGGTATATACTTTTGTCATATAATTTACGTCGTGCAGGACAGAAGAAGTGTTTGTCTAAATTTAGTCAGGCAACTAAATTAAGAATGCTATAATTGTTTTGATAAATAAAAAAATAAATTGGGTAAGCTACTATAATAATTCTTAAACTCTTTAGTCAGTTTTACTTTAACTTTAAAACTAAAAACATTTTACTTCTCTGTTTAAACTGTTTACTGCGTCTCATTCTAATCCTTCCATTCAATTTAATCGTTAAATTAAACGAAATTAAAAAATAAAAATGTCATTTCAATTGGATACTTCTTAAAAATTAATTTTAATTAGAGAAGAGGAGATACTTCAGGCCTCAATTACGACAAAAAAGTCACTCACCTCATCCCGGATGAAAAATAAAAGCTTATTTTATAGATTCATCGTCTAGTCTTTAATAACCATTTACATGTTTATTTGATTTTAATTAGTAATTTTATTTTAACTGACTTTCAATTTTATTTTTTTAGAGAAGAAGATAGTATCATTAATAATTCCATAAAAATATTAAAACAGAGATAAACTATATCAAAGAATCTTACAAACCAATAATAACTTAAAAAAGTAGGGCTACTTTAAAGATAAATACTTATAATACATATTGTACTGAAACATAAGAAAATAACCAACATAAGCCATCTAGAAAATGACTTTATTCATGTTGAAACGCCAATCAAGAAAACAAAAAACGAGCAAGTACAAATCACCGTAATTGTGAGTTAAGCCATCTAGATACTTCACTTCAATTCGTATTGCTCAAAACACCTCTCTATATCCCAAACAAAGGTGAACAAAAACTCTCCAAAAAAAAAAAAATAAGACAAAACTCTCATAAATTTAAAAAAATGTTAAATAAACACTTAAATCTAAAAGTATTATTTTACATAATATAATATTTTAGATAGAATTAAATCCCTCCCCTTCTCCTTCCTCACGGGGAGAAGAAGTGGAGGGGAAAAGAGAATGTGAAAGAAGGGACAAAGCTTTTTGTGGGTGCAGAGGGAGAATGAACAAAAATCTTATTACCTATACTTTTTAGACTTAATTGTCTTTCATTTGAAAATACTATGGACCTGTTTGGTTGAGTTTTTTAAATTAAGATTTTTAGTTGAGTTTTTGAGAAATGTGAAAATATATTGAAAAGTGAATTTAGTTTCTATTAAAGTTTTTTTCAACCAATTTAAAAAAACTCAGGAAAAAAAATTCAAAAAATAGTCACAATAAATCTTATTTTATAGATCTCAATAAGTATGTTTCAAATATTTTTATTATCTAATTTCGATTTTTGAATTTAAAGTTATGTTATTTTAAAATTTTGATAATATTAAAAATAAAGTAAAATAAAATTTGAAAAGTATGAAAATAAAATTGACTTTTGATAGAAAACTAAAAAATTATTTTTTAAAAACTTAACCAACCAGAGGCTATAATTCTAAGGTAAACTATATTTAATACTTTATAAAAATATTTTAACATTTTAAAATTATTAATAGTAACATATTATATAAAACGAAAACATTTTTTAAAGTGATATAATACATTTATAAAACGCTAGTATCATTAATTTAATTAATATGAGAAATAACAAGTTTAATATCATCTTCAATTTGAGAGGGAGAGAGTAATAACTCTTTCCTTTTCTTCCTGTTTCGCATCCTCGCAATCTCACTCTCATCACGACAACCATTTTCAAAGCGGGCCATCAAGTACCGAGTCTAGTGGCAGAGAGGGAAGCTGGTCCCACGTGTGAATATACTGCGAAAAGTAGGGCCCACAAGGTGATATGGACGATGATGCGCAACAGAATAGGCTGACGCGGATTCTAGTTCCTTAACAAGCTGCCACGTGGGCAGTTTCGCTTTCTTCTTTCATTCATTCACTCTGGTTCAGGTTCAGGCAATGCACAGAGCTTTGAACTTTATTACTATCGTGCCCTTCCCGGATCCAATTTTAAATTATAAAATATTAAACAAAAATTTAAAAATAGATAGTTCTAATTTTGAATCCTAGCCAAATTTATTAACTTTAATCTTGTAGTTTTTCTGTTAAGATATTACCCGTCATAACTATGTGGCACGCGCGATTCATGAAAGCTATCATATAACTTATGCGATGCATTAGCGTTTAATGTTAAAAATAGTTAGATAAAGAATTAAAAATTACAAATGAAAATTATTTTAAAATTCAAAAAGTCTTACATTAACTAATTAATTAAAAATAGCATGAAAATACAATTTTTGAAGATATTTAGACCAATCCAATGGCTAACATGGAAGTATTTATTTTTGTATTGCACTGAAAAGTCATTGAATTTATGGTAGTAAATTGATAAGCAAAAAAGTTTGTTAAACAGGACGCTATATAAATTATACAATACTAAAAAAAAACCATGTTTACCTCGCTCTGAAATTGCTCCTTAACAACTCGTGAAGTAAATTGACCTGATACATATGCTATCTGGATGTGGTAGTAGTTGAGTTCTCAAAGTTATAATTAATCTTGAAATTAATTTGTTAGTGTTTTCACAAATTAATGATGTGCACCATGGCAGCACAAAAGATAAAAATAAGGCAAAGACTCAAAGAGTACGAGGTACAGCGTATAATTTGATTCAAACTTACAAAAGAAAATAAAATTTACAAATAAGATAAAATACAATAAAAGAAAAGAAAAAACTCATCAAATTCTTTGAGTAACAAATTAGAAAAACTAATTATAAGAGAGATTTTTGAAAGCTGGACAGTTAATAGTAAGCATATGTTAGGCAATATTTTAAGCTATTGTAGACTCAATTCCTTCTGTATAGCTTATGCTAAGATAGATAATGCAAGAAAATCAAGTTTGGTGTGAAAATAAATGAAAAAAATAATACAAGTTGTATTTATAGCATGATTTTATGTTTTCTTTACCATAATTATTGATGGAATACAATGAGTTTATCATATGAATAAATATTAAATAGTGTAGTAACTGATGACGAATAACAAAGAAGATGGAGAGTAATTACACTATTAATTATATTACTTCTTCTATTTTACTAATATGATATAAAATATGTGCATAATATATGATTTAAAAATAGAGAAAAAAAAAAAAGGGAGGACCGGGGGGGGGGGGGGGGGGATTAATGACTCAACAGTAACATTCTATCATGTTCAAAATGAGGTCACGTGTCTAAATTTCTAAAGAGTTTAAGACTAAAACACTTCATTGAATATAGTATATATATATCACCATTTAGTTTGTTTATTTATCATTAGAGCATCTTCATTGAATAATTAAAATTGTATCATTAAAATGGCTTTTAATTATTCATTTAATAAAATATTACAATTAATAATTTAAGGCTTTCTGGTGATTATTTTTTCTCAATAATCAAATTTGTAGAACCTATTCATTGATTAGCTACAAATTAATTAATTTAATATTTTCTTAAAAAAGTGAGTAAAAGATTGTCTAAAATGTGAAAAGATTATCTTATATTTTGTTTTAACCAATGGAATTAGTGAGAACCTTATTTTGATTATTGAAAAAAGTTATTAATTTTGATTATAGAGGCTATTGGGGTAAATTTTTTAGCCAAAATTATTAAAACTTAAAATAAATTATAATTACTATTTTAATTATTCCATTAGAAATATTTAGAAAGCCACATTTTTCTTCCCAAGTGTTGGATTCTATATAGCCGGTGTCAAAATTTATATCTATTAAGCATACAAGATACTAAAATCAAACATTTTCATTAGAAACTCTAGAGTATATTATATAACCTCCACATATTAGGTGTAACACACACACCAACTTACCTTTACTCTATAGTATATATAGAGCATTTCTGGTAAGGTCCAGACCTTACGGATTGAGGCTTTTTACGACACTATTGTATCGTAAAAACACTTGGGGTGTGTTTTTACGACGCAAAAACATCGTAAAAATGATCAATCCGTAAGGTCTGGTCCTTACTTGAAATTTTTCCATAGTATATATATGAACTTTTTCCTTAAACTAACGAGAATTCCAACAAATTTTCTTAGTCATTTGCTCCAAACCACTTGTCCTAAAAGGGACACGATATGTGACTTCTTGTTAAAATTAAATTATTATACACATGAAAGATATACGCATTAAAAGAAATAGAGTAAATTACATCAAAAGCCACTAAACTCTTGAGTTGTTTCAATTCATCCATTAATTGTTAATTATTCTAATTTATATGAACTTTCAATTACTTCAATTTAGTCATTAAATTATTAATTGTTTCGATTTACCGATTAAACTATTCAGTTATTTCAATTTACCCACTAAATTATTCGTTTGTTTCGATTTACCCACTATACTTTAATCATTTTGATTTACCCATTATATTATACACCATTTTCTTGAAATAGAACACATGTTTCCTCTAATAATTCCCACCAAAATAAAACACACAGTATATAAATTTAAATGAAGTCGATCATGTGCTTCACATATGACTTCAATATGTTATGTTTAACAGCCAAATTGGACGGAATGGACAAAGTGGTATTAGCTCTAAAGTTGGATGGCTAAAATGATTTGTTTAAAGTTTGATGACAATATTGAATCCAAAGTTTAATTAATGGTCATTAGGGTTGTTTACTCTTTTTTTTTATTTACCCATTCATTCTGTCATAATTTGTTTAAAATGTTAACAAAATTGGACATGTGTGGTTCACATTTAAGGTGTATGAATTACACATGTCTAATTTTGTCAACATTTTAAATAAATTATGACGAAATTAATGGGTAAATTGAAATGAATAAATAGATGAGCGTGTAAATCTATGTTATTAATAGTTTAGTGGGTAAAGTGAAACAACTAAATAATTTAGTAGGTAAACCGAAACAATTAATAGTTTATTTAATAGGTAAATTGAAATAACTCAATAGTTTAATGCCCTCTAGTGTAATTTACTCAAAGAAATATGATATAATTCATGATATACATGACCTTGTGTTAATAGAGTATTCATAATTTTAATAGTTTTCTAATATAATAGTAAGTGCTAAATGGTATATAAATAAAAGGGTAAATACTATCAATGGCCACTGAACTATTAACAAATTTTATCAGTGCCCTTTATACTTCATTTTGTTGTAATCAAATTATTAAACTTTTAAAATATACTACAAGTGGCCATTCCGTCAAATCCCACTGTTAGTTTTTAAAAGAACCATGTCATGTGTGAAATGCTAGGAGAAATTAAGTCATTTTCCTCCTATTTTTCATATGCTTTTCTTCTTCTTCTTCTGACCGCTACTACCGCTACTTCTTCTTCCGATGAACTCTTCTTTGTTGCTTCTTCTTCCTCTCCCACTCTCCAATTTCCTCTCCCACTTCGACACCATACCCTCTCTCCTTTCACTTCCGACTGCCCACCATGCCCGCTCTCTTTCCTTTTATCTCTGTCCACCAAGCCCCTTCTTACCTCTCATCTCCGGCCACTACACTTCCTCTCTCTCCTCTCATCCACCACCACCGTCATCATTATCATTCTACACCAAACAAAATCCCCCAATTTTTTTAGTATACAAAAACCCCCAATTAGAAAACATCAATTTCTTGGGGTCACTTTTTTTTAACTTACTACAACATTCGGAAGGAATACATTTTGAACAAATTCTAAAAAGCGGTTGGAGTAGAACTTAGGGTCCACGACGGAGATGGACAGAGAATCAAGCCTAAGTATAGTCTTATAATATGTCGACCACACCTAGGTATAGTACGACGTCGTATATCTCATGAAACATCTATGTTTCCTCTTTTTTCGGGGATATGTTCGGCTCTTGCTGGCCTGTTTACCCCGAGTTGGATTTGGAGTCTACTTAAGAAAACTAAATCTCACCAAGAATCGGGTTGTGGTTTGGAGTGTACGGTGGCGTGGCAGCTGGCATGATGGAGATATAGTAAAGGAGGATGCAGATGAGAAAAAAGAAAAGAAGAAATAAGAATTTGCTTAATGGATTTGGATTGAGAAGATTGGGGAAGAACAAGAAGAGAAAAGAAAGAAGATGAATATTAGAGTTTCGCAGGAAGAAGAAGAAGAAGAAGAAGAAAAAAAAAAAGAAAAGAAAATAAAAAAAGGAAAAAGAGAAAAGAGAAAAGAAAAGGAAAAGGAAAATGACATGGTGGGATTTGACGGAGTGGTCAATGGTAATATGTTTTAAAAGTTTAATGGTCTGATTGTAATAAAATAAAGTATAGTGGCTACTAGTTGAATTTGCAAATAGTTTAGTAACCATGTATGGTATTTTTTTTTTGATTAATCATTCATATCAAAGACAATTACATGGAGTCAGACATATAATTCTGTCGCCCTAACTAACTATGAACTACATAATTCGCTGACCAAAGAGATGAACAAGTAAGCTTTGCTTCGCGTCACCCTCATGAGAGTCTCCCAATCGAACCGAACCGAGAGAGCAGCTTCAGCTTCCTTCTGCGTCACCAACCACACGAACCATACCATATGCATCAACAACCACCCACATAAGAGGTGAACAAATCTCCAACCACCCACATAAGAGGTGAACATATCCAACCACCCACAAAAATGATATTTTTTTCTGTAAACATGATTGGAATGTCATCATGTAATTAAGCATCTTAAAGAAACTTTTCAATGAATAAAAGTGCAAAATATTTGACAAGTCACTCCAACAAAATGGGTTTTGACCGAAGCAGCGAAAGTGATTATTTATTTTGAAGAATATTTCTCTCTTTCAATATTAAAAAATGGCTACTCACTCTTAAAATATATATATTTTTATTATTTTATTAGGCATGGTGTTATATTAAAGTAAAATGTACTATTTTTCAAACTAAAAGAATTTTTTTTAAAAAATATTAAATTTAAATAGCCTTTTGGAGACATCTAAAGATATAAAAGTTGCTCATCAAAATGCAATAATTTGAAAGCGATTTAAGATTGGAATTAAGAAAAGTGACCTTCCGATAATATATCATTAGTGTATTAATTAACAAGTGTCATAATACCTAATAATCGCAAATATAGTTAAAGTTTGATCTAGAAATTAGGTGGAAGGTCTTATTATATATTGATTTTTATCAAAAAATTCGATGAATAATATTTTTTTAAATGAATGGCCTATTTTTAATTGGTAATTAGTGTAAGAGGCCTATTTTATTTTATATTTTAAATGAAAGTATTTGAATAAATTTAAATATCATTTAATTAATAAAAATATGTTATCTATTACCTAAATTTTTCCCTCCTTATTTTTATCAAGTTCCAATCATACTCTTTTAGGTTTTAAACCAAAAATATGGACTGCAAAGTTCATATAGCAGTGAAATATGAACTGCAATATGAACTTTATACTAATATGTATTGTAATATGAACTTTGCACCAAAAATATAAACTGCAAAGTTCATATTACAGGAAAATATGGAGTGCAATATAAATTTTGCACCAAAAACATGGGCCACAAAGTTCATATTGCAGTAAAATATGAACTGCAAAGTTCATATCGCAGTAAAATATTGACTGCAATATGAACTTTGCATAAAAAATATGGACTTCAAAATTCGTATTGCAGTGAAACAGAGAAATTATGCACATAAATTTGTACTTCAATATAAATTTTGTAGTGAAATATGAATTGCAATATGAATTTTGCACAAAAAAAATATGAACTGCAAAGTTCATATTGCGGTAAAACATTGATTGCAATATAAAATTTGCACAAAAAATATGGACTGCAAAGTTCATATTGCAGTAAGATATAGAATGCAATATGACCTTTGCACAAAAAATATGGACCGCAAAATTTACATTGCAGTAAAATATGGACTGTGATATGAAACTTCGCACCAGAAATATGAATTACAAAATTCATATTGCAGTCCATATTTTAATGCATATTGATATTTTTTAATTTATTAAGGATTAAAATGTCATTTTATAATAAAAAAAGTCACATGTTATTTTATCAATAAAATAAAAAATAAATTTTTCATTTATAAAAATATTATTCGTTGACTTTAATATAAAAATCTTTCTCTAATAATTTTTTTTTTTAATTGTCCGAAGTTTGATTTGAGGAGGAGATGGGCGACCCAACAGAGAGACTACAAAGAGTGACCTTTTTGTTGATTATTTTAGGCGAGTATTTGCTATTTCAGCTATTAAATAGATACTCTTACTATTTATAATAGTAAAGATAATTTTGTAAATTTACTTTTTATATAATATATATCGATAAAAATATATCATAAGTATATCATTATTCATAAATTTGTTTTAGCAAAATGTTATTACTAAAATAATAAATCCTTCTCAAAGCAATTTCAATTTTTATTTAAAAACAACAAATTTAAGGTGACTTGTTTTCATAAATAATTATTGTTATATATCTCGGTTATTTTTTTAAAACAGACTGTGGTTTATTATGCAAGGGTATAATAGAAATACTCCAATTCTCAATGGGCATTTCCAAAGCAACCTTCACCCTTAAAACACCCCCTTTCCTTCTTGGCTTTCCACTCTCCCATCCTAGTGCCCAACGATTCCATTCAGCCTGATTCGAAAATTCCAAAAAAGAAATTACAACAAGAGAGAGAAAACTGCATTCTGTTTTTGCATCAGCAAAATTTCCCATTAAAAACCAGTCTCTACCAACAGCAAATGCAGCTCATTCACATCACTAATGGCCATGAAAACTAAGATCATTAGGGTTCTTAGCTCTATAACCCAAAAAACACCCAATTTCTATTCTGGGTCTTGCTCCAATGTCGTTATACCCAAGATCCGACCTTTCCAGTTTGGGAATTCGGGGTCGTTTTCCTCCTCTTCTGCTTCTGCTTCTCTGGATTCGGAGCTGTTCGGGTCAAGATTGATGGGTTTGAAGGATTATGAGGAGTATAGGAGAGCTTTGTACGGTGGGATTACTCATAAAGCTCTGTTGGTTGATGCTGTTGGCACTCTTGTTGTCCCTTCTCAGCCTATGGCCCAGGTGGGTTTTGCTCTTCTCTCTATATATATACAACTTTTCTCTCTCTAGAATTTGTTGGGTTATGTATTTAGGATTTGGTGGGTGTGCTGATTTTCAGATTTGCTTCCCCCCAATTATAGTTTTGACTTTCTTGTTTTGTTCTTTTAATTACCCATTTCATTGATCTCCCCTTGTTTTGTTGGGTTATGTTTTATGGATTGGTGGGTGTGTGTTGATTTCCAGATTTGTTTTCCCCAAATTATACTTTTCACGTTTGTTGTTGTTTAACTACGCATTTCCTTGATCTCCTTGTTTATTGATGCTTCACACACACACTCTCTCTATATATACAACTTTCTCTCTCTAGAATTGTAGAATATATCATAACTAATTGAAGTATTGAACCCATCTAGGAAAATTAAGGTTGTGGGGATTTATGTTAATTTGAAGATTTGTTTTTCTTAATTATACTTCTAACCGCATTTCTTCTTGTGAGTTAAGGGCCCGTTCGGCAACGTTTTCGGAGAATGTTTTCTGAGAATAATTTCAAAAAATGAAAATGAGAAAATGAATTTTCCAAGAACGAAAATAGCGAAAACATTTTCCGAGAACAAAAACAGTGAAAACAAAGATTGCAAGACTGAAAATGGTGAAAACATCATTTTGGCGTTTTTGCGTTTTACGCTTTAAACTTGAATTTATTTTCCGAAAACTTTTTTCGTGTTTTTGTCAATATCCCACCGAACGCATTCTTTATCTGTTTTTGAACTCAAAACACAAAAACAGGTCTCTAAAAACGCTACCGAACGGACCAATATTTTAGCCAATTTTCATCTCTCTCCTAGTTTATTGATTTTATTCTCTCTCTACTTTGATTTTGTGTTTTTTTTTTCCTTCTTTATTGTGTACTTTCTGTTTCTTGATTTTGCGTATTTTGTCTTATTTCAGATATACAGACAGATTGGTGAGAAGTATGGGGTGGAATACTCTGAAGATGAGATACTGAGCAGATACAGAATAGCATATGAACAACCTTGGGGTAGATCTAGACTCAGGTACTCTCTTGTTTTCCATCCCATTTTGTGACAACTATGTATTGGCGGTTAAAAGACCCTGGAAAAATTCATTATAACTAATGAGTAATTGAAGGCTGAAATGTCAATTTTTTATGTCAGATCTTTGTATTCATGTAGAAATACTTGAGCAAAATAAGCCATCGACATAAAAAGACTGATATATCTAGTGACCACACTGTATTTGTTAGGATGTGGGGTCCATGTGAAAGTAATCCTTATAAGTTATAGCAATACAGTTTAACCAACAAGCAATTGTTGGATTGGAATATCACTATTTTATGATGTGAGAAAAGCAACACTACAAGAATTGCCAAGTGCTATCCAACATGTTATAATTTTATGACTTCCTTTGCATGTTCTTCAGATCTAATTCTAACTATTAAAGCCATCACTATCTATATACGTGTTCTTTTGTTGACCTTTTTTGCTTTTTATAGGCACATAAATTCGTTCCTTTTGCCATCCAAGTTTCCTGTTCTTCCCACTGACAGTGAAAAAGTGTGCAAAACTAATTAGGCAAATCAGCTGTGGATTCTGTCACATGTTTAAGATATTTTATCTTTCGAGCTGGAAAATAATTCTCTTTGCTATTCAATATGATTTAAACAAGTATTTGTCATTTATCTTTATTATTCTAATTAGGAATAAACAGATGAAAGTGAAACCACTTGTTGCAGAATTTTGAATAATTCTACTCAAGAGCGTGTTTGGAGAATTGGGGTCACTTTAGTTCGGGTTTTGAACTTTCGATTCGATTCCAAATCCAAAGCATGGAATCAGAATTCCGAAACACACTTGTAATTTCCAAAAAGACAGTCATCAATAATGCAAGATGCTTCACATTTGCTTTCAGATTCTCACAAATTGGAAAAAGAATACTTCTTAGAATCATATTAATTTATTTATTTATTCCTCTTGCTTCTTGGTGACATTTATTTCTTTATTTACATGTAAAAAATTAACTTTCCTCCTGATTCGGTATATAGTCATTTTCTGATGACGCGGTTTTGATACTTTGAAGGTATGTTAATGATGGGAGACCATTCTGGCAATATATAGTCAGTTCATCAACTGGATGTTCGGATTCTCAGTACTTTGAGGAGCTTTATAATTATTATACCACTGAAAAGGTAAGCTTTGTTTGAGTCATTAATCGGCTAGCTTTATTATTTTCTGTTTAGATTATTGATTTTAATACAAAAGTCTGCTTTTCTTACTGGTGGAAAAGGAAGATCAATCATTCCTAAGGGTGGGGTTGATAAAAAAGTTGGAAAATGAATGAAAATGCCGACTTTTTATTGGCGAGATGATTTTTTTCTTTTTGGTTTTTCATGGAATCCAGTTCTTTGGGCGATGGGTAAGAAAAGTTTTCCATGGAAAACATCTCACCTCATCACTCCCTCTTTTAAAACTTCTCATAGAACTTAATTGTTTTTCTGGTCATTAATTTTCCAAATTTTTATTAATGATTGGAAAAACAATTAAGTTCTATGAGAAGTTGGAAAAGAAAGACGAGTGATTTGGTGAGATTTTCATAAATTTTGCTCCTTTTTGTGGAATTTTTTTCTTACCCGTCCCTGAAAGAAATGGATTCAAGGGAAAACCAGAAAAGTAATAGAACATTCCACTAAATCACTCTCTCTTTTTCCAACATCGCATAATAATAAGTGGCGTTTTCAAACATTTTCCAACTTTCTTTTTATCAAACGCATAGCATTCATTAGCTCACTCTTTTTTATTTCAATTTTGACATGTAAATTTGTGAAGCTGGTGATTAACTTATTTTTGAAAGCTTGAACTTATTTTCAATTTTTTCTGTTCATAGGCTTGGCATCTCTGTGATCCGAATGCTGAGAAAGTATTCGAGTCTCTTAGAAAAGCGGGTGTAAAAATAGCTATTGTGTCGAACTTTGACACACGATTAAGACCTCTATTGCGGGCTCTGAATTGTGATCACTGGTTTGATGCTGTGGCAGTATCTGCTGAAGTAAGTGATTATTAATTTCTTGAATAAATAAATATTTCATCAATTTAGATATTGAACCTTCTTCACTATTTCTTTTCAAATCGGTATAATTCAGAACACGCATTTATTCATAATCTTGTATGGGTGAAAAGTATTTCACCCCAAACCAAGCGGACCTTAAGACTTTTTTGGTTTGGGCGGAAAATAAAAGATTTAATATATTTTACTTTCACCCAGATGAGTATCTTGTCAGAATATTTCACTACAAGCCCAGAAAAGCACGAGAATAATGGTTTTAATTAATTTTAAGGCATTTTTAAAGTATTAAAAGTTTCTTGAAACAGAGTTTTAATGATCAAGTTGCTCTTTATTTTTCAGTTTTAGAGTAAATGATTGCGGAGCCATTACTGTTATTAATTTTACACGACTTCTTGATTGTTGACCCCCTCTCTCTAAAACAGGTTGCTGCAGAGAAGCCAAATCCGACTATTTTTCTGAAAGCATGCGACTTGTTGGGTGTGAAACCCGAGGATGCGGTTCATGTAGGGGATGATCGTAGAAATGATATATGGGGTGCCCGAGACGCCGGTTGTGATGCGTGGCTCTGGGGAAGTGATGTCTACTCCTTCGAAGAGGTAATTTAGCTACTGTTTCGAAATGTATTTTTATTGCCTACGCTAGTTTTCGAAAATGTAGTAGATTTGATTTTCTCACATTTTGTGAACTATATTTGATTTGTTTGACTCATCTGTGTTTAAAAATGGATGTCTAATGCTCTTAGCATATGCTCCTTCCATCTCAAGTTGATAGCCCTAGTTTGACTTTTGTACTTTATAAGGAAACACTAATTACAGCATAATCAAGGGTTGAGGATATATATTGAGAGAGAGCACATTGGCACACATTCAACCTCTGCGTTGAGAGGTCAATGTTTGACTTTCACGCTTTTTAAAGGTCCAGAAATTTTAGCTTAGTTAATGGCCAAGAACTTACGGCCATAAGATTTTTGGTACCCGATTATGTACCTCTTATAATTTGGGACTTCCCAGAAAAAGGAATTTCAGTTCTAAGTTACGGGGTGGGAGTATTTAATATCTTGGTTGAGTATATTCTTGTTGCCTATTTTCAAAACTAAGTCAATTTTTCCAACTCGGTCTTATACTTGTGTTTCAATTTTAGTAAAGCTGTAGATAATAGAGCGCACTTCTTCAACGCTGTTCATTGTTTGCATTATAATCAAATCATCAAAAAGGGTTTTTCATATCGATGATGGATGGTTAATTTTTGTTGATACAGGTTGCTCAAAGGATAGGAGTCCAAGTCTGAATAGAAGGATCATCATCACCCAGCAATTTGCTGCCGACACCACAAAAGGATAGGCTTTCATTGTAAAAAGGGCTTTTCCCATTTTCATAACCACTTGTAAATATTCTGCACTTTTGTACTAGCATGAGAGAATGTAAGGATAGAAGAATAAACGGGAACAATGTTAAAAGGACCTACTTTTATTAGTGAAGACTTTAGTTTTTTTAAAAGGAAAATGCATTTCTTACATACAAATCTTACTATTTATTATTATCGAGTGCATTATATGAATTGTATATTCTCTTTCTTGTATGGTTCGGATATGCGCGCAGTTCAATTTGGTGAAGGGAGAAGCCCCCCTCCCCGGGGGGTTGGGGGGGTGAGGTAGGGTTTTCAAACCTGCGTGAATTGGCTCCAAGTGAGCTCTTCATAACCTTAACGTTATCATCATTCAATATTCGTAAAACTATAACACATTTTTTTATAGATTTCTTTCACATTGAACAGTAAAAATTTAGTATTTAGAGATAGTTTGCACCGCTTAAATTTAAAAACTAAAAATTTTCAGATTTAAATAGTTTTAAGCTTGTTTGTTAATCAAAAAAATTAAGCGCCAATTTAATTTTTATCACTTGAAACTAAAACTTTTTATTAAAAGTTTTAAGTGTTAAGTTCACCGCTTAAAACTTAAAACTGAAAATTTAATTTTAAAGAGTATAAAATATATATTTTATTTTCTGGAAACTTTATAAACACTCTCCTCTTCTTCCTCCTCTCTCTCTCTTCCATCTCTGTGTAAGCCATCGTTGATCTCTATTACACCACCCTTGTACTCATTCTCATTCTTAATTACATTTCCTCCATCGATCTTCCCCTGAAGAGTAGGATCAAAATTCACCATGGAAGGCAAAGGGGGAACAACAACAACAGCAACAATCAATTATAAAAATGAAAATAATGACGGGAGAAAGTACCATTTTCTCGTTATGGAACTGCCGGAAGAGGTGGTATTAGTATACTCTCAAGACTACCCGCCAAGTCCATTTTCAGATGCAGATGCGCATGTAAAACATGGCTTAATCTACTACTCACTTCCTTATTATAGTTGATTTAAGGATTTAAAGATATGATTATCAATACTCAATTAATTTTATTTTGATATAAAATTATGTTTTAAAATTTTGTCAAGTTTACAAATTTTATTTTATGAATTTTTACATTTAGCGAAATAACGGTGATTAGTAATTTTCATAAATGAAATGGGTCAGCTTAATTGAAAAGTTTAAATTATATGGTCTTTTTTATTTTTATTTAAAATCATGTGATCCAAATAAACTAGTAAGGGCAAAACTATCATACTAAAAAAAAATTTAGTTTTCAGATGTGTTGTATTTAAACGAATAACAGTTTTTTAGATATAGTTTTCAGAATTACACAAACAGTTTTTTCAGTTTCAGTTTTCAGTTTTTTTTTTATCAAACGCCACCTTAGTGTTTAACATTGAAAGGCTTTAAAAAAAAATGGCCTAAAAAATTCCTTATTTTGGCAGCTGCAATCTCGTACTCTAAATTTGTTTGGTTCGAGTTTTAAGAAAGAAATCGGCATCCTAAATTCTTTGAAGGGATTTTTTGTGACATCTAAAATAAGTTGTTAATATTTAATTTGGATATGAATTCTCCTTTTTGAAACATTGAATTATTTTCTCTGTATTTGGTTCAAACATGAATAAAAATGAACATATGGAATAAGTGCCAATTATTACGTGTCATTTTATTTATAAAATTAAATGACGAGTTTTAACAATTTACAAAGGTACAAAATAAATTTTTAAATTTATTTATATTGTTAAATTATTTATTATGAACAATTTATCATCATTGTCCATATTAGAATTCATCTTGTTTGCTGTGATATTGTATAACCTTTGGTTTAATAGAAATCAACTCGCTTATGGTGAAACGAGTGTCTTCGCGGATCGTTTAATTGCCCAATCGAAGAAGCTAGTTAATTAATTGGTGACTTCTCTAACACACAGCTGATTGCCCAGTGAGATAGCAGTAGTACGTATTCTTCTCATTGGTTGGCATTTTCAGGTTCATTTGTTAAACTTAATTTCGATGCCAGAATTTGTAGAGGTCCTTGATTTTCTGTTGCCTTTCTTCCACTCCGATGTTCAGTCCGCTAATTAATGAAATATTTTATTTCTTTTTATTAAAAATAAAATAAAATTAGAATACGGACACGTTGATGATATGCCGAAAAATATCTATTTATTTATATATAAATCATTATTTTTTTGAAAAATAAATTATACTATATATAAGAAATGTAAAATTTATAATCAAACAATGAATAATTAGACATATGTAATTATTTATTATTTATATTACATAGTTATTAAGATGTTTATTATACTTTGTCCACTCTTTCATCTATAATATTTTACTTTTAATTACTATAAGCCTTTTTTTGGATATATCACGTAATTAAATTTATTTTGCAAAATAAAATGAAATTGTATTGGAATATAATAAACACTTATTCGAGAGCGTTCAAGAATTGTTGGAAATGTGCAATAAACAAAATATATTTATTAAATTAAGGACATGTGAAAATAGGTCTTGGACTCGTGTCCAACGAGTATTTATGAATTGTCGGTGTCCAACACGAATACAATATGGACCCGTCAACCTCTTAGGAGTATCCCTATTTCGTAATTTGTCTGTATTTAATAATAAGAAGAAGATCTTTAATAATGGAAGATAATTTTATTTTATTTAATTATTATTTTTGATTTTTTTAATGAAAGGATATAAATGGAAAACTATCTTGGTAAGTAAAAATAAATATACATAATACCTAAAAGATAAGGTATGGAGTAATCCTTTACTTTTCTTTATTTAAAATTGGTTTGGTTCGTTTTTAAAACCTTAAATTGATAAATTCACATCATAAGTCTATTAAAGTTTATGACAAGATGTTAAATCATAAGATAACGAGGTTCACAACTTTTCATGTGCAATTATCATTTTAAATTGTAGAAACAAACAAAAACTATTAAATGAATATTTAACAAAACTTTGAAAGAATAATTCATTTATATCCCAAAACATTAACCAATTAAATATCGAAATCATTCCAAAATAAAATTATCATTCCAATAATACTTTAAAATTTGAATCAAATGAGCTCGGAGTTCTCGTGTGTATTGGAATTTATTTGGACCTCTATTATCACAAGGCAAACGATTAATTTAAAAATAAAATGGTTTTAAATTATAAAGTGCCATGACAGAGCACTTACGTTGGTCAAGGAATATAATATAAGTATGATATATTTATCTTACGAGTGCTTAAAGTAGTAAAAAAGGTAGGACAAAGCATTGTTTCATAGTATAGCGGAATGCTAAAGTTGATTTCAGCTAAAAAAATTTCACCAAACGCCACATTGCTTGGCTAGGCCAGTCAATTGGAATGAGGAAGCCCAAAGCTCACCCGTTCGGCCTGCTAAATTATGGGTCGAGTTTCAATTGAGTTTAAGCTGGATCTAGTGAATAAAATCTTAAGCTCGAATTAAATTTTGGCTTAAGCTTGAATTTCAATACTCAACTAAATTAGGCATAACCTGCTTGTACTAAGTTATGTTAGTATGACGTATCCATTCATGTTTAGGTTTGAACTCCATCCCCATGCATCAAGCCACTTTTATTTGGTTATTTAACAACACATTAGTTTCTTGAAATAATTTTATGCTATAATATTTTAGAATTTAGATTAGATGTTGTATATTGTATTTTACAATTTTAATATGATATTGTGGTTTATACTTTGCATATAAATCTTATAACTCTTATTTGGGAAGCATCCCGAGTCTATCTTTCTCTTACTTTTATTCTACATTTTTATACCCCCTCTTAAAATATCACGCATATTTATTTTATATCTATTTTTATTATATTACTATTACACCACTATTTTAACACTTAAATAAATAGAATAAATATAATTCATTATCATACCAATAAGTTCTTCATTTTTTAGGTGAAAACATTTTCAATATAAATACATTTTTAGGCAAATGACATTTTATTTATTTATTTACAATGATGCTTTTTTCTTTTTCTTTTTTCAGTTCTAAACGTCCCTCGACTAATCTAATTATGCGTATGATCATACAAGTATTCAGTGCCCAACAATTCACCACCAAAGTGCCAAATCTCATTTTTCGAGAGAACTCTGTTGCATTTGGCCGAAAGGCTCAAAGCTAGAATCTAGGGTTTATTGCTGAATTTCCTGTTGTAGCTGCATAACTGTCTCTCAATGCGAAAATGATGAATGCCATTAACTGTGAATCGAAGATTTATACACATGGGTCGCAATTTTTAACCGTAAAAGCAAAACCGGTGGAAAGGAAGGTATTTTCTTTTGTAACAACTCTATAAAGTCTTTTAATCGCATCTATTTCTGATCCATATATATATACACATAGTTATTTAGAAGAGATGAATATATGATTAATCTCTCAAATTCACTAATTTTCTTTAAGGTTTGATAGTTTATACTTTTAGAAGAAAAAATTAGCAATGCGGCCTAGTTATCTGCCTGAAGATTTGATAGTAGTAGACATACTTTCGAGACTTACAGTCAAATCGTTGTTGAGATTCAGGTCCGTTTCGAAAAGCTGGTATGCCCTAATTACAAACCCTAATTTCATCAGAATTCACCTCTCTCGTACTAATTCGCACAAACTCATCACATTCAGCCACTGTTTAGAGAATTTATACGTTACAAATTGCGACGCTGAACCCTCTGATAACTGTAGTGATAATGTTGTGTGTACTAGTTTACCTGTGAAAGTGTTTCATTTTGATCCTAATGCTTGTGTGAATATTGTCGGTTCGTGTAATGGATTGCTGTGTACACATGGTGTTAAGGAGGAAAGCCAGCTTTTTGTGGAACCCTGCAACCAAACAGTTCAGGTATCTCGAATTACACTGTGATAGTGCGGCGTCAATCTGTACGAGTTTTTTTGGGTTTGGTTTTGTTTCTTATACTTGTGATTATAAGGTTGTGGAGTTCCAATTTCATTTTAGAAAGCGGGATAGCAGTGGAACTACTATTCCGGTTTTATTGTATACCTTGAGTTTGGATTCTTGGAAAACAGTAGAAGTAGCTGTTCCAGATTTGTGTTTTAGTGATAGCACAGTTGGTGTGAACGGTTTTTTTGCATTGGGTGGCAACTGAAAACAGCAGAATGGAGAGTATTGTTTGGTTTGACTTGCATAATGAGGTTTTTGGGCTGTTGTCAATGCCAGATTCTTGTGGTTCTGGTCATGAAATTAAAAGGGAACTAGCAGTTCTAAAGGAATCCCTTCGTGTGATTGTATATTCTAAGCGCGGACATATGGATAGAGGTTTTGAGATGGTGATGACTGAATATGGCGTTGAGGATTCTTGGTGTAAGCGCTCCAATGTTGCGCCCTTTTCATATGAAGTTGAGGCTTTGGGATCTTGGAGAAATGGTGGGATTATTTTTCGATACCAAAACTGGTGGTTGGATAAACTGATAGTGTATGATCCTAGTACCCAGAAAACCACGTATTTTCGAGTTTGCACAGGTGTGAACAGAGCTCTTATGTATGTCGAGAGTTTAGAAACTTTTGAGAGAGGGAAGAAACGGTGTTCCCAAACATATAAAGCTGACAGGTATTCTTGAATCCTTTTCTTCTCTTTTTTTGCATATGCTCTGTGAAGCACAAAGGCAGGTGTGGGTTTGTGCGGGTGTGTCTATTCAGAAAATCTTTAATTAAAAGGGAACAAACTTAATCTTATCAATTTCTCAATGCAACAGCATTAGTTTTGTGCTGACATTATGTTAATAAGTAGAGAAGCCTGAATAGAAGGTGACATTCATTAACGTCTAAATCAGATATATTCAATAGATGAACTAGGTAAAAAGCCTCCAAACATTTGAATTCTACCTATCTAGTTTCTCTCTTTCGCTAAGACATGTGAGTTCACTCTCTCTTCAATTAAACCACAACGCTTCTAGTTGTGGCTTCCCTTGGCTTGTAGATGTTGGACTTGGGATAAAAATCCCTCAAACTTAGATTATTCTCCACTGTCCTCAAGAATCCAACAAGAACCTGTGATTAAAATTAGTTCATAAAGTGGTACACCATGGCTGAATATTGGGAAAAATTGGAAATAAAATACGGTTTGGGTGCAATTCAGGTGCATTGACCATGATAAAGTCAAACTTTGTTAATCATGTGTACGCAATGTTTCCACACATTCATTGCATCGTTGTCATATTCTTTAATTTTCAATTACATGAATGAGGCTACTTATAGTGCATACATAAAAAAACTATTTTACTTTGCTTTCTTGGTTCCAAGAGTTTTAATATTTTTCAAAACTGAACTAGAATTCAGGCTCCTTTTCTTTTTAAAAATACTTTTATAATCCCTCATTTCCTCTTGTAGGTGAAGGTTCTGAAGACAAAGAAGATATATTGCAACCTCATCTCTGAAAACCATGTATTCATCTCCGCCTCTGCATCATCATGAGAGTAGACACAAACAAACAGTACTACTACCGCTACTTGTTGTCTTTATTACTCAAGCATCATAATCGAAGAGCCATTCAACAAATCCACTCTCAATTGATAACCACCAACATACAATTCCACCACTCTACCAAAACCCCATTTCCGATATGGAACCCTCTAATCCGTCACTATTCAATTGGCGACTTCCCTAAAGAAGCTCTTTTACTCTATAAACACATCCAAAATAAATACCGACCTATCTCCTTTGACAGCTTTGCCTATTCTTTCCTCGTCAAAGCTTGCGTGAACTTGCAACAAGAAAACACAGGTTCACAACTTCACAGTCTCACTATCAAATCCGGCTTTGAGTTTCATGTTTATGTACAAACTGCTTTGATCAACATGTATGTGGTTTGTGGGTCTTTAGTTGAATCAAAGAAAGTTTTTGACAAAATGCCTGTGAGAAACTGTGTCACTTGGAATGCTATGATAACGGGTTTAACGAAATGGGGGGAGCTAAGCCTGGCTCGGTCTCTCTTCAACGAGATGCCAACTAGGAATGTTGTGTCGTGGACTGGTCTAATTGATGGGTACACGCGGATGAACCAACCCAAGGAAGCTTTGTTCTTGTTTCGGAACATGGTTGTCAATGAGGGTATTAAACCGACTGAACTAACGGTTCTAGCAATCTTACCAGCCATTTGGAATTTTGGTTCTCTTGAGCTTTGTCAATCCATCCATTCCTACGGAGAAAAAAGTGGGTTCAACGTGTCTGATATCCGTGTCACAAATTCCCTCATAGATGCATATGCAAAGTGTGGGAGTGTAGAAAGTGCTTCGAGAATTTTTGAGTCTTTGTCTGATGAGAGGAGGAATGTGGTTTCCTGGACCTCAATTATCTGCGGATTTGCAATGCACGGCATGGCAAAGGAAGCTGTTGACAATTTTAGACGGATGGAAAATGCATGTGTGAAGCCTAATCGAGTGACATTCTTAAGTATACTAAATGCTTGTAGTCATGGAGGGTTGGTTGAAGAGGGGCTCCAGTTTTTCGAGAAAATGGTCAACGAATGTGGTATAGTAGCAGACATTAAGCATTATGGGTGCTTAGTAGACATGTTGGGGAGAGCTGGGAGGTTTGAAGAAGCGGAGAAGATGGCTCTGGAGATTCCTGCTGAGATGGCTAATGCTGTGATTTGGAGAACGCTCTTGGGGTCTTGCAGCTTTCATGGTAACGTTCAGATGGGAGAGAGAGTTACGAGGAAGATAATGGAGTTGGATAGAGGATATGGCGGTGATTATGTGCTTTTGTCCAACATCTTTGCCGGTGTTGGTAGGTATGCTGATTCTGAGAGCATGAGGAAAGTGATGGATGAGTGCAATGCAATGAAAGTTCCCGGCCTCAGTTTGATTTGACTATATGCGGATGGGACATCCAAATTTCTTGTCCACAGTTACTTTTTGGGATGTTCGAAAATTGGAGTCCATTTTCCTTATCAAAACAAAATCGAAGTACTAGAATTCATGGTAGGAAACAAATTGTGTTCTAAACCATTGATTGTGATGAATTTAGTGCCTTCTTGAAAAATGTTAATGTCAGACATGGACTCTTATTAGGAACTGGGGGACTACTTCATACAATTTTGTATTTTTATCCAATTGATGGATTTCGGTGGTTACATGTAAAGATTTTTTTCTCTATACACCAGAGATTTAATCTTTTACAGATTTTTGTTAAGGGATTTATAAAGAAATGTCCCAGAAGATTCTTATCAATGACTGGCCTGCTTCAGAGTTGTGCAACCAAATATCTTTTAGAAACTTGGTCTATTTGGTTGTGACCTATTCTTCGAAGGATGAAGTCTTTGAACTTCTTGATTGTTTGGGCAGTGTTTTCTTGACAAGATATGATGCAGAGGAAAATGGACGTTTAGAGACTTGAAATAGTTAGTAATTTTCACATGCAGACAATGCTTTCACAATTGATTTTGCGGGTTGCCTACATCTGTTATTACTTTTTCTGCAACCTATTGGGTATCTCTGTAAGAAAGGCATTGACATTAAACGAAAGGTCTGTACTGCGGCTGACCTCGAAACTTCTCCTCCTAACCTTGTAAGTTAATCTTCTCTCTCCCTGCTCCCCCACTCATTGGGAATGTTATATTGTTTATATATGTACACGCGCGTGCGCGCGCACACACACACACACATACACACACATATATATATATATCAGTCCCTAGTTTGTTAGGGTTATTGTATCTGATTGTCCTAAATTTTAAATCAATTGGAAGGAGTATTGTATTAGAAGATTCAAAAACAGTTCTCTTCGCAAGTATGGTGCATAATGGGGATTCGAATTGTATCTTTCAGTTTGTCTAAAGACAGTTGCAGCCATTCACTAGTTGCGGCTTCCATCAGTTCATTGGGTGCAGATAGGTGATATTACAAAATGTAGGGCCAATTAAAGGACTTCAGTACTCAAAATTGAAGTACCTCAGTGCACATATAGGAAGTTAGCGGATGAGAGAACATTTCCAATTTTAATGCATTTAGAATCTTAATTTGCACTGTATATATTTAATAGGACTTCAAAATTTTATATCGGATCTATTGAGTAAGTTAAAATTCTTTCATATAGAAAGCTGGCATTTTGGCTCAGTATTTTCAATTGATTTGACATTCTGTTTTTCTTTGGGATTTGACAACTTTACGGAAGTTTTTGCCCATTCTTAATTTCTATTGGAAAGTGAGTACAATAAAGTCTAAAAGAAGTAAAGGAAGAACTGTTAAGATTTTGAAGAAACCAAACATCATTACAAATACTGATGAGACATAGAATGGTAGAATACCTTATGAGAATTTAAAAAAGAAAAGAAAAGAAGCAATGGAATGCATCCACTCAGCTGGCTCTTCAATCCCGAAATAAAGTCTTGAAAACAAGCAAAATGTCTTTATGAATATTAATGTAGTATTAAATGATTGTCGCATTCCAAATTGAACAATTGTTGTGTTATCATTTTGTTAAGTTCATGTTGTATCTGTTTTTATTTGTTATTATACTTATGTAGTTATTCTAAGTCTAATCATAATTAATTAAACCAAATTTGTGTACCAGTCTCAACTTTGGATTTTATTGCAAAACTTTGAAGAAGCATTGGCTCATCATGTCTATCATAAGACAGGAGAAAATGTATCATTAGTTCATTACTGGTACTGACTAGGAGGGGAAGATAGTCACAAGTGCCAAGTGTGTCATTGGCACCAGCAAAGTGGTAAACTAGCTTCCCATGGATAGAAGGATGAGGCACTCCGTTCTCGTCAATAATAACTTGTAGGGTATAATAAGCTTCTGCCTCAACGAAAACCCCTCCTTGGCTGGTACACTCCACTGCCAGCTTCTGTTCCGAGCCCACCACGAGCTGCCCGGCTTGCTGGTAATAATGGTCCAGAATCTTCGATAACGGATCCCTAATTAACCTACATGCGGTCTCACTGGATTTGCCTTCGTATTTGTCATAGCAGTAAATTGTGCGAACTATTGTGGGAAAGTTTTGGTTGAGATTCGAGAGAAAGTATAGGGTACCCTTGTGTGTTTCTTGTTCTGGTGGAACTAAAATGGCATCTCCTAGCTTCACTATCAGCTTTTGTGTTTCTTCTTCAGAAATTTTGGAGATTATGTTGGAATCAGTCTTCATTTGTTCAAACTGTGTTTAGTTTCAAACGCTGTATTGGAACAGTTGCGAGATGGGGTTACTGCTGTGATACCCTGGAATTTTTATTTGGACACTTTAAATCAGTATATGTTGATTAAAATATATTTGCAGGCATCATTTGGACTTGAATGTGATAATTGGTTACCAATAACTTTTATTCTGAAAATGCGTGTGATGTGCATAATAGGAGGAATGAATATGATTAAGTTATCATATTCCATGTTTGATGTTAGGGTTGAATAGGAGGTGAATTGTTAATCTTACAAAGGCAACTCGTCTAAGATGTCAGATTATTTTATGCTATTTGAATGGGACTAAGAGCATCTCCAACCATCTTGGTTTGTGTAAAATTTACACGTTTTGTTAAAAAAATGGCTTTCAATAGTCTTTTAAGAGACTTTGACACCTGAGATTTATGTGAAAAGGTTACATATCCTGACCATCTTTCTCTCTCCATAATTTTGTACAAAAAATTTAAAATGATATAACTAAGGTTCCGTTTGATTACAAAGATGGCAAAAAAAATAAAATTTAGTTAGTTTGTGTGAAAAGATAGAAAATAAGGTGAGAGATGTTCATTTTATGAGTAAAATATCCTCTATCCTTCTATATTTTTGGTGGACAATTTTTCCTCACTACTAGGTAAAGAAAATTTTTTCATGGAAAAATTTTAAAATCAAGAGAATATCACTTTTATCGCTCAACTTATTTTTCATCTTTTCACAAAAAATAACTCAATTTATTTTAATTTTTCACCTTGCAATCAAACAGAATTTAAAAATCTAAAATTTAGTTTTAATAGAATTTATATTTTTGAAATCTACTTATCAAGAGTTAAAAAGTAAAATCTATTGTAACTATGTATAAAAAAAATTATGAAAAATTATTGAATATTACGTATAATGATAAAATTCATTTGTGTGATTTTTATTGGTCCATTTAAATTTTACACACGAGTATTATTGGAACACAAAATGGATTTGTGTATAATTTAAGTCTAAAACTCTCTTACACGTAAAATTTTACACAAAAATATATACAATCATGGAAAATGCTCCAAGTATTTATATATAATTTTTTTATCCAATGCATCAAAGGCAGTGAAATAATAAAAGATATCTGCCTCGTTAATCAATTAATAAATTTATGACACATTATTTAAATCATTTTTTGAGTCACAAAATTGAGTGCCCGACTCTTAGAATTACCTATTATTATAAATACATGCGGACACAACATGGACAAATATCCATTTAAAAAAAGTAAAAAAGGGCGAAATTGTGCAAGCGTGCACAGCGGCAAAGTACATGATGTGTGACTGTCACATTCCTTATCCACATAAGACATTGCCCATTTTATCTTACATTAATTATATTTTAGTACATTGTATTTTGACAATTTGGTTATTGTAATACTTTTTATTTTGTAAAATGTCAACAAATTCTCTCTTTGGTTCCACTTCAGTTACCCGTGCTAGTGAGAATCATACATGACATTCATATTAATTTTTTGTATTATACATTTTTTGACGTGAACAGCACACATCGGCTTATGCTTGAACATCATCTTTATCAACGCAAAAACTTCATCTTCTTCCCTGAAAATAAAAAATAAAAAAATAGACACTAACAATGATAGCTGTAACTACAATTTCCCTCCAAACAAATTTATCTTCCCTTATGAGGACCCCAAGTTTTCTTTGTCAAAAAAGGTTAAATGACCAAAATAACAATGTACTTTATATTTTTTCCAAACGTACTAGTAAACTTTGCCCATTGTTTCACTTAAGTTCAAAACGTAACTTCCAAAAAATTCTTTTAACGGAAGTGTGACATGGCCTAAAAATTTTAAGTGGCTGTTAACATGGCAAATATTTCCATTTTCTCTGACCACCTCTTTATCGATTCCGGCCATAACCACCATTTCTTCCGGCCACTTGCATTTTTTTCTCGTCATCTTCTTTTATCACTACCATTTTTCATCATCTCCTAAAGCTTAATTACCACCGTTATCATCATCTCCACCATAGCTCCACTTTTTCGCCTCCATTTTGTCATAACTTTATCCATACATCATCTTCATCACCATTGTTACCTCTATTTCTCTCCCCCTCATCTCTCTTCTCCCCCACAATACATAACGGCATACCATTATACCCTCACCGAACCACCACGCCAGAAAATGACTTACGACGCCGCCTACACCTCTATTGATCTGGTGACCACCGTCCACTCGTCTACGGAAATACACCACCGGCCACCTTCATCTTTTTCCTTCTATACGCCTCTTCTTTCTCGCACCGCACAAGTTCATCACCATTGATTCCACTAACCGCCGCCACCACCGAATTATTGTCATTGCTGTCATCGCTGGGGTCAACTCTTCCTTTCTCAACCATCGGCGGAGATGGCTGTTTGATGAAGAGAATAAAAAGAATTTTTTTTTAAAGAAAGTAAGAGATAATATAAAGAGGATAGATAGATAGCTGCCTCGTAAGATTAAAAGGCCAACTTAGCAGCTATGTTAGATTAAAAGACCACATTAGTTGCCATGTCACACTTCTATTAGAAGAATTGGATGAAAGATACATTTTAGAGCTAAATGAAAAGACGGGCAAAGTTTATTGGTATGTTTAATGGAAAAAAAAAGTTTGTTGGCATAAGTGAAAATCGAGATATAGTACATTACTATTTTTGATTATTTAGCCGTAGATAAATCAATTGATTATTCCGATCCAAGAAAATTAGATATGGCACACACATCACCGGTGAGGTCCAAATCCTCTCCATTGACAGCGGCGGTGCTAAAGATGGTGTTCTCACCACCCTGTCTTTCGTGAGCCTTGAGTTTTCTCTGTGGCAAAAAACTGACAATCCTAAAGCGGCGAGGACAGATCTTTTGACATTCACCAGTGGCTTCAGAGTGCTAAGCTCTAATGTTTGTGATGGAGAACAAGCAAAGGATTTTGAACTCGCTGGCGTTGGCGGTAGCGACAATGAGGGCAGTGGTGATGATGACAGCAAGGAGTTTTTTTGAGGTGGTTTTGGAGAGAGGAGGAAAATGGGTATTCGGCTCGTGGTTGATTATGGGATTCAGGTTGGGATTGGGGGGAAGAAATGGGAGTTGAAATGTTGGAGGGAGGGTGAAATTGAGAGGAAGTATGGATTAGGGATGTGTTTGTATAGATAATAATAATAATAATAATAATAATAATAATAATAATAATAATAAAAGTAAATGCCATATGTGATTCCTACTAACGGATTCCAAACAACGCTAAATCGGGTGATTAAAGTGAAACTGAACAAAAAGTATATTATATTTTTTTATCAAAAAACAGAAAGTACAATGGCTAAATTATAAAAAAAATGTCTTAACTACAATGCATTAAACTAATTAACCCTTTTATCTTAGGGCTGTGGAATATGTGGGATTGGTTTGGGTTGAATGTAAACTTATAACCAAAACTAAATTGATTATATGGTTCTGGACCAGACTCTGAGTCGATCATGGATTGAAATTGATCCAACTCGATTTTGACGAATTCTCATGTTGGCTCGGGTTAAAGACACTAACAAATAAATTTATGCACATAATGGGTTTACTCTGCAGTAGCATATGCTAATTACAATATGGGTTCCAACGACACTAATATAATCATTAGTAAATCTGAACCCAAAAATGAAATCAAACAAAGTATTATCAGCAGGGGTGGAAGCACATGACCCCACCTGAACTTTTTGAAAATTTGTAAGGAGTATGGGGGTTTTGTGTGAGAAGAGAAAGATTAGGGGCCATTATGCGAGTTTGGGGAAGGGTGTTGTGTGCAATTAGGTTTACTAGTTCAGGGGCAGTTCTTGTAATCTAGGCTAAAGAAGCAATGTTTGGCTACTTTATTTAGTGTGTAATTTTTGGGCCAAGGGGTTTTGTGCGAATAGTGGTATAAGTTTAGCGTGCACATGTGTAATATATATTATGTTATACGTTATAAGTATTGAATTTGATTATCGATATTAAATTTGAGTATTGAGGTTAATTTGTTTATTAGATTGTTATTTGATAAATTAATATTTAGATTAATATATGTGTTTGTTGGTTATAATAGGTTGAATATTGAGTTGATAAAAATATTTCAGAATATATAGTTAATTTTAGTATATCATTTTTAACTTTTCCAAAATATCAAAATAGAATGGAGAAATATTTTAGTAAAAAATTAGCCTAGAAACATAATTATTGAATTTGATTTGGTCCCACCTGAAATTTTTTTCCTGGCTCCGCCACTGATTATCAGGATCTTAAACAGAATAAACAATAGAGTAAATATAATAATTGGGTTTGTTTGTTGGAAAATAAACATTTTAAATTGAACAAAACACTAGTATTTATATAGTATAGACATATATTTAAAAAATACTTTTGTTTCGAAGCCATCAGTTTTCGATTTAAAAACTTCAATCCAATCTAATTCAAAGATATCGGTTTGATTTGATTCTTCGGGTTTGTCGGTTTCGATTAACACCCTAGTATCTTCTCATTCCCCGTGTCAGCTCGCTTTCCAAGTTCAGTCTTTGGAGCATTGTTAAGATTAGTGTTCTCTTAATTTGAAGAATTATGAGAGCGGTGCAATTTGAAGATTTATGAATTTACAAAGGAAATTTGACACTAGATTTGGGAACGAGGGCACATATTTAATAACTAATATTAATAACAGAGCTTTTGCATCAGAAACTGACACGTGGTAGCTTATATCTCTGCCTCACTTTTAAAATCATTACAATTTCACATAATTGACCCCTCTCTCACTCTCTTCAACTGCCCCCTCTCTCTCTTCCAAAAATTTATATTTGGGCACGTGTCCATTACTAATCGCCTATATCTCTATCCTCTACTAACTGTCTCTATCTCTCTCCTCTTTCAAATTTTACCGCCTCTCTCCAAAAACTGTTTTTCTTATCCAACTATCTCTCTCTCATTATTTATCCCCTCTCTTTCTCTTTCTTTGTAAATTGCTGTGTAAATTGTTAAAAATATTTTCTCATATTTCTCTCAAATATTAAATCGTTTCATTCTTCAATCGAGCCTTTTTTTTTGTGAGAACATAAACAATATCTTTCAACACACAAGGTTAGTATTTTACTTTTATAATTCTGTTTTCTTTTTCCTTTACCTCTTCGTACACACAAGTTGGAATTTGAATTCTAGAAATATATTGAAGATAAAAGAGTCGATCAAGGGCCGAAATGAAAATGTCCTAATTGTTGAGAGATACAAGATGGAAAATGTATGAATGTAAACATTTGTGGTTGTAGAAATCGATCACACGGTAATCAAGAGGGGAAGGGAAAAAATATATATACTGACAAAGATAAAAGATATACAAATTTATAAATATATAGAAAAAAATATAATTATGAAATATATACATATATGAGCATGAGAACATGCAAACACAGCATATATATATATATATATATATGTTACCGATTCAATGTAATAGTAGTTTTACTCATAGAAAATGAGAGATGAATGCAAAGGAAGATATACATGTATAGTTAAATCTTACAAATAGGTGAGAATAATTTGTTGGGATTTGATTATGTTGAATGCTTTAGTTTTATATACACTTTCTCTTTTCATACTTTCAAATGGAATAAGACAGTTGAGTTTTAAAAAAATTATTTTTTTAAAAGAAAATAGAAATAAATATATATTAATAGAGTTTGATTGTAGTTTTATATACATTTTCTCTTTTCAAACTTTCAAATCGAATAAGGGCAGTTGAGTTTTACAGAATTTATTTTTCCAATAGTGGTTTTGCCCATAGAAAAGAAAAGATAAAAACAAAGGAAGATGAGGGTAATTTTAAATACTATATTTAATATTTAAATGATACTTAAATATTAATTTCGTGCATACCCTGTTGGTATATATCTAAAAATTTAAATGATACTTAAATATTAAATATAATAGTTAATATATTGACATCATAGTATTTAAATATTAATTTCGTGCATATAATATTTAAATGATACTTAAGTAATCTTAAATATATTGGTAATTGATTTTTATTTAATATAGTTACTTTTTAAGT
This sequence comes from Lonicera japonica, assembly GCA_021464415.1. Lineage (NCBI taxonomy): Eukaryota > Viridiplantae > Streptophyta > Magnoliopsida > Dipsacales > Caprifoliaceae > Lonicera > Lonicera japonica. The sequence goes on along the minus strand of CM038463.1, from coordinate 99,054,454 downwards.
TAATTTACTTTTAAAAACTAAACAAAAAATTCCATTACGCCTTAATATTGTTTTTTAATATTAATATTTAATACACTTGTGATTTTATTAACGGGAAGTAAAAGGATATTAAGTGGTTTATTTTTTTTTATCAAAATGATCTTATTCATAAATTATAAATGTTTGATTATCCCGCTTAGAGTTTAATTATATTATTTCATGTGGTCTAAAAAGCAAAAAAGTGAATCACATGAGATTATTTGAAAGATTGAGTTTAATTAAAAAATAAATCATTCAAGTTTAATTGAATGTGAATTAACTAAATCACATGATATTATTTGAAAGATTGTAATTAATTAGTTAAGAGTTAATCTTTAAGATGTTGAGAGTGGAAACTATATTTATTGTTAATTAATAAAAACAAAAAAAATCCGGCGTGTCTATATTTCAATGATATTCATTATATATTACACTTTATCTTTTCAAACTTTCAAATCAATAAAGGCAGTTGAGTTTTAGAGATTTTTTTAAAAAAATAATAAATAAAAATGTATATCTATAAGAGTTGTATTAAAAAACTTTGGTTATTTAACTGTTACAATTTCCTTATAAATTTGATAACTTCCTCATGTATAATATTGTGCTATTTTTACTAGCTAATATTATAAAGTAATTAAAAAGTAACCATAAAACGGCCGTGCTTCGCACGGGCTACAAAACTAATACAACTAATAACACATTCATTGTGTGTACAAAATTCAGCGCACAAAAATTAAGAATGAAATTATTCTTGCTCCAAAGAAACACACTCTCACTCCAAAACAGTCACAAAAGCACTCATCAAATCTCGCGCAAGTGATGCAAAGCCCTTTCGAGTGCTAGAGTGTTGGGTGCTATATTTGCTACATATGAATAGCTACCCCATATAAATTACTCAACTAAAAATCCCTGAAAAAAAAGGAAAAAAAATGAAGAGAGAAATGGAACTAATCAAACTATTTTTCTCATAAATATTGATAATATCGTACTCACAAATCGTTAAGGAAAGAGTACCAGAATATCCTCTTGCAGGATGATCTAAGGATGCTCGTAGGCGGGGCTTGAACTTGTCAAATGTCAAATTTTGAGTAGGCTTAACCTGAAAGACAGGCAAACTTGATTAAGATATTCACTTGCAGGATGGCTCATGGACGCCCATAGATCCAAGTATTGCTTAAACCACGTAATCCAACTATAACCAACTCTCCCACATAACATGCGGAATCTCCTCAAATGGCCTTTGATTTCTTGAATTCTTTGAACGAGAAAGAAAGAAAACAAAAAGACGGCAATTTAGATACTATGACACATTTATTAATCAAAGCAATAAAAATTCATTACATATAACTGAAGAAGAGAAAATAAAGAGGAAAAAAGAGAGAGGAAGAAACCACATTATGAATATTAAAAATAAAGCATTAGGGGAATTTGAAATGTATAAAGCTCTCTACTTCAGCTCAGCCAAAAAGGAAATCCTAGATTCAACATTTTTGTTTGCAACTTTGCCACAAAAAAAAGGGAGTCCAAAACAAATATTCCACAATTGCATATCTATACATTAAAGGGGTAATTGAGTAACTCCTTTTTCTAATTACGCCGTGGAACTCTTTACAAAGTTTCGAACCTGTAACCTCTCGCTTATGAGAAGGGTTCACTTAACCACTGGGTAATAATAAGCTCACAATCATCGCAAATTAAAGGGGAGTTGCAAGTTTCACTAAGGTAGGGTGAAGGGCCGAACAAACCATTTTGGATCATATAAACGGATTATCAAAACATAAATGTAAAATGCTATCTGGGTTTGCTAGGATTGGATCTGATATATCCGATCCAAACAAATTATGTACACAGCATTATCTGCAAATGTGATGAAAAAATAACTATCTTGAAGTACTGCATTTTCCCGTTTTGTCCTTGCAAGTTTATTATTTGTCAAAAAAAAGTTAAGTATAGCATAATCAATGAAATACAAGCCTCACCACCAGCAAAGGTGGAATGGTTCTTAACCACTGAGCCACTTATTTTTTCTGTTTTATAACACCTCAACTCAAGTGGCGCAGGCCATTTTGTGTGCAAGGAAAACTAGCATGAAATAATTGGGGAATGAGGATAATACAAAAAGCTTTTGAATCAATAAAAAAGCAGAAGTAACCAACTTCCTCGCTTTTGAGAATGCAGGCGTGTTTGATAGCAAACAGATAATTTGCATGGAAAGAAATATTTTCCACACGTTGAATTGCCTAAAAATGAATTCCATGAATTTTCATTTGGAGGTGTTTGATTGCTTGTATCTTTCATTTGGAGGTGTTTGATTGCTTGTATCTTTCTAAAACACATAACTTTATAGGTAGAAAGATACAACCAATCAAACACCTCAAAATGACACCCATACTCCCCTATATAGACATTATGTACAACATATATAGAGAAAGAGAGGGAAGTGTCTCGTAGACCATGTTTTCTACCTAGAACTTCAATTCCTATAGGGCTATGGGAATTTGTTTTCCCACTTTTTGAGGATAAAGGGCTCGCATACAAATGTTGGAAAATTTAGCTAATCAAACACATCAAAAGAGGTAATTTAGCCCATCAAACACGCAGGCTGAGAATATTCAACAGCATCAATGGCAAACACATGCATGTTAAAAATAAAGGATTTAAGGATACCTGTTGTAAATAAGCAAATTGTGGAACTCCTTTTCTTCCCTCTCTCGACAGATACCAAGCTCTCCACATAATTAAAGGCCATCATTGCACCATCATTTGGCACTTGAAAGTACTCGATTTTTTGGGTATAAGGATCATACGAGATCAGCCTATTCGAATGCCAAATTCTCTCTTGAAAAGTAAACCACCATTTGTCCAAGATCCCAACGCATCAACTTCAACCGAAAAGGGCGCAATAGTAAAGAGCTTACTCCAAGACTCCTTAACACCATATTCACTCATTACCTATATCTCAATGCATCTCCTATCCATCTCTTCATACCTATTAGTATAAACAATCATACAAAGGGAACTCTTTTGGTCCAAAAGTTCCCTTTTAACGTCATCGTCAGAACCACAAGAATCTGGCACAGATATATCCCCAAACAACTCTTTGTGCAAATCAAACCAAACAATGATGTCAGACACCCAATGCAAAAACCCGTTAATGGAAACCGACCTATTTCTTAATTTCAAATAACCATATGGGAAGTATACACGCTTATACTTCCAAGAATCCAAACTCATAGTGTACACTACAATTGGGATTTCACCCGAGTTTAGTCCGAAATACACTTGAAATTCCACAACCTTGTAATCATCCAATTTGGGAACAAAACCAAACCCTAGAATTGTTGATGAATAATACCAAATGTCAGCACTAAGAAGGAACAATTCAACATACCTAAATTTTCTAGTAGCAGGGTTCAATAAGGCCATCACTGACCTGTTATTATCGACAAGTCCATCGAGACAGAGTAATCCATTGCAAGAACCCCATAAAAGCGCAGAATCACTAGAAGGAAATAAGCTCAGAGGGAAATCGAAACTATTATATTGGTTGCTATAACAATAGAATTGTTTGGTTAGGGAGCGATTGTGCGTGTTGTGGATTAATAGGAGTTGGTGTTTGTGGGAATTAGTGAGGTGGGTATTGATGAAATTAGGGTTTGTGATGAGGGAATTCCATGGTTTAGAAACGCACCTGAATCGAATGAGTGATTTACGGGGAAGCCTAGAGAGGATTTCTTCAATTAATTCCTCAGGAACAAGACTATTAGATAACATTCCCATTCCCATTGCCATGGAGAAAGCAAAGGAAGAAAACAGAGTAGCTTCAATATATTTAAACTCAAACTCTTATTTTGCGGTGGTCGCTTTTTTACTACAGCTAGTTTTATTCCTAGGAATTTTGTTTTCCAAGAAATGGGTGACTCAACTCTTTGGGTCCAATTAGGAATAATCTTCGTGTTGGGTCCAATTATGAATGATCCTTGTGTTACCCGGTCGAACGTAAACATTAGGCGAGGAGAACAAGAATTAGTGAATTATTAAGTTATATGATTGGTGGGTGTTCCCGGTCATTCAAGCGAGTTGACGTGAATTGAGCTTTAGAGGTGTTCTAGTTTAAGTTCAGTCAAATAGCATCTCCAATACAAAAATATAGGAGAGTTTCAAACTATGAATATGTGGCAAAAAAAAAAAAATTTATTGAAAAGCAAGTCTTGAAAAAATCATCTTCAATACAATTGATCAAAAGATTGAAGATTAGAAAAATCATGAAAATAAAATTAATAACTTTATATATAATATGAATCTTGTTTGGCAAATCATGAATCATACTTTTCAAAAGTATAATATAAAAGATAAAAGTTCAAATATTTAAAAACTTAAAAAATAAAAATAGGTATACATAAAAGATGACGTGGCATTAATACTGTAAAGCCATCTCCACTAGTATTTTCTATAAATTCATTTTTATCATATGTGTTGTGGTATTTTTAATATATTTCTATATTTATTTGGCAATATAATTGGAGAGCATTTTTAAAAATTTTGACTATTCGTATGGCATCTCAATTTTTTCTAATTGATGGTTGCATTGGAGGTGCTTTAAATTTTAATGAATTGTGCTTGACCCGACTAAGATGAGATTAATAAATGTCTCATTTCATCACTTAAAAAAGTTGTGAGTTCCATTTTTTTCCCTATAAAATCTATAGTATTTTTAAAGGAAAAGATCTCAAGACTTTCTTTTGGAACATTATATTTTGTTTTCTTTTGGGTGATAGAATCTCAAAATCGATTTCACAAAGGAGGTTAAATAATCTCGAGCTTCTAAAAATTACCTCTTTAAATTTAAAATGACACAGCTGAACCGGCTTAAACATTATTTCCAGACCCCCCCCCCCCCAACCAAATTTAATTTAGATCAAATCGTTTCTTCTATTCAAGTTCTTTTCAAAACCCTAATTTTGTATCAATTTACCTTACATGCATCTTAATAACTAATTCTTATAAACTGGGTTTTGTGATGGTATCTACACGGGTCCATTTGGTTGCATAAATTGCTTAATTTTAAAATTTGTTCATTTATAATGAATGGATGGTAAATTCATGCGTTTATCAATAATTCAAAATTTATATTCTTAAAATATTCAGAAGACTTAAGCGAGACATTCCAAATGTTGGAATAAAAATATGTTCTAAATATATTTCTCTATGTTTTTTAAAATTTTGTCTAATGTCATCGACATTATGTGTGAGCTCCTTACCTATAGAATTAGACAATTTCAAATAGAGGCATGGCCACACGTATTAATATGGGGTTAGCTAATCCCACTTGGTACTAAAAACATGCATGCATCTAAATATAGAAAATTTTGGGGTAACTTTATATTGACATATATAATACAATATATCTAATCTCTGTGTTGTATGGATCAATCAATTGTATAACATTTAATTTGTGCCAACTGCTCCACGTAATTATCAAATTACAAAGTAAGAAAATGGAATCTTTTGAAATACTTCCCACAGATGGCACCAAAACCTTCATCTGGATTTTATATGCACATGTAATACAATATGTATCGGTCGTGTTCAAGTGCATCTCTGCTCCATATTCCCGCTTTCTCATGTGAGGCTTTTGAAAAGTTGTGGAACTTTAGCTATAATAAATCATCTCAATCTTGCTCTATATGTAATCCCCACTATTTCCTTGAAACTCGATAGTACGATTACTTGAAGTACGTTGTACTAGTAGCAGCATACTATTACTTGAAGTATGTTGTAGTAACAGCAATGTTGCCTAGTGTTGGTTTACCCAAGGATGCAGTGGTAAACATACTTTTGAGACTTCCAGTCAAATCTTAGTTGCGACTCAGATCCATTTGCAAACCCTGGTATGTAGTGGCAGAGCCAGGATTTTTGTTCAGGGGGGCCAAACTATTAACACAACAAGAATTTTTTGCATATACACCAACAAACAAGACACAAATTAATCAACATTAATAAATTATTAACCAACAAACAAATATATTAACAATCTAAGGAGCAAATCAACATTAATAAATAATGACCAACAAACAAGCAAATATATTAACAATCTAAGAAGCAAATCAACATTAAAACATCTAAATCTTAATATTCAAAATATAAAAAAAAATATGTATAAGATTATAAAAAAAAATTGACCTAAGATGCCAAAATCCTCAAAAGAAGAAAAAGGAAGCGGGGTACGGAAATGGACCGAAACAAATGAAGAATAAAAATGGAAAGAGGCAAGGTTTGCAATGAAGACCGGAAGAGTATTACGCCCAGAAGAAGAAGAAAGAGGAGCTGCTGCACTCAAAAACAAAAAGGGGCATTCTTTAAGAACTAACCTACACAGAATTACAAAGCCCAGACCCCGAAGTTATACATCTAATCGCACAACAACACCTCGTTCACTTAAACTTCATTAATTATGCAAACTCCCCCTGATTTTTACAATGTCGCACAAAACACCCCTATACTCGGTAGAAATTACCCAAAAAGCCAGGTGGGGGTACTCACGTGGCTCTGCGTCTGCTGTTATGTGCTACTTACAGGCTCTAACTTTATCACAACACACATCCACAGTACTAATGCTGATAAAGTCCTTGCTGTCAGTGAACCCGTGCGGAGCTGGCGCTATGAGTCACATGAAAAGTTTATATAACTATTTTTACATATAGAAATGGTTATAAAAATTTGCCGTCATACATGACAATAATTAAATGGATCCCATAATACATTACCCATTCAAATTAATTGTATTTTAAAAATAGATTGCCAACTAAGATAGAAATGGCACCATTGGTGAAACTTTATTTGAACATTTTCTATTTACACAATTATATCGTCAAATACACATAGAAATGCATTAAAAGTACAATGACACATGGGATAAAAATGAATTTGTAGAAAATAACATTAGAGATGGCCTTACCATTCTACATGTAAAAATGGTGATAGAAATTTTCTATATGACATAACACATTCTCATTAGATATAAGAAACTCATTATTTCTCTCTTATTATTAAATAAATGCAAAGTAAAAAAGTAATGAAGTACCATTGGAAATCAAGTTTTTTTTATAGTTTCTACCCATATACAAAACTTGATAACTAGATACAAAAGTGTTATAAATTAACATTGACACATAAGATAAAAATGAAAAAAATAAATAGAAATTACTATCGGATATGACCTTAGCAATAAACTGTGAACCCTTGCTACAAGGAGTATGGAAAATAGTATGACTTCCAACTGTTACACCACTTATTAAATATTATATATTTTTATTTAAACGTATGTAATATAATTGCATATGTATTGTGTATGCCGTGACATTTTAGTATTTTATAAACTAGTGTACCATTTCATTTTATTTTGGTAAAATATTAATGCCTTAACATTAATAAGCTCTGAACATTTAGATAAGAATTCAGAATTATTTCAAATAAAATTAATTCAAACCCTTAGATCTATTCTCTCTCTCTCCATCTTTCTAAGAAAACCTTAGTTGCGTGGTTCCTACTCTCTTTTATATTTTCGGAAAAAGAACCCATTTGTTCTTATTGTTTTATATTATGTATATATATATATATATATATATGTAGATTTGAGTGTCTTTGAACCAAGGTTCTAAAAGGTACTAGGCGGACCTAGGGCGGTGACCTAGTACTTAGAGCGTCTAGTCGGGACTTAGGCAAACAGGCATCAAGCGATTTTTTTTAATTATATTTTTAATTTTTAAATATATCTAAAATTAAATATACAAAATAAAATACTGAAAAATTATCAAATCAAACATAGCACTTAAATAAACATAAAAAGAAGTTCAAATGTTCAATTAAAAAGCAAAACATGATCATTGGGTTCACTTTCCAAAACAAAATTTAACACGGAATCACATCTATATGAAATTATCAATTTATTTTAAGTAGCAACAACAACAATAATAATAAGTTAATGAAAAAGAAAAGGCAATAATAATAAAAACAAAAATAAGAAGAAATGATAAGATTGAGGAAGTAAGGTAACATGATGTGTTTATACCTAATCAAAGTGAGTTCTTCTTGAACGTCATATGGCGATTGCAATTGTTGGTTAGAGTTTCGTTTCAATCAGAGGAATGAAAGGTGAATTTACTTATGATGGTTGATAGATTGTATCCATTTTTTTAAATGGTATTTTTTTAAACAAAAAGCAAAATAAGTAGCTCCTTCCAAAAAAAAAAAAAGAGTCTATCCTTCTAGCCCGCCTAGCTCTTGCCTAGCCCGCCTAGACCTGGCCAACCCGCCTAGGCACTCGCCTAAATTCGCCTAATTTATCCTGGTTCCTAAGTACTAATTGGGGCGTCCGAGCACTGCCTAACCCGCCTTTTAGAACACTACTTAGAACTTCTTTTTAGATCTATGAAGCTTTCGTTTTTTGTTTTTTGAGAATTTTTGTCCTTCTTCCTATTAAATATGAAGGTGTATTTTGAGCAACACGGATTGTAGTGGAGAACTAGAGATGTAAAATCCCACATCGAAAAATGGGAAAAACTTGAAGTGCTTTATATGTACACTATTGGTTCCCACTAGTAAAGGGTTTTTTTGGTGGTTGCTATGGTAGCACATGCGACAAATAGGATAATATCTTGCTAGGGTTGGGGACGGGTCTTTATAAATGGAATTAGAGTTGGCCCCACTGAGTCTTTTTTTGGAACGCTTCTTTTGGTCATATTTTTATCTACTCCTTTAGGTGGAGATCAAACTCAAAGATATGAATATTTGTACTTGCTTGTTCGGTGGTATTTTGGCATGCATGAATATTCTTTTTGGAAGGCTTCTTTTGATCATGTTTTTATGTTTCGGAGTACCTTACGGATATTTATTTTTGATGTCCCCTTACTTTTTCAAAGTTTTTCCTTATATTGTAAGATTCTTGATTGATGTGGTTTATGTCTTTACAACCATTGATATTAGCATTTCTTTATTCCCATTCTAATGTTCGAACTTTGTTATTAATAATATTATATTCTTATTTCAAAAAAGAAAAAAAAAACCCAAGAAATTAAAACATTAAAAAAGCAAGGCACGTCCAACATAAATAATGCACAAGGCCTACTCTAAAGTATAAAACAACAAAAAACAGTAACTCATCCAAATGGATCTTTCATCATCGAAACATGCACAAACATTTAAAATAAATACATAAATGAGGAAGTATATATAGATTGATCTTCCCCCAAAAGATAAATCTGCTCGCATTCACTCCAATCCATGCTACTCGACAAAAATCTATGTTTTACATGAACGAGCATAAAATGACATAAAAGTAAAAAAAAAAAATGTAATTGTTTCTCTACTAATATTTTTTTGAGTTCAATGATAGATTTGGGTCGTTCAAGAAGGGGAGGAGGCAGGGCAAAATTTGAACTTGGGCGCCATCTATGAATAATCACATTTTCAATCACTTGACTTTAAACTTGAATCTCTCTCTACTAATTGAATACCATGTATTTTATTGATTATCTTGCTTCTTTAACAAAATGACAAGGAAGAAATGAAAAATCATTAGATACCAATTTTTTTGTGCTCTCTTTACCTATTTTTAAAAAGTATCAATTAATTATAAAAGTAGTCTTAACAAACTTTGACATATGATAGAATGATAAGTTTTCAATTACGTTGTTTTCTATAAAACTACTTTTATCTAATAAATCACATATGTATAATGTGTGGAGAATCTACGTGTTTAGGTGGTTAGAACTGATCTGATATAATTCGATCCATACATGTACAAATCAATTTCTAGGGATGAACTTTGTGGCCAAAACAAAAAGAAGTATTTTTAACAACAAAAAATCCTTGTTAAAAACTAATCCGTACAAAATCTCCTCCCATTATGTGTTAGTTCTTCTATTCTTCAATGAAGTCTTAAATTTTTCATCTCCAATAAAATCGTCTCTATCCTATTTTTCTATTCCCAGCACGAATTTTTTATTTTTTTTAAAGAAAATAAGAAGGCAAACCTTTTTTTTGTTAATACACGCTACAAATTCCAACCTTTTGTCTGAATCATTCATATGAAATTCTAAGTCTAAATTTGTAAACAAAATTTTCAACTACATTTCCTGCGAACCATCTTTGTCACGTAAAAAGGCTCTGGTGGAGATGTTCAAAAGGTGGTCCGGATATTTAGTGGCATAGCAAAAAATGTATTATATCTGAGAGCTATTTGAATGTTCAGGTATTGAACATAGAATAAATTTTTTACAATTAAGTTTCAGACTTTAAATAAAGATAACAAAACACACAATAAGGTAAGTAGATTAATTTGTGACAATAAGGCTCCGTTTGATCGCAAAGATGGTAAAGGAAAATAAATTTAGTTAGTTTGTGTAAAAAAATTGAAAATAAGGTGAGAGATGTTACTCATATTATGAATACATATCCCCCATCCTTCAATAATTTTAGTGGAAAACTTTTACTCACCACCAAGCAAAGAAAATTTCTTTATGGAAAAACTTAAAAATTAAGAGGATATCACATATATCACTCAACTTATTTTCCATCTTTTCATCAAAACTAACTCAATTTATTTTTCTTTTCCACCTTGCAATCAAATGGAGCCTAAAAGTGGATTAATTTGTAAGGGCTAAATGACCAAAAATAACAATATACTTTATCCCGACCTTCAGTTAGGCACAACAAACTTTACGAGTACAATTAACACAATTTGAACAACTCTCCACGTAATTTTTTTTCCCTCTTCGGAGGAGATGCCAAATAGATCTCCACACAGCAAAAGGTCCCTCCATCAAAGAGGATGGGAGATTAGAAAAAAATCAATATTCCGATTTTAGAGGGTAATTAACAAAAATGACATTTAAAGTTTACCCAAATCTCTCACTTGTCCTTAAAGTTTAATTTTCGGTTGAAACATTCTTGATGTTTTTAATTTCGGTTGTAACATCCTTAAAACATCAAAAAATACCCCTTAAAAGAGTGGCTCGTGACAATCACTTGCGTTTTCCATTCACCTTTTTAATTGGACATCTACTTTTGGACAAGTGAAGAAAAATTAGAAACTTTAAGGATGTTTTAACTGAAAATTAAACTTTATGAACGAGCGTGGGATTCGAGTCAAATTTTAAGAGTCATTTTTGCTAATTACCCTTATTTTAAAGCTTCTAAATACCTCGAATTTGGAATGGGCTCATCTCCATTATTCTTTTGGTTCAATTCTATCAAATATGGTCTAGTTCTAGAGTTAAACAGATTAATTTTACAATGAAATTTTGTGGAGATGATATTAAAAAATTCAAATCGAAAGTGTTGCAATAAAAACTTGATACATGTCTTCATTTTTTTACCATTAAAATTTTAGATGATTATCTCACCCACTTCTAAATTGTATTTTTTGATGAAATTTTGTGAAGAAAATCTACTCATCAAAGAGATAATCTCTACCGAGTTTAATGAAAAAACTTCGTCCAGTTTAACCCTCGAACTATACTCAATTGAACGAAATCACCAAATTAAACTGAAGGATAATGGAGAGGCTTAAATTTGACCCAAATAAACACTGTTCCTCATCCACTTCCAAACAAGAGACAAAAGACTTGTATAGGAAGTGACAAGAATAGCCTCAAAACATCATAATTCATTCCAAGAACCAATACATTCAGAAATGGGGTCTAGGAAGAGAGAAATTTCAAAACTTTCAATCCTACAACCCATTTACCGGAGATATTCGTGTTACTCCGTCTGCACTGTTTTGTACACATCATATATTGATATCTTCTTGAAATCAATTCCTCTGTAATTGGATTGGAAAATAAAAAGGGGGAGTTCGAACTTTGACAGATTTTGAGGAGGGGGGGACACACAGAGCAATTTATTCAGACATATCCATGTTCTTCAAGTACAGAAAACAACAAACTTTAATTAATTTACAAACATAACTTCAAACAAATAAATGCATTTAGAGGAATCAACTAATGCTCTCGGAAACCACAATGAAAAATCAACACAAAAATAACAAGTCCACTCAGTCTCTCTTAATTCACACAAATGATACCACATGAATTGAACAGCATTCTCGATCGAAAGCAGCCTTAGCACTGTCGAGCAAATCTTCACCAGCTTCCAAATATCCCTTGGCAAACCAATACTAATAAATAAGAATATATATGTAACAAATAAAAACAAAGGGTCGAAAAACACTAGCAAATTTATGAGAAGTTGAAAACAAGGATGAGTAATTTGATAAGATGTTCTCCATTTGTTTCTATTTTTAACGCGGAACTAGTGATTCCCAATTCTCATTGTGCCCCCCCAATATTTTTTAACTGGAATAGTTGCTACAATGCTTGGACAAATATTAAATCTCACGTTGCTTTCAGAAAAAAAAGAAAAAAGAAATTTGAATTATACTTTTGAAAGTACAAGAGCATTGAAAATCAGATGTTGAACTCAACATACCTGTTTGCTAATATCTCCTTCCTAATGTATATCATTGAATATCTTGCAATTTGTCACAGTCAATCACTATCAAGGATGACCTGTTAAATGTGTAAGGCTTTGGCATAATAGTCAACAGGTTCCGTAGATCACTGAGATAAAGATAAATTAGTTTAGGGAACAAGATGACGGTGATTCCTCCTCCTCCTCCTCCTAATTCCAATCTACCCTCTTCTTTTTCGTCATCCTTCTCTGCAACAATTGCTTCCAAATTCTCACACTTATTAATCGTCACTACTTTGAGTACCAAGAGACGTTTCGCCACGGAAGTTGTGAATATATGTTTCAAACCATCGCAGTGTTCTACAGTCAACGAACTCAGATTTTTAAAGGAGCCCTGAAGCCACCGAATTTGATAGTGAGAAATACTAGGAAGGATATAGAATTGCACATATATCTATATTACAAAACACATTTTAGACCAATTTTTTTTTTTTCAAAAAAGTATAAAACTCTAATGTTTAATTAAAAATACACATGTTTAGTGTACATTAGTTCTACACCGTTTGATGAGTTTTATACATACATTAAGATGTCACATTTAAGTTAAAACATTCACACTAATAATATAAACACAATAAACTCTCACAAACCAATAATTTTGTCTGTACTAAAAATGCAATAACTTAAAATAAAAAATTCAAAATTTAATAAAAAAATATTATTTAAAATCTACTAATCAAGATCAATAAAAAATGATCCATCATCACCCTAAAATTATGTAAAAAAAAATAAAGAAAAATTATTGAGTAACATTCAAGAACGTATTTTTGTGTTCGTATATTATTGGTCAGTTTTTTAAGACAGTTCGCGGTACATCAATCCAATTTTTGAACTATTTTTAAATCATACTGACAGACGTGGTATCCTATTTTCACATATGGCTTTAAATTTACTTTGTTAAAAAATTATTTTGTTGACATCAAAATAGATCAAAAAATACAATTAAAAGATTCTTTAAAAAATTAAAAAGAAGTTGGTCCTATCCCGTCTAGACAATATGCTCAAAATAGACTAATATATGTTTTTCGATTTAGATTCGAAACACATTACTTTTTTTTATCCTATTATCAAATCTTATTTATTTTACTGTGCCATCCATGCCCTAGTATATCTATATAATAAGGGGCGAACATGGTTTCTGAATCTTGCAAATGTATAAAAGGATAAATAATTATGTGGTTGAGATTAAAAATAATTTTTGTTTGAATAGTTGCTACTATTTTCGGCACGAGTTACAACCTAGTATATATATGTAGAAAATTTCCTATACATACTATATATATAGATTGGGGATTTCGAGGGAATAAACGAATGAAATTTTTGATAAAATTTGATGGAGACAATCAACATGTTTAGTTTATCATCTCTACCAAATTTCATTAAAAAATTCGACCGGAAAATAGGTTAACTAAATATAGGAAGTTGAGTAGTTAAATTTAATTAGTATCAAGTACGAGTAAATAAGTTTTTTCCTAGGGTTCTAATACTGAATTATTTGCATCAATTTTTTTCTTGAGTTCACTATTACTCTCATTCACAGATCATTCACAACCTCAAAAGTAAAGGCAATTTCTCATACTCCCTCCATTTCAAATAGAATCAACCTAGAATCTTGCATGTCATTAAGGATATACTACTTTAAACATAATTAATGGGTAAGAATAAAACTTGTTTACTATTTAGATATACGGTATATTGATTATGTCTTGAAAAGGAAACTGGAATTTTAATTTGGGAAATCTCAAAAAGGAATTTTATGAACCCCTAAATTGGGATAACGGGGGTACTTTTTTAAGAATAAAAATTCTTAAAGTATTCAATAATTAAGCCTCATTAACTTTTCTTTCTACTATTCTTGACATAGTGATGGAGACGAATAAAGATGCAGGTTAATACCCGGAAAGAATTATCAAATTGCTTAATTTGAGAAAAATAAAATGAAATAGCTTTTTACAAAAAAATAGCATTTGAAGATGTGGGAGTTAGCATACCTGAAGTGTAATATTCAATAACTTTGGTAGCCCCTTGAGAAAAAGACTAGTTAGTTGAGGGAACAAAACGAATATTTCTCCTCCTTCCACTACATCCTCTTCTTCTTCCTCCTTTTCTACAATTGCTTCCAAATTCTCGCAGTTATGTATTTTCAGAGTTTGAAGTCGAGAAAGAAGTTTTGCAATGGGAGGAGTGAATACATGTCTCAAACCATCACAGTCCTGTATAGTTAACTGACTTAGATATTGACAGGCACTGGCCAGCTGAATAACATTTAATCCTTGAAGGTCGAAAACCACTTCAAGTGAGCTACAGTTCCTTATTTGAAGCTCTTCAAGATGCTCTAACCGCAATAGCACACTTGTTGGGAAAGAACCTGCGAGGTTGTGTGATTCTCTTACTTGCTGGGTTTCCATGTTATTTGATGTAACCTGCTGCAACCGAATTTGATAGTGATAAATTTTAGGATATATACTCGAATACATATATATTAATACTCGAAAATGACACGAATATGAATTCAAGTGTTAATTTTGGGCAATTTTGTTTCGTGGCATGTTTTCGCGTCGTTTCTAAAATTGCCACCCATACTAAAAATTCTAAAATTGGATGTTGGCCTAAATTCAGAAGTGAATAAATTTGGGGATCATTATATTTTACATGTTGATGTGTTAAAAGTTTGAATTAAAGTAAAACATCAGTTGAATATAAAAGTTAGGAAAATATTGCAAGAAATTATGAAATAGGATAAACTTGAGATGAAAGAGTGAAACTACATTTTTAAAAGGAAATTAATGAAATATACACACACTAAAGACATAAAATTTATTATATAAATTGATGTGAAAACTTTTAATTAATCAACGCTGGATCTTACATATAACTAGTGGGCTGTACATTATTATAGGGCTAATTTAAGTTTTCTATAATAAATTTATGTAACTTTTTGTGTATAAAAGATTATTTTAATTTGCAGTATAATTTTAACAGGCATTTTGTTGCTCTATATAATAGCGAGATTATGAGTTTGAAAATATTAATAAAATATAAATATAATAGTGGCAATAAATTAAATTCGCAAAATATGAGTAGAAGCAAAATATCTGCCCCCTGATGGTAATAGTTTGGAGGATTAAAACTGCAGCCACAAATGGTTTTGAGAAAATAAAATTAATATGTTTTTTTTAAAAAGGTATATATACAGACTACAGAGAGAGAAAAAGATGATTTGAAGATGTTAAGAGTGACAAGTCTACATACCTCATGTGTATCATTCATTGTCTCTATCAACTTTTCACAATTATCCAAAGTCAACTTTTTCAAGGATGACCAGTTGATAGTGTAAGGCTTGGGTGTCATATTCAACAGCTTCGGTAGATTCCTTAGAGAAAGATCAGTTAGTTGAGGGAACAACATCATTCCTCCCCCTTCTTCTTCTTCTTCTTCTTCTTCATCCTCCTTTGCTACAATTGCTTTTAAATTCATGCATTCAGATATGTCTATTGTTTGAAGTCCCACAAGAACTTTTGCAATGGAAGGGGTGAATACATGTCTCAAACTACGACAACTATCAACACATAAATAACTCAGATTTTGAAAGGAGGAGCCCTGAATTACATGCGGACCCTTTTTCCACACATGTCTTAGATTATTTAAATCAATCAGTTCAACATGTTGCAATTGATTATTCAGCTCTGCAAGTTCGTGGCCTCCTTCATTAACATTTGATCGTTGGAGGTCAAAAACCACTTCAACTGATTCACTCTGCCGTATGTTAAGCTCTCGAAGATTCTGCAACTGCTGCATGTCATAAAATAAAATATATAGTCGAGGAAAGAATTAACCAGGAGTTTTTTGACAAATGCAAGGATACTTTATGACATATATATACACATACTTTTAAAGGGATTTGAAGAAATAAGTGGAGGTCTTTATATTTTGACTCAAATATTAGAAAATTGTTTTTTCTTTACAAATGGTTTAATTATATTCTTATTATCACTCCGAGCCATCAAAGGCGGTCTTAGACTCCTAGCTTGGCCCTAAGCAAAATATGTGAAATATCCAATTTTAATATTAAAAATAAATAAATCTACAATATTAGTATAATATACTCTTTCCTCAATACACAATTAAGAATCCATTTTAGTTAGAATTTAAAATATTTCTAGTAAGTTTAGCTTTTTCAGATGCAAAATTTTTCGTCCAGGATAAATTATGTCTAACTACAATAATATTAGTGAATAAAACTTAGTATGTGTTTTTCAAACACTACAAAATAATTAAATAAATCACGAGCGTTAGAAAAGACGCCCTCTAAAAGACCTCTACCATAAAACTTTATATTGTTTTTGTTAAGATTATAGAGAAGAGAGAAATATTATAGAATAAATTGTATTAACTTGATTGTATTACATAAAGATAGAGCTCTATTTATAGAGTCTTACAAGATAATAGAAAATGAAAGAACTAATCTAGTAAGGAAAAGGAAAGAACTACTAGCAATAGAATAAGGAAAGGAAATAACATTGTGAATGTAATAACTAGAATAAGGAAATAAGATAAAATATAATTTAACACCCCCTCTCAAACTCAAGAAGGCTTGGAGAGCATTCTGAGTTTGGAGAAGAATAAGTCGGGTAGACAAACTAGCACATATGTGAACGAGGCGGGCGAGCCGATGAGGATGACCGAGTCTTCAAGAATTTCAACAGGAAAAACTAGAATATAAAACTGGAACAAGAAGATCTTAGAGAAACTGGAAAAACTAGAACAGGGATAGAAAACTGGAACAGGAAATAGAAAATTGAAACAGGAATAGAAAATTTGGTCTGAGTAAAAAAATTGGAATAAAAAATCTGGGTAGAAAATTTGAGAAAAGAAAAACTGGATCGTCTGAATAAAAGAAAAAACTGAAAAAAAAAGAACCAGATCGTCTGAGTAAAAGAAAAAACTGGATCATCTGAATAAAAGAAAAACGAAAACTGGATCGTCTGAATAAAAGAAGAACTGGAATCGTCTGAGTACCCTCCCTCGCGTGCGACCCCATACTCGCACATGGAGAGCAGACGGGAACAGGATTACATAGAAACAAAGTTCGGAGTAATAGATGGGGGATGGAGATGCTAAGACTTGAACCTTGAACCTTCCAGAAAACCAGGTTTGGAGGAAAAAAAGAAAAAAAAAACTGGAGTTTATTTGGCAGGGTACTAGCAGTGGCGAGTGCTGCTGGCCGGTACACTCTCCACGCGTGGAGGTGCGGGAGTGGTTTGATTGGAATGTACTTGACGGATTTGGAATCATCTGTATAAGACGACAAAGATTATGTGGGTGGTGTGTAATTTTGGGATAGGAAAGTGTTAGCAGCAGGTAGGTTTAATGGTGGTTGAAACTGCGTGGTGGGTGACAAGAAGACGGCTGAATGCTGTGAGGGGTGATAACGAGGTTTAGAGGTCCGGCGGACGACGATATACATCGTCCGCTGGTAAACATAAAAGCGTGAGGATCTTACAGTTCTGATACCATGTTAAGATTATAGAGAAGAGAGAAATATTACAGAATAAATTGTATTAACTTTATTGTATTACATAAAGATAGAGCTTTATTTATAAAGTCTTACAAGATAATAAACAAGGAAAGAACTAATCTATGAAGGAAAATGAAAGAACTACTAGCAATACAATAATGAAAGGAAATAACATTGTGAATGGAATAACTAGAATAAAGAAATACGATAAAATATAATTTACAGTTTTAACTGATTATATTGGGTGACATGGAGACATGTAACTATTGGACATTGACACGGTGAGTAATTCATCCTCTAGTAACATATTAAACTTTAGAACTCCAATACAAATTAATCCAATTGGCAATCGGTGGAGTATAATAATTTGTTAAATATAATTTATATTTCACATTATATTCATAATAAAGTATATTTTAAAATAAACTTTACTAAATTTTATTTGATTCCAATTTTTTTTAATGAAAAGTAACCATTTCAATTTTTCTAATGCAAAATAATGACCCTTGTATCAAAATTTTAAATACAGTACCATTATTAAAAAATGTCATAATGTTCCTCACAAAAAGTAATCAAGTTAAATGTTTTCTAATGATTCCGATTTGAGTTCTTGATAAAATTTTATGGAGACGATTTACTCATTATATATAAAGATCATTTTCACCAAGTTTCGTAAAAAAAAAATTCATTCTTTCAGGCCTCAAACTAAACTCTATTAGACGAAATTAAATGGAACGGATAATGGAGGGAGCCAAGTCCCAAAATAATGATGTTTTTTAAAATGGCAAGGTTATATGCAGTCCACAATTTCTCTGAAACTTATCGAAAATGTCACAACCTATGTATATAAACTGTACTAAGATACCTTTGGAATGATAGGATACCCATTTGGAAAAGTACTAAAGCTATATACTTCCAAAAAAAAGGGACAAAATGTACTAATATTGGTTCATTATCAAAATATGAAGTTGTTTATTATATTATGATCTGGGCTTCTAATTCGGAATGGCATCATTATATAAATTGATCTGCAAACCTTTAATTAATCAACGCTGGATCTTACATATAACTAGTGGGTTGTACATTATTATTGGGCTAATTTAAGTTTTCTATAATAAATTTATGTAACTTTTTGTGTATAAAATATTATTTTAATTTGCAGTATTATTTTGATAGATTTTTTGCTGCTCTATATAAAATTAAATTGAAAAAATATATATACGAGTAGAAGCAAAATATATGGCCCTGGTCGATGGTAATAGTTGGAGGATTAAAACTGAAGCCCCAAATGGCTTTGAGAAAATAAAATAAATTTTTTTTTCACATATATATAGAGAGATAGAGAAAGATGATTTGAAGATGTTAGAGTGAATAGTCAACATACCTGAAGTGTATCATTCATTGTCTCTATCAACTTTTCACAATTATGCAAAGTCAACATTTTCAAGGATGACCGGTTGATAGTGTAAGGCTTGGGTGCCATATTCAACAGATTCGGTAGATCCTTTAGAGAAAGAGTAGTTAGTTGAGGGAACAACATCATTCCTCCCCCTTCTTCTTCTTTTTCATCCTCCTTTGCTATAATTGCTTCTAAATTCTTGCATGAAGATATGTTTAGTGTTTGAAGTCCCACAAGAACTTTCGCAATGGAAGGGGTGAATACATGTCTCAAACTCTTACACATCCATACACTTAAAAAACTCAGATTTTGAAAGGAGGAGCCCTGAATTACATGCGGACCCTTTTTCCACACATGTCTTAGATTATCTAAATCCCACAGCTCAACACGTTGCAATTGATTACACAGCTCTGCAAGTTCGTGGCCTCCTTCATTAACATTTGATCGTTGGAGGTCAAAAACCACTTCAACTGATTCACACTTCTTTACAGAAAGCTCTCGAAGATTCTGCAACTGTTGGGGAAAGAATTAATCATCAGTTTTTTGACAAATGCAAGGATACTGCTTTATTACTACATGTATATATATACATACTTTTATGGATGAATAAACATTTTAAAAGGATTTTAAAAAATATGTGGAGGACTTCAGATTTTGACTAAAATATTAGAAACTTTTTTTTTTCTACAAATTAATGGTTTATATTCTTATTATCACTCTGAGCCATCAAAGACGGTCTTAGACTACTTGGCCCTAAGCAAAATATATGAAAGGGCCAATTTTAATATTAAAAGTAAATAAATCTATGATATTAGTATAATATACTCTTTCCTCAATTTAAAATTAAGAATTCATTTTAGTTAGATTTTAAAATATTTCTCGTAAGTTTAGCTTTTTTAGATGCAAAAAAAATAAAAAATAATGTATTACTAAAAGTATGAGAACTAAAAGATCAATGCTGTCACTTCAAAAAAAAAAGAAAAAAGAAGGGAAGTAAGATAGGTATGCAAACATAATTTTGATATTATATATTATACACATATATGAGCTAAGCTATAAAGAGGGATTCCCTCACTTTAACAAAAAGAAGAGATGATCATTTAGACGGGTAAATCGATGATTTTTTTTATGAAAATTTGTAGGGATGATTTATATTATGAGTATATCACTAGCTTCCACCAAATTTCAAAAAAAAATTCAACCCATAAGTAGGTGAGATGATCATCAAAAATTTTAACTGTCGAAAATGTACATATATATCAATTTTTCAAAACACCTACTTTTAGGTTGAATTTTTCTATGAATTTTTGTGGAGGTATATAATCTACTCATTATATAGATCTTTTCTACAAATTTTTATAAAAAAATTCATCAATTTACTCCTCTAAATGGTCATCCCTTCTTTTTGTTAAAGTGAGGGAATCTCTCTTTATAGCCTTGCTAACACATATATAGTTGAGGAACTTTCAATCTATTATCAACATTACGTATTTTAATAAACAACATAATTTAGTTTTACTCAAAAACAAATTTCCTTGTAGAGTAATAGAAGAATGTTTATTAACATCAAAAGTAAAAGCAAAAAACGCTAAACTTGGTGTTTAGCTTATTTGTAAGAATCAATTTATGGTGTTTTATATTGGAATCCTATAAGGAAATAGAATAGAAGTTATGAGTAATTTAAATTAAGGACTATATCAATGTCTAAGATTTTAACTAAAATGATTAAATAGAGTCGGATTTTGATGAAAGTTATATTTCTGACATAAAAAGTAGAATTTTCACTAAAAAGGAATAAATTGAAGTATGATTTTAGTGCTTAAACAAAAACCAAATAAATTGCTAATCCACCCTTTCATTCACACGTTTAAAATTAATATAGATATAGATATACATATTACTTATATGAAAACATTCGATTATAATTTAATTTTAGAATCACATTCAAAACTTTGACTATTACACATAGATATTGGAAGTTAAGTACGATTAACAATTGACTATTACACGTAGATGTGAATTATGCTAGTTTAATTACTTAAAACCAAGTATTTGCTTAATTTCTTCTTGAGTTCACTATTACTTGCAACGCTCATTCACAAATCAATCACTTGAAATCACTCTTATGCAACTTTAATTACTTAGATATGCTTTTTACAAAGAAAGATCGTTTGAAAATGTTGGGAGTTAACATACCTGAGCTGTATCGTATAATGTCCCTGCCAACTTTCCACAATTATTCAGAGTGTAAGCCTTGGGTGTAATATTCAATAACTTTGGTAGCTCCTCGAGAGAAAGTGTAGTTAGTTGAGGGAACAAAATGATTATTCCTCCTCCTTCCACTATATACTCTTCTTCTTCCTGCTTTGCTACAATTGCTTCCATATTCTCGCAGTTAGATATTTCCAATGTTTGAAGTCGAGAAAGAAGTTTTGCAATGGGAGGTGTGAATACATGTCTCAAACTATCACAACCCTTTACAGTTAATGAACTTAGATGTTGAAAGGCGCCAGCCAGCTGATTAACATTTAATCCTTGAAGGTCAAAAACTATTTCAAGTGAGCTACAGCTCCGTATATGAAGCAGTTGAAGATGTTGTAACTGTGGTAGCACACTTGATGGGAAAAAAACTGTTACGTTGTCTAATTTATTGACTTTCAGAGTTTCCATGTTACCTAACGCAACCTGCAGCCACCGAATTTGACAGTAAGAAATGCCAGGAAGGATATATACTTGAAGATATATCTATCTATTTATATTTATCTATACTATATATAAAAGTACACATATGTTTAGTGTTTCTTCCCTTTTTTTTGACAAAAGTAACCCTATTACAAATTAACACGTTTATTTAAATTAACGTTATATCTTATTAATATTTTCAATCACAAAGATAAGTATGAGAGGGAGAACATCATTCAACTTATTTTACAATTTCTCACAAAAATCAACAAGCTACTGCTATCATTTTCTATCTTCTTATCAAACGGAGCATAAGTGTTCATTTATTTCAAGTTTTGATTTATTCTTGGAATCTTGAATTGCTAAATTAACACTAGAAGTCTCTTAGAGTTTATGTCAAGAAGTTGAATTATAAGTTGACTCTATGTGAAATTAAATTTTGGGTTCTAAGAACGAACAAAACGAGCACTAAGTGTCCCGTAGCTTTTCAAGAATATTGGGAAATATTTGTTTGCCCTATGTAATTGATTTGATCTAGGAATTGTCTGTCTAGGATTTGAACTCAAGGCCCTAGGGTTGGAAATCAACCCTTTTACCACTCAGGAAGCACCCCTAGATCTTCTTTCCACTCTTTTTAAATGCCGGTCAACACTTATCATTATGTGATAAAGCCATCGGCGAGAGATATATTTAAGGGATTTTTTGAGTTTGCTTCCTATTATTAATTCAAAACTCAACTTACCCCCTGTTTTACTAATCATTTGAGTTACCCCCTGCCCTTTCAGAGAATCCTAACTCCGTCAATTTCTTAATTTCTTGGACCAAATACCCGTCTGTTTACTATTCATCTTCTTCTTCAAAGGTGAAATACAAACATGAGTTTACTATTCATCTTCTTCTTCAAAGATGAATCCAAAATAATTTCTAACAATAAACCTAATTTTGAAATCCAAAATTGTTTCTATTAGTAAACCAATTTATAAATTCATAAATCGTTTACTATTCATCTTCTTCTTCAAAGGTGAAATAAAAAAATGGGTTTACTATTCATCTTCTTCTTCAAAGATGAATCCAAAATAATTTTCAACAATAAACCTAATTTCGAAATCCAAAATTGTTTATATTAGTAAACCTGATTTACAAATCCAAAAATTGTTTGCTATTTATCTTCTTCTTCAAATGTGAAATACAAAAATGGGTTTACTATTCATCTTCTTCTTCAAAGATGAATCCAAAACCATTTTCAACAATAAACCCATTTTTATACCGAATTTCTGATAAACGCATAATATTGTCATTAATACGCTCATTTTCGGAGTCGTTTGACGTGTTTAACTTTCTAAAATCATTCGGTTTGCTAATTTATCTCGCGATTAGTCTTGTAGCATATTTTGTATTTAACATTGCTTGGAAAGGCGTTTTTGTGTTTATTTTGTTGCCTTTAGATCTTGAGAAATTTATTAAGTAAAAGAAGAATGATTAACCGAGCAATTTTTGGCCTTTAAAGCAAAAAGTCAAGAAAAAGTCAAAGAGTTGGATCTATCTAGCTTTTTGCTAGATCAATCAAGGAATTTTCCCCATCACTTGGATCCATCTAGCTCAAGCCAAAATTAATCTAGATGGCTTGCTTTGTCTTTTATGTCACCTCCCCTATTTTGCTCATCTATTTCATAGCTAGCTTGGAGACTAAAAAGTGGTGCAAATCTCTATCTCTTAGAATATTGTATTTTATACAAGAGTGGCAATTTTTCAATGGACAAAGGGGATAGTTTCTCTTGGATCTTTAGTAGAGAGAGGAGAAGGAGACAACACACTCATCTATATATATATAGTCTCCATTATTGTATTGAAAAAAGGACTACTCTTGGACTATTAATATTTTTATTTTACTTGTCTTCAATATTAGTCTCTCTCTAGAATTTGTAATTGATTATCTTCATTGACGAGAAATGGAATACACTTCTATAATTCTTGTCTCTACATTTATTATGGAGTAAATTTCTTGGCTAAGGCTAAAAGATGAAGTTTGCAATGCATTAATTATGTAAGTTCATTTCTCATTCCATTGTTAGTATTGTTAAATACTTGTTGAATCCTTCATCTTCTCCATTTAATCAACCATTCATAAGCTAGTAAGATAATATTCATAAGATGATTTGACTTTGTATGCCTTGTATACCTAGTTTTCAAGCATTAATGAAGAGATGATACACTTGTATATTTCTTACTAGCCTATGTCCATTCCTTCTATGAATGAGATACTTTTCATTGCCAAACATGATTAGTCTTTGATATTCATGGAAACACCATAAATTTGAGATTCCAATCCTTGAATGCTTTAATGATATGTTGAGTGCTTTCTACACTTTATGTGATTTTGAGACTCAATATTTTCTTAGTTAAACTGTTGCCAAAGAGGATCTCTTAAGTTTATGTCATAAACAACTCCACTAATTACCCTAAGGATTCAATTTGTATTTATCAAATATGTCTATACCGGACGGTTTATCCACCACCTAGACCTCCCAATCTTAGGCAAAGGAAATGTTATGATTTATTGTGCTTAACTCTTTAAGTGGCCAATTTCATAATCAAGTCAATTGCCTAAGGGAAACTAACAATGATTTCTCAAATGCCTAGTTTAAATTTATGCCTTTTATTTTGGTGTATCTTAAATTTGTATCTTGGTTGAGCATTATATGGGAATGGGTTGCCTTGCTTCACACACTTTGATTACAAGATACAAAGGAAAGATACACGTGTATTGAGTTTTGCTTACACCCTTTCTTTATGTGGCATTTATATGGGAATGGGTTGCTTTTGCTTCACACTATGTTGCTTAGAAAAGTGTAAGATACTTAATACTTAGGAATTGCATTGAGAACTTTGAATGAGATTGATTCTACATAATGTTACAAAGCAAATGAATGCTATAATGCCTTAGCCTTTTCTCATCATTTGATACATCACTTTAATTTTTATTGCACAACTTTAAAATCAACAATTAAAATCAACCAATCCACTTCTTTAAACAAAGCCTTGGACTCGTAATCGCTTCATCGTCTTTCCGACTATCCTTGTGGTTTGACACTTGGACTTACCAAGTATTATAACTTGACAACCTACACTTGAGTTCCTAAGCGCGAAAGTATTTCGGCCACATCAATTTCGAAATTCAAAATTTTTTCTATTAGTAAACCCATTTTCATACCCAATTTACAAATCCAAATCCATTTACTATTCATATTCTTTTTCA
The DNA here is from genome assembly GCA_021464415.1 of Lonicera japonica. Lineage (NCBI taxonomy): Eukaryota > Viridiplantae > Streptophyta > Magnoliopsida > Dipsacales > Caprifoliaceae > Lonicera > Lonicera japonica. Next base: position 99,029,050 of record CM038463.1, on the reverse strand, counting down.
AAAATGGGTTCACTATTCACCTTCTTTCTAAAATCGTTTTCAAAAATGATGATGATGAACCCATTTTCCTTTCTTTTATTTCTCCTCTATTTTCTCACTCTTTCTCACCTATGTAATATTTCTTCATCATCTCCTTGGCGCGATTGAAAGATATGCAATGAAATTTGAGATTTAAAGATTCGAATTGAAATTAGATCCCCAAATCAACTAATTTTAGAGAGAGAAAGTTAAAACTAATTTTGGATATAATTACAAAATGGTTTCTTAAAGGTTGAGATGAAGAATGAATGAGATGAAATTAGAGAGAGAAAGTTGTTGGGTTTGAGATAATTACGAAATGGGTTTCTTGAAGGCTATGATGGAGAAGGAAATATATGAAATTAGAGAGACAAAGTTGTTGGGTTTTGTGTTTAGGAAGAGAAGAAATGAAATTAGGGTTCTTGAATAATCATTGAGTGAGAAAGATGATAAACAATAAGGGCAAAATGGTCAAAGGGACATAAAATGAGACAGAGTTAGCATTCCGTCAAATCGTTGGGGGGAGGGGGGGGGGGTAACTCAAAGGATTAGTAAAACAGGGAGGTAAGTTGAGTTTTGAATTAATAATAGGGGGCAAACTCAAAAAATCCCTATATTTAAACAAGGATAGTAGATTTACAATTGATATCTTATTTTTCTTGTGCATCTATACTTAATCATACACTTTAAGGGATTCAATATATTATTGTTATTTTAATGTTAAATAAATTTTGAAGTACGTGGGAACTTTTCATTTAATTAAATTTTGCTATATTCTTGTATATTGTTTTGAAAAAATAGTTTAGGTATTTTTCTATATAATTTATATAGGTTAATTACCTTAGTGGGTAAGACTTTGTTAATTGTTTCTTGTGCATATTATAGGTCTTCAGAGCTAACTAAACAAATTAAAATGACGATTAACCATGTCCAATATACTAGCTCGTACGAGTTCCTAAAATTAGAAAACTAAAAAACAATATCTAATTTACTATATTTTTTAGATATGGTACATCTTAATTGTATTTTTTTTAGAGGACTACATTATCCAATTTAATGAGTTTTATAGCTTTTTTTTTTCTTTTTATTTTATAGCAATTCTTTGTATCTTAAGTTCTTAACATTTTATAGAAGTTTGCCTCTATATTATTTTATTAATAGAAAACAACTACATTTTTCTATATAAAAGAGGTAGGTGAGTCTCTTTTTTTGTTACACCTAAACTCTTATAAGTTGGTTGCATTTTTATAATGTACAAGCAAAAGAAGGTGGCCGGATGATCCGCAACCTCCAAAGTGAGAGTTTAGGCGTAGATGATAGTAAAAGATAATGAATTTTGAAACTTTCATTCGACGTAAGTTTCTTTTGTCAATGTCCTCCTGCTTAAATAAGAATTCACTTTAAATGTAACTTCTTGTATAAAAGCTTAAACAAGCAGTTGACATATTTAGCACAACAGATTGCGCATATAAGATTCAACAGAAATTATAAAGACAAATGAAACGGACATATATAAATATAAACGACAATAAATGATTTGTTAATGCTGAATTTCTAAAATGATTCAAAAAATTAAAAGAATAGTGACTAAATTATTTATCATGATTTATAAACCATGTACATTACATTTATTAAATCTTGTGCGTAGCGCTTGGATTATTGGATAGATGTGTTTAGTGACGTTTTTGTCTTTTTAATCGATTTATTTTAAGAATTTTATGTTTTTAATTATTATTTGTCTTATATTACTGTGTGAACGTGGTTTTAACTTAGTGTGCCTATATATAAAATAAGGCAACAACGTTATATCTTAAACTCCTAATTTACGATTAAATTTATAGATCTTGTTAATACATTGAATGACAACTTTACATTACAATTAATTGTTCAAGATTTACGTTTTTGGGATTTAGACTGTTACCAAGCTATACGTCTTGTGTACGTACCAATAACCCAAATCTCGGAACTAGATTTCTTTGAGGTGTTTATATTTTTTGTGAAATTATGACTTTTTAATTCATCTTTTATAATGTCAGCATGTTAAATAATTTTATTTTAATGGTCCGGTAGCAATTATTTATGGTATTTTAAATTCTATAATTTTCTAAGACTTTTCTTTGACTTTTATCATAATGAATGTGGTATACCAAATTTGTTTGGGTGTAAATGTATTTAAGTTTGATAATTAATTAATTAGGGAAAAAAGGGGTGAATTGGATTTGAATTTTCAAAATAAAAGAATTTCATTATTTTTATAAAAGAAAGCAGGTTTCTTTTGGGAAAAAAAAGGAAGAGAGAGGGTTGAATAATAACGTGAGAAAAGAGAGAGATTGAGATGCCGCACATATGGGACTCCCTTCCCCTTAGAGAGGAAGAGAAGAGGAGAGAGAGAGAGAGAGAACTTAGGGTTTTGCTCAGGGAGATTCTATTCAGGGGCGTAGCCAGGAATTACAAATGATCCGGGCTAAGAATTAAACAATGACAATGTTAGAATATAACAAACCAAAATACAAATATAATATATTCAAATATATATAAAAGATACCAACTTTTTATATACGTTGGAAGTGTAGATAAGAAATATTCAAAAATATACAAAAAAAATATAATAATTTCCCCTTATATCTAACCATGTATGCCATAAATATAAACAAAAAGACAACCGTAATTTGAAAAAGTGAAAAAAAAGGTATTTGATATTTATTTTAGTTAATATTATTTAAATGGAGAGTGGTAAATGAATTGATAAAATTTTAATAGGTGTAGAGTAATAATATTAAAAAAATGAGGTGGGCTATACACATATATATACATATATATTTAAAAATAAAATTTAAGCCTATTACTAATTATTATTTTTTTAAATTAGACCCGGGCTACCGTCCGGGGTAGCCCCTTAATGGCTACACCCCTGATTCTATTTACACCATAAAAAAAATCATAATACCACCACATAAAGAAAAAGTACAAAAAGCAACTTTCCACACCACACTTTGTTTTATGGTAAAAGTAAGAAAGATGTGTAGTGTTTTAAGTAGTAAATATAATATTTAATTTGCGGTAAAAATAAGAACAACTTTGTGGTGTACTAAGTACAAATAAATTAAAAGGTAACAAAGTGTATTTACCATATAATTGTTTTTCTTCAATCGGACACACAGTACCGAATTTGGTATAGTACCAATTCGGCGAAGAGTTGTCGAATTTAATATGATATTTCACTATCGACAATCTTTACCGAATTATATATCTCAAAATCGGCAACTTGTTTTTGAAAAATTATCATATATTCGGCATCTCGACACCGCATTATTGTACTAAATTCGACATTGTGTAGCCGATTGACAAAAAAATGTTTATGCATATGGAGTTTTCTTCTACTTTTGATTTTTAAACAATAAACAACAAAGTAACCAAATTATATGTACAAGTATCAATATTTTGCTTATAAAGAATCTTAAAACAAGATGCATATAGTGTATGTAAATATATGATTTAGGGTTTTACTTTTTATTTTGTATTGGTGTAAATGAGAGAGGGGGGGGGGGGGGGGGAATGAAAATTTTGATTTTGCTAAAAGGTGATGTGGTCTATTTATTGGTACATTAAGACTTTTAGTATACTTTTATGATGGTTTTAGGTATGTAGTAGTTTTAAATAATTTTCATGGTGTAAATAGAATTTCTCTTTTGCTAATTGATTGCTCTTAGTCTAATGGTTGCGCTTTTTAAAGAGGTGAGTCAATTTTTCACCAATCATCGAAAACTCTAGTTTGTTCATATATATATATATATATTGCTTATTTTATTTAATTGATAAGAAAATTTAATATAACGATGTGAAATTAATGGTGAATTATCTACTTCTTGTTCTTTATGTTGCTATGTATATGCATGGTTATATTTGCCTCTATTAGAGCATCCCCAATGGAATAATCGAAATGACTTTTGATTATTTATTTAGTAAATTGTTAAAGTTAACAATATAGGTCTCCCAATGGTTATTTTTTCACAATAACCAAATTTATAGGGTCCATTACATTGATTGACCACATATTAATGAATTTGAATTTTAAAAAAAAAATAGGAGGTAAATATTATCTAAATTATAAAAGATTATAATTTTAGCCAATAGAATTAGTGGATCCCTCATTTAGATTATTGAAGAATGTTGTTAACTTTGATTATAAAAGAGGTAGATTTGGTTATTGGTTAAAGGGTTACTAAAATTGGATTATGCCATTGGAGTAATGCTTTTAGCCAAACATTGTTAAAATTGATTATAATTGCTATTTTGATTATACCATTAGAGATATTATTAGAACATATGTTATGGTTGAATCTCACCATTTGATTCATTTGCTAGGTGTATCTTTTTTTGCCTTATGCGTATATAATTATCTGCTACTCCATATACTTGAATTAATAGTAGTTTATGTTGTCACTTAAAAGTACAAAGTATTGAATAGTTTAATTCTTTAATCTTCTTCAGATATGTTATGTACTTTAACATAATTTGTATTTGAATAATGTGATTAGAAATGATAAACTGAATCCTAATATTGTTGTTTTGATGTACTAATATTAGTATACTATTTATATTGTTCTCTAAGTTTGAGAGGTTGATGTATTATGAGAAAAAGTGTATGATACTCTAAATTTGAGTAAACTTTATGGCACTTTTGAAACTTTACCATATTGGTATTTGAATAGTAAAATTGGATAATTATTTGAGATACAAATATTGTATTCCGGCTTTGATAATCGAAAAATGTTGTAACTTTGTAGAAATCCTAGTTACTGCCACAAACCTTTTGTGATAGAATTTTTGTATAACCCATATCCTAAAGAGAAACTACTTTTGATCTTGTGAATTGGGTTGGCTGTTATACCGAATAGTGGAACTTTTCCCCCATTAAATATGTAATGGGAGGTATCTACTCAATATAGCCGAACAATAGCTTCTAGACTTATACGATGTAGCTATTCGTGGTGAGGCACACTTTATATGCGACACTCCATTTGGAATGTGCTCGAAGAAGTGGCTAGTGTATAAGAGGGGCATATAGGTATTTATGTTTGCTAAATGGAGGTGCAATTATGGTAGTAAAAGTGGACTTGGTTCACATTATTTTACTTTCTCGATTTCTGAGATTTATTAATTCCAGAACTGTTCGGACACTTTACAAATAGTAATTGTGATGTGCGTTAAACACTATTTTGGATTGCTTAATGTTCTCAATTTGCAATCATCGCGACAGTGACATGTGAAACCCAATTCCACATCTTCTTCATGTTTTGAGTTTTTCCCCAAAATGTCATTTTAATACTGTTTCGTGCCATTTTTTACTGATTTTTTTATGGTTATCAAGTGTTTTCACTAATCATTCCTTTGTAGGGTGGCAGATTCTACTAATGTTTTTGGAGGATAAGCCTACTACAAATATATAAGGGTAAGTTACTTAGGTGATATTGTAATTTTGGTTCATGTTCGAGAAATTATTCACTAATATGGTTTAAAACTTTAAAGGAAAAATATTGTTTTCCGTAAAAAGATAATGGAAGTTAAAAGTGGGGCAAGAAATTATTTGCCACTACTAAACTAAGAAATTACATCCTTTTTTTTTGTCTTAGGAAAAGTATGGAACTATATGTCTTGTCAAGTAACGTATAATAACTATTTATAATATTCATGAGCATATAATTGTTAGTATATAAATGTCTTATATAAGTATATTCAATATACTGGCATAAGTTATTTCAATACTTCTTGGGTGCTTTCATTATATGAATGTAGTTTAAGAGTTTTGCAGATGTAATTATTTGAAAGAGAAAGTTAAGTTCATGCTGAGTTATATGTTTATAATAGTATATATCTTAAAGTTTTTATTATATTCGGTTGTATTTGGGTATGAGACGAAATCGATGCTCTGGCCAATTACTTTAAAAGGACATTGTATTTTGTTAATGTTTTAAAAGGATGAGCCTACTACAAGTAAAGTAAGTTACTTAGATGATATTGTAATTTTAGTTCATGTTTGAGAAATTGGTCATCAATATGGTTTATAACTTTAAAGGAAAAATATTGTTTTCCATAAAATGATAATGGAAGTTAATAGTGGGACAAGAAACTAATTGTCATTAATAAACCAAGAAATTACTACTTCTTTTTTTTTGTCTTGGGGACATTAGGGAACTGCTTGTCTTGTCAAATAGCGTATGATAATTATTTATGATATTCACTGAGTATACAATTGGTGGTATAGAACTACCATATACCAGTATATTTAATATACTGACCCAGTTGTTTCAATACTTCTTGGGTGTTGATAATATGAATGTAAACTTAGAGTTTTGCGGGTGTAATATGTTTTGTTGTAATTGCACTTTTTTAATTTAAGTTTGGATATTGGGAACACATTTAAAACTTTCTTTATTGCTCAAATTTTTATATTGGTAAGTGTTATTATATAAGTTGAATTAGTCGTTTGGATTTTCACCCCAGGTAGCTGGACAATTGAGTACTTGTGGGACCTAGTTAACTTTTTTTTTTTCTTAAATCTAAGTATTTGGCGGTCCAAAAATCGGGGTATGACACCTCCATCCAAAATTAAGATTCCAGCATGAGTTTTACATGTCATTGAGGATATACTAATTTTAAACTTAATCAATAGTTAAAAATAAAACTTGTTTACTATCGCTATATATGGTACATTGATTATGTCATGTAAAAGAAACTGGACTTTTAATTTGGTACGTCCCAAAAAGTAATTTTACGAACTAGCTCATAATTTGGGAAATCCTGGGGTATTTTTTAAGAGTAAAAATGCATAATGTATTCAATAATAAAGTATCAATTAACTTTTCTTTCTAGTATTCTTGAAATAGTGATGGAGACGAATAAACACGCATGTTAATACCCGGAAAGAATTCTCAAATAGCTTAATTTGAGAAAAATAAAATATATAGACACTAAAGATACATAGAATTTATTATATAAATTGATCTGCAAACTTTTAATTAATCAACGCTGGATCTTACATATAACTAGTGGGTTGTACATTATTATTGGGCTAATTTAAGTTTTCTATAATAAATTTATGTAACTTTTTGTGTATAAGATATTATTTTAATTTGCAGTATTATTTTGATAGATTTTTTGCTGCTATATATAAAATTAAATTGAAAAAATATATATACGAGTAGAAGCAAAATATCCGGCCCTGGTCGATGGTAATAGTTGGAGGATTAAAACTGAAGCCCCAAATGGCTTTGAGAAAATAAAATAATTTTTTTTTCACATATATATAGAGAGATAGAGAAAGATGATTTGAAGATGTTAGAGTGAATAGTCAACATACCTGAAGTGTATCATTCATTGTCTCTATCAACTTTTCACAATTATCCAAAGTCAACTTTTTCAAGGATGACCGGTTGATAGTGTAAGGCTTGGGTGTCATATTCAACAGATTCGGTAGATCCTTTAGAGAAAGAACAGTTAGTTGAGGGAACAACATCATTCCTCCCCCTTCTTCTTCTTTTTCATCCTCCTTTGCTACAATTGCTTCTAAATTCTTGCATGAAGATATCCATAGTGTTTGAAGTCCCACAAGAACTTTTGCAATGGAAGGGGTGAATACATGTCTCAAACTACCACAACCATGTACATGTAAATAACTCAGATTTTGAAAGGAGGAGCCCTGAATTACATGTGGACCCTTTTTCCACACATGTCTTAGATTATCTAAACCACTCAGTGAAACATGTTGCAATTGATTACACAGCTCTGCAAGTTCGTGGCCTCCTTCATTAACATTAGATCGTTGGAGGTCAAAAACCACTTCAACTGATTCACTCTGCCGTATGTTAAGCACTCGAAGATTCTGAAACTGTTGGGGAAAGAATTAATTACCAGTTTTTTGACAAATGCAAGGATACTGCTTTATTACTACATTTTTTTTTGCTTTATTACTACATATATATACATACTTTTATGGGCGAATAAAATTTTTAAAAGGATTTTAAAAATTTTTCAAAACACCTACTTTTAGGTTGAATTTTTCTATGAATTTTTGTGGAGGTATATAATCTACTCATTATATAGATCTTTTCTACAAATTTTTATAAAAAAAATCATCGATTTACTCCTCTAAATGGTCATCCCTTCTTTTTGTTAAAGTGAGGGAATCCCTCTTTATAGCCTAGCTAACACATATATAGTTGAGGAACTTTCAATCTATTATCAACATTACGTATTTTAATAAACAACATAATTTAGTCTTACTCAAAAACAAATTTCCTTGTAGAGTAATAGAGGAATGTTTATTAACATCAAAAGTAAAAGCAAAAAACGCTAAACTTGGTGTTTAGCTTATTTGTAAGAATCAATTTATGGTGTTTTATATTGGAATCCTATAAGGAAATAGAATAGAAGTTATGAGTAATTTAAATTAAGGACTATATCAATGTCTAAGATTTTAACTAAAATGATTAAATAGAGTCGGATTTTGATGAAAGTTATATTTCTGACATAAAAAGTAGAATTTTCACTAAAAAGGAATAAATTAAAGTATGATTTTAGTGCTTAAACAAAAACCAAATAAATTGCTAATCCACCCCTTCATTCACACGTTTAAAATTAATATAGATATAGATATACATATTACTTATATGAAAACATTCGATTATAATTTAATTTTAGAATCACATTCAAAACTTTGACTATTACACATAGATATTGGAAGTTAAGTACGATTAACAATTGGCTATTACACGTAGATGTGAATTATGCTAGTTTAATTACTTAATTAAAACCAAGTATTTGCTTAATTTCTTCTTGAGTTCACTATTACTTGCAACGCTCATTCACAAATCAATCACTTGAAATCACTCTTATGCAACTTTAATTACTTAGATATGCTTTTTACAAAGAAAGATCATTTGAAAATGTTGGAGTTAACATACCTGAGCTGTATCGTATAATGTCCCTGCCAACTTTCCACAATTATTCAGAGTCAATTTGTTCAAGGATAGCCAGTTGAAAGTGTAAGCCTTGGGTGTAATATTCAATAACTTTGGTAGCTTCTCGAGAGAAAGTGTAGTTAGTTGAGGGAAGAAAATGAATATTCCTCCTCCTTCCACCATATACTCTTCTTCTTCTTCCTGCTTCGTTACAATTGCTTCCATATTCTTGCAGTTAGATATTTCCAGTGTTTGAAGTCGAGAAAGAAGTTTTGCAATGGGAGGTGTGAATACATGTCTCAAACTATCACAACCCTTTACAGTTAATGAACTTAGATGTTGAAAGGCGCCAGCCAGCTGAATAACATTTAATCCTTGAAGGTCAAAAACTATTTCAAGTGAGCTACAGCTCCGTATATCAAGCAGTTGAAGATGTTGTAACCGTGGTAGCACACTTGATGGGAAAAAAACTGTTACGTTGTCTAATTTATTGACTTTCAGAGTTTCCATGTTACCTAACGCAACCTGCAGCCACCGAATTTGACAGTAAGAAATGCCAGGAAGGATATATACTTGAAGATATATCTATCTATTTATATTTATCTATACTATGTATAAAAGTACACATATGTTTAGTGTTTCTTCCCTTTTTTTTGACAAAAGTAACCCTATTACAAATTAACACGTTTATTTAAATTAACGTTATATCTTATTAATATTTTCTATATAATTTAGGTATTTTTCTATATAATTTATATAGGTTAATTACCTTATTGGGTAAGACTTTGTTAATTGTTTCTTATGCATATTATAGGTCTTCAGAGCTAACTAAACAAATTAAGATGACAATTAACCATGTCCAATACTAGCTCGTACGAGTTCCTAAAATTAGAAAACTAAAAAACAATATCTAATTTACTATATTTTTTAGATATGGTACATCTTAATTGTATTTTTTTTGAGAGGACTACATTATCCAATTTAATGAGTTTTATAGCTTTTTTTTTCTTTTCATTTTATAGCAATTCTTTGTATCTTAAGTTCTTAACATTTTATAGAAGTTTGCCTCTATATTATTTTATTAATAGAAAACAACTACATTTTTCTACAGAAAAGAGGTAGGCGAGTCTCTTTTTTGTTACATCTACTACAAGCAAAAGAAGGTGGATAATCCGCAACCTCCAAAGTGAGAGGTTAAGCGTAGATGATACTAAAAGATAATAAATTTTGAAACTTTCATTTGACGTAAGTTTCTTTTGTCAATGTCCTCCTGCTTAAATAAGAATTTACTTTAAATGTAACTTCTTGTATAAAAGCTTAAACAAGCTAACATATTTAGCACAAAAGATTGCGCATAAAAGATTCAACAGGAATTATAAAGACAAATGAAAGGGACATATATAAATATAAAAGATAACAAATGATTTGTTAATGCTGAATTTCTAAAATGATTCAAAAAATTAAAAGAATAGTGACTAAATTATTTATCATGATTTATAAACCACGTACATTACATTTATTAAATCTTGTGCGTAGCGCTTGGATTATTGGATAGATGTGTTTAGTGACGTTTTTGTCTCTTTAATCGATTTATTTTAAGAATTTTATGTTTTTAATTATTATTTGTCTTATATTACTGTGTGAACGTGGTTTTAACTTAGTGTGCCTATATATAAAATAAGGCAACAATGTTATATCTTAAACTCCTAATTTACGATTAAATTTATAGATCTTGTTAATACATTGAATGACAACTTTACATTACAATTAATTGTTCAAGATTTACGTTTTTGGGATTTAGACTGTTACCAAGCTATACGTCTTGTGTACGTACCAATAACCCAAATCTCGGAACTAGATTTCTTTGAGGTGTTTATATTTTTTGTGAAATTATGACTTTTTTATTGATCTTTTATAATGTCAGCATGTTAAATAATTTTATTTTAATGGTTCGGTAGCAATTATTTATGGTATTTTAAATTCCATAATTTTCTAAGACCTTTCTTTGACTTTTATCATAATGAATGTGGTATACCAAATTTGTTTGGGTGTAAATGTATTTAAGTTTGATAATTGATTAATTAGGGAAAAAAGGGGTGAATTGGATTTGAATTTTCAAAATTAAAGAATTTCATTATTTTTATAAAAGAAAGCAGGTTTCTTTTGGGAAAAAAAAGGAAGAGAGAGGGTTGAATAATAACGTGAGAAAAGAGAGGGATTGAGATGCCGCACATCTGGGACTCCCTTCCCCTTCGAGAGAAAGAGAAGAGGAGAGAGAAAGAGAGAGTGAGAGAGAGAACTTGGGTTTTGCTCAGGGAGATTCTATTTACATCATAAAAAAAATCGTAATACCATCACATAAAGAAAAAATACAAAAAGCAACTTTGCACACCACACTTTGTTTTGTGGTAAGAGTAAGAAAGATGTGTAGTGTTTTAAGTAGTAAATATAATATTTAATTTATGGTAAAAATAAGAAAAACTTTGTGGTGTACTAAGTACAAATAAATTAAAAGGTAACAAAGTGTATTTACCATATAATTGTTGAATTTAATTTGATATTTCGCTATCGACAATCTTCACCGTATTATATATTTCAAAATCGGTAACTTATTTTTGAAAAATTATCATATATTCGGCATCTCGACACCGCATTATTGTACTAAATTCGACACTGTGTAGCCGATTGAAAAAAAAATGATTATGCATATGGAGTTTTCTTCTACTTTTGATTTTTAAACAATAAACAACAAAGTAACCGAATTATATGTACAAGTATCAATATTTTGCTTATAAAGAATCTTAAAATAAGATGCATATAGTGTATGTAAATATATGATTTAGGGTTTTAATTTTTATTTTATATTGGTGTAAATGAGAGAGAGAGAGAGAGAGAGAGGGGGGGGGGGGAGGGAAAATGAAAATTTTGATTTTGCTAAAAGGTGATGTGGTCTATTTAGTGGTCCATTAAGACTTTTAGTATACATTTATGATGGTTTCAGGTAGTTAGTAGTTCTAAGTAATTTTCATGGTGTAAATAGAATTTCTCTTTTGCAAATTGATTGCACTTAGTTTAATGGTTGCGCTTTTCAAAGAGGTGAGTCAATTTTTCACCAATCATCGAAAACTCTAGTTTGTTCATATATATATATATATATATATTTTGCTTATTTTATTAAATTGACAAGAAAATTTAATATAACGATGTAAAATTAATGGTGAATTATCTACTTCTTGTTCTTTATGTTGCTATGTATATGCATGGTTATATTTGCCTCTATTAGAGCATCCCCAATGGAATAATCGAAATGACTTTTGATTATTTATTTAGTAAATTGTTACAATATAGGTCTCCCAATGGTTATTTTTTCACAATAACCAAATTTGTAGGGTCTATTACATTGATTCACCACATATTAATGAATTTGAATTTAAAAAAAAAATAGGAGGAAAAGATTATCTAAATTTGAAAAGATTATAATGTTAGACAATAGAATTAGTGGATCCCTCATTTAGATTATTGAAGAATGTTGTTAACTTTGATTATAAAGGAGGTAGATTTGGTTATTGCTTAAAGGGTTACTAAAATTGGTTTATGCCATTGGAGTAATGTTTTTAGCCAAACATTGTTAAAATTGAATATAATTGCTATTTTGATTATACCATTGGAGATATTATTAGAACATATGTTATGGTTGAATCTCACCATTTGATTCATTTGCTAGGTGTATCATTTTTGCCATATGCGTATATAATTATCTGCTACTCCATATACTTGAATTAAAAGTAGTTTATGTTGTCACTTAATAAAAGTACAAAGTATTGAATAGTTTAATTCTTTAATCTTCTTTAGATATGTTCTGTACTTTAACATAATTTGTATTTGAATAATGTGATTAGAGAATGATAAACTGAATCCTAATATTGTTGTTTTGATGTACTAATATTAGCATACTATTTATATTGTTCTCTAAGTTTGAGAGGTTGATGTATTATGAGAAAAAGTGTATGATACTCTAAATTTGAGTAAACTTTATGGCACTTTTGAAACTTTACCATATTGGTATTTGAATAGTAAAATTGGATAATTATTTGAGATACAAATATTGTATTCCGGCTTTGATAATCGAATAATGTTATAACTTTGTAGAAATCCCAGTTAATGCCACAAACCTTTTGTGATAGAATTTTTGTATCACCCATATCCTAAAAAGAAACTACTTTTGATCTTGCGAATTGGGTTGACTATTATACCGAATAGTGGAACTTTTCCCCCATTAAATATGTAATGGGGGGGTATCTACTCAATATAGCCGAATAATAGCTTCTAGACTTAAACGATGTAGCTATTCGTGGTGAGGCACACTTTATATGCGACACCCCATTTGGAATGTGCTCGAAGAAGTGGCTAGTGTATAAGAGGGGCATACATGTATTTATGTTTGCTAGATGGAGGTGCAATTATGGTATTAAAAGTGGACTTGGTTCACATTAATTTACATTCTCGATTTCTGAGATTTATTAATTCCAAAACTGTTCAAACACTTTACAAATAGTAATTGTGATGTGCGTTAAACACTATTTTGGATTGCTTAATGTTCTCAATTTGACATGTGAAACGCAATTCCACATCTTCTTCCTGTTTTGAGTTTTTCCCAAAAATGTCATTTTAATACTATTTGTACCATTTTTTACTGATTTTTTTTATGGTTATTAAGTGTTTTCACTAATCATTCCTTTGTAGGGTGGCAGATTCTACTAACGTTTTTGGAGGACGAGCCTATTACAAGTATATAAGGGTAAGTTACTTAGGTGATATTGTAATTTTGTATCATGTTCGAGAAATTATTCACCAATATGGTTTAAGACTTTAAAGGAAAAATATTGTTTTCCGTAAAAGGATAATGGAAGTTAAAAGTGGGGCAAGAAATTATTTGCTACTACTAAACTAAGAAACTACATCTTCTTCTTCTTTTTTTGTCTTGGGAAAAGTATGGAACTATATGTCTTGTCAAGTAACGTATGATAACTATTTATGATATTCATGAGCATATAATTGTTAGTTTATAAATGTCTTATATAAGTATATTCAATATACTGACATAAGTTATTTCAATACTTCTTGCGTGCTTTCATTATATGAATGTAGTCTAAGAGTTTCGCATATGTAATTGTTTGAAAGAGAAAGTTAAGTTCATGCTGAGTTATATGTTTATAATAGTACATATCTTAAAGTTTTTCTTATATTCGGTTGTATTTGGGTATGGGACGATATCGATGCTTTGGCCAATTGCTTTAAAAGGACATTGTATTTTGTTAATGTTTTAAAAGGATGAGCCTACTACAAGTAAAAATAAGTTACTTGGATGATATTGTAGTTTTAGTTCATGTTCGAGAAACTGGTTATCAATATGGTTTAAAACTTTAGAGGAAAAATATTGTTTTCCATAAAATGATAATGGAAGTTAATAGTAGGACAAGAAACTACTCGCCATTAATAAACCAAGAAAGTACTACATTCTTTTTTTGTCTTGGGGACATTAGGGAACTACTTGTCTTGTCAAATAGCATATGATAATTATTTATGACATTCACTGAGTATACAATTGGTGGTATAGAACTACCATATACTAGTATATTTAATATACTGGCCCCAGTTGTTTCAATACTTCTTGGGTGTTCATAATATGAATGTAAACTAAGAGTTTTGTAGGTGTAATTGCTTGAATGAGAAATTTATGTTCATCTTGAGTTATACGTTTGTAATAGTTTTTTTCTGAAAGTTTTTTCATAAATTCAGTTGTATTTGGGTATGGGGACGATATAGATGCTTCGGCCAATTGTTTTAAAACTAAAGGACAATATATTTTATTGTAATTGCACTTTTGTAATTTAAGTTTGGATATTGGGAACACATTTAAAACTTTATTTATTCCATAAATTTTTATATTGGTAAGTGTTATTATATAAGTTGAAATCGTCGTTTGGATTTTCACCCCATGTAGCTGGACAATCGAGTACTTGTAGGACCTAGTTAAATTTTATTTTTTTTAAATCTAATTAAGTATTTGGCGATCCAAAAATCAGGGTGTGACACCTCTATCCAAAATTAAGATTCCAGCTTGAGTTTTACATGTCATTGAGGATATACTAATTTTAAACTTAATCAATAGTTAAAAATAAAACTTGTTTACTATCGCGATATATGGTACATTGATTATGTCATGTAAAGGAAACTGGACTCTTAATTTGGCACGTACCAAAAAGTAATTTTACGAACTAGCTCTTAATTTGGGAAAGCCTAGGGTATTTTTTAAGAGTAAAAATGCATAATGTATTCAATAATCAAGTATCAATTAACTTTTCTTTCTAGTATTCTTGAAATAGAGATGGAGACGAATAAACACGCATGTTAATACCCGGAAAGAATTCTCAAATAGTTTAATTTGAGAAAAATACAATTAGATATGCTTTTTACAAAAAAAAATCATTCGAAGATGTTGGAGTTAACGTACCTTAAGTGTATTGTACGATGTCTCCGTCAACTTTGCACAATCATCCAAAGTCAATTTTATCAAGGATGGCCAGTTGAAAGTGTAAGCCGTGGGTGTAATCTTCAATAACTTTGGTAGCCCCTCGAGAAAAAGACTAGTTAGTTGAGGGAACAAAACCAATATTTCTCCTCCTTCCACTACATCCTCTTCTTCTTCCTCCTTTTTTACAATTGCTTCCAAATTCTCGCAGCCAGATATTTCCAGTGTTTGAAGTCGAGAAAGAAGTTTTGCAATGGGAGGAGTGAATACAAGTCTCAAACCATCACAGCCCCCTACAGTTAACGAACTCAGATGCTGAAAGGCGCCGGCCAGCTGAATAACATTTAATCCTTGAAGGTCGAAAACCACTTCAAGTGAGCTACAGCTCCTTATCTGAAGCTCTTTAAGATGCTCTAACTGCAGTAGCACACTTGTTGGGAAAGAAACTGTGAGGTTGTGTAATTCTCTTACTTGCTGGGTTTCCGTGTTATTTGATGTAACCTGTTGCGACCGAATTCGATAGTGAGAAATTTCAGGATATATACTCGAATACATATATATTAATTGATCTGAAAG
Organism: Lonicera japonica; assembly: GCA_021464415.1. Classification (NCBI taxonomy): domain Eukaryota; kingdom Viridiplantae; phylum Streptophyta; class Magnoliopsida; order Dipsacales; family Caprifoliaceae; genus Lonicera; species Lonicera japonica. The sequence goes on along the minus strand of CM038463.1, from coordinate 99,012,964 downwards.
CACGTACGTAATTGTTATTTAATTTCAGAACTACATTATGAACTTTGACTCTTACATAACTACATTCCTTGCGCCATTTGTACTTGCTTATACATCCGAAGAATAACTTTTCGGTTTCCTAATACTGAATTCTATCACTTGGTTTAATCAAAAGCAATTATTTACACCATCTTCTCTTGATCAAGTTTACTGTTAATTACTTGGAAAGCCTCATTCGAAAATCACTCACTGAAAATCACTGTTGGCAATTTTTTCTGGAATTCACAGTTAATACAAATCAGTTGTGATATATGTACACTCATTGATGAAGCCAGGAAATTTTTTGGAGTGGGGCACTCTTACAAAGACTTATATAAATACATATCATTGAAATAGACATTTAAGCATGCATATGGTACATTGGTATGGCATCAACTGTAGTACCTAGCTAATTAGATAAGATTTATAATATATTTTTTTAACATTTATAAGTATGGAGACTAAATATTAGGGGTGGCAATTTTAAAAGGATGAATAAACATTATGACATATATATACATACTTTTATGGATGAATAAACATTTTAAAAGGATTTGAAAAAATATGCGGAGGACTTCAGATTTTGACTAAAATATTAGAATTTTTTTTTTCTAAAAATTAATGGTTTATATTCTTATTATCACTCTGAGCCATCAAAGACGGTCGATCTTAAACTACTTGGTCCTACGCAAAATGAAAGGGCCAATTTTAATATTAAAAGTAAATAAATCTACGATATTAGTATAATATACTCTTTCCTCAATTTACAATTAAGAATTCATTTTAGTTAGATTTTAAAATATTTCTAGTAGGTTTAGCTATTTTAGATGCAAAATTTTTCGTCCAGGAAAAAAGGAGGCAAAATTGTTAATTGGTAAAATAAGAGTTATTATCAGCTGCTTATGTGTAAATTATGACTATTTACAATAATATTAGTGAATAAAACCTAGTTTTAGTGTTTTTTTCAAACACTACAAATTAATTAAACAAATCATGGGGTGTTAAAAAAGACGCCCTCCACCATAAAACTTTATACTATGTTATCTGATTATAGTGAGTGACGTGGAGACTATATGACCATTGGACTTTGGCACGGTGAGTAATTCATCCTCTAGTAACATATTAAACTTTCAAGCTCCAATACAAATTAATCCAATTGACAATCGGTGGAGTATAATAATTTGATAAATATGATTCATATTTCATATTATATTCATAATAAAGTATATTTAAAAATAAATTTTACTAAATTTTATTTGATTCCAATTTTTTTTAAATGAAAAGTAACCATTTCAATTTTTCTAATGCAAAATAATGACCCTTGTATCAAAATTTTAAATACAGTACCATTATTAACATTCAAAATTTGTCTTCAAGTATGAAAAATGTCATAATGTTCCTTACAAAAAGTAATCAAGTTAAATGTTTTCTAATGATACCGATTTGAGTTCTTGATAAAATTTTATGAAAACGATTTACTCATTATATATAAAGATCATTTCCACCAAGTTTAGTAAAAAAACAATTTCATCCTTTCAGAACTCAAACTAGACTCTATTAGACAAAATTAAATGGAACGGATAATGGAGAAAGCCAAGTCCCAAAATAATGATGTTTTTCAAAATGGCAAGGTTATAAGCACTCCACAATTTCTCTGAAACTTATCGAAAATGTCACAACCTATGTATATAAACTGTCACTAAGATACCTTCGGAATGATAGGATGCCCATTTGGAAAAGTACTAAAGCTATATACTTTCAAAAAAAGGGGACAAAATGTACTAATATTGGTTCATTACAAAAGATGGAGTTGTTTATTATATTATGATCTGGGCTTCTAATTCGGAATGGCATCATTATATAAATTGATCTGCAAACTTTTAATTAATCAACGCTGGATCTTACATATAACTAGTGGGTTGTACATTATTATTGGGCTAATTTAAGTTTTCTATAATAAATTTATGTAACTTTTTGTGTATAAGATATTATTTTAATTTGCAGTATTATTTTGATAGATTTTTTGCTGCTCTATATAAAATTAAATTGAAAAAATATATATACGAGTAGAAGCAAAATATCCGGCCCTGGTCGATGGTAATAGTTGGAGGATTAAAACTGAAGCCCCAAATGGCTTTGAGAAAATAAAATAATTTTTTTTTTCACATATATATAGAGAGATAGAGAAAGATGATTTGAAGATGTTAGAGTGAATAGTCAACATACCTGAAGTGTATCTTTCATTGTCTCTATCAACTTTTCACAATTATGCAAAGTCAACTTTTTCAAGGATGACCAGTTGATAGTGTAAGGCTTGGGTGCCATATTCAACAGATTCGGTAGATCCTCTAGAGAAAGAGTAGTTAGTTGAGGGAACAACATCATTCCTCCCCCTTCTTCTTCTTTTTCATCCTCCTTTGCTACAATTGCTTCTAAATTCTTGCATAAAGATATCTCTATTGTTTGAAGTCCCACAAGAACTTTTGCAATGGAAGGGGTGAATACATGTCTCAAACTACCACAATGATTTATAACTAGCTGACTCAGATTTTGAAAGGAGGAGCCCTGAATTACATGCGGACCCTTTTTCCACACATGTTTTAGATTATCTAAATCCCACAGCTCAACACGTTGCAATTGATTACACAGCTCTGCATTAACATTTGATCGTTGGAGGTCAAAAACCACTTCAACTGATATACAATACCTTACATAAAGCTCTCGAAGATTCTGCAACTGTTGGGGAAAGAATTAATCATCAGTTTTTTGACAAATGCAAGGATACTGCTTTATTACTACATTTTTTTTTGCTTTATTACTACATATATATACATACTTTTATGGACGAATAAAATTTTTAAAAGGATTTTAAAAAATATGTGGAGGACTTCAGATTTTGACTAAAATATTAGAATTTTAAAAATAAATAAATCTACAATATTAGTATAATATACTCTTTCCTCAATACACAATTAAGAATCCATTTTAGTTAGATTTTAAAATATTTCTATTAAGTTTAGCTTTTTTAGATGCAAAATTTTTCGTCCAGGATAAATTATGTCAAACTACAATAATATTAGTGAATAAAACTTAGTATGTGTTTTTTCAAACACTACAAAATAATTAAACAAATCACGAGTTTTAAAAAAGACGCCCTCTAAAAGACCTCTACCATAAAACTTTATATTGGTTTAATTGATTATATTGGGTGACATGGAGACATGTAACTATTGGACTTTGACACGGTGAGTAATTCATCCTCTAGTAACATATTAAACTTTCAAGCTCCAATACAAATTAATCCAATTGGCAATCGGTTGAGTATAATAATTTGATAAATATGATTCATATTTCATATTATATTCATAATAAAGTATATTTTAAAATAAACTTTACTAAATTTTATTTGATTCCAATTTTTTTTAATGAAAAGTAACCATTTCAATTTTTCTAATGCAAAATAATGACCCTTGTATCAAAATTTTAAATACAGTACCATTATTAACATTCAAAATTTGTCTTCAAGTATAAAAAATGTCATAATGTTGCTTACAAAAAGTAATCAAGTTAAGTGTTTTCTAATGATTCCGATTTGAGTTCTTGATAAAAAAATTTGGATACGATTTACTCATTATGAAGATCATTTCCACCAAGTTTCGTAAAAAAAAAATTCATCCTTTCAGGCCTCAAACTAGACTCTATTAGACGAAATTAAATGGAATGGATAATGGAAGGAGCCAAGTCCTAAAATAATGATGTTTTTCAAAATGGCAAGGTTATATGCACTCCACTATTTCTATGGAACTGATCGAAAATGTCACAACCTATGTATATAAATTCTCACTAAGATACCTTTGGAATGATAGGATACCCATTTGGAAAAGTACTAAAGCTATATACTTCCAAAAAAAAGGGACAAAATGTACGTACTAATATTGGTTCATTATCAAAAGATGGAGTTGTTTATTATATTATTATCTGGGCTTTTAATTCTGAATGGCATCAAACCACAAATTTATTTAATCCTTCTCCGACTATTTCTAATGCTATCCTACATAGTTTTTATCCGCCAGATTTATTTCCAATCCAATTCCACATAATTACTATCTTATTTTATTCGGTCATTTTCTATCATATCATACATCTTTAACCGACGTACTAAACACAACGTACCTAATGTGATACTATAAGTAAAAAATAAGAGTTGATAGCTTCTTTTAGTTATAATTTCAATGCAAGGACTCTAGGTCTAGTTAATATAAAATCAATAAGAAATTATAAAAATATTGCGTTAATTATCAACAACATACATAGATGATGAAAATGAAAATTTAACATATTTAATAAAATTAAGGTCTTAAAAAAACAAAGATGTTATGCTTATGTTAAATGGGGCCATAATGAAGCACACATTATAATTATTTCACTTTGTAAGTTTGGCAAGCATAAGTAGAAAGGATGCAAACCATTTCAATGCAGTACGTCTTTTAGTTATTAATGTTTGATATAATGTTATTTTAATCGAAAAGTTCAGCAACATTGATCAGGACGTTTCAAATAATTTTCATAATAAAATAATTAAGAAAAATTTAAATTTTGAAAGTTATATGTGATATTCTAGTACAAAAAAAGATACTACAGAATAAATTTTTTTTGTTTCACTTTGTGTAGCAAAAAAATAACTGCTTCATGAACCTTTATAATCAATTTTGATATTATAAAAAAAAAACTAAAGACTTGATCTTAAAAATATTGAGACAGAAAAATGTAAATGGCCTGGCGGGACTAGAAATATTTTCCCTTGCTTATTTTATTAGTTTTTGGGTACTAACAAAATAGGAAATTCAGTAGAGAGAAGGGAGAGCTCGAAAATTTTTGATTTGTAAGAATGATTTCCAACCAGAAGAGGGTGCGATATGATTTTTTTTTGTGATTAATGGCAAAAATTAGAACTTCTTCTCCTTCATCATATCTTCCATCATTTCAAGACATATTAAGTTAAGACGATTAGAAGACATACACATATTTATATGATTTCATGAGTTTTTCCCTCTTCAAGGGCCAAACAGAATCACTATTGATATATTGAGTGCTCAAGAAATATATGCTAACAAAATCCCATATTCTTCATTCCGGTTTCCTACTTTCTTTTTTTTATGTTAAATCTTTTTATGATGAGTTTGTCCATAACCTTGACATAAGAGATAGGAACTAACCTCGTCTTTGGTGATTTGTTTGTCTCTTTCTCGATAGTAGAGCGCGGTTGAGAATACACCAACATTTAGTATCAAATTCAAGAACAATCCAACCACCTTAGTATTAAACATAAAAATAGGTTACAACCATTCCACCCCTTTTCACTTTTCCCTGTCAAACACGTTATGAATCAAAGCATTGTTTACAATGTTCATGTATGATTTATAAAAAAAAAACTAAAAGATTATAATAGAGTTAGTAAGTCCAACCAGAAGAGGGTGCCAAAAATAAGTTATTTTAGAAGGGCCAAACAGAATTTCAATATAATAGGCCTGGTCGACCGCTTCAATCAATAAGGAAAAGATTTCTAAAAATTCACCGGGAGGATAATCAAAATCCCTGAATCGAGTGAACTGCCACAGATAACACCTATGTTATAGGATTATCTTAGGCATATCTTTACCGTAATTGTATATGTTTCCTAATAAAACACTGCCACATTCAACCTTAGTCAAACTCTTCTATTACATTGTTCTTTAACATTGTATCAAAAAACACAACCCTAACGGTGAACGTACTCTAGACATACTATTCATTGGCCGAGAGAAATTATCCTTAGGCATTCCTTTACAAAAAATCTCCTTTTGTTATATGTGTGATTAATTTTTCCTTTACAAACTTGTTCTATACTCTGGCACTCATTCATTATTGTGCACAACTAATCTACAAATTTGTTTACCGTACACAAGATCTGAGAAAATGCTTATACATAGTAAAATATACGTACTATATATAAGTACAAACCCCAGTACATATTCATTAAGCTTGAGATAATCCAATGGTCTAGATTGCACCTTACTTCTTTAAAATGGAAGTCATCAAACATTTTATTTAAAAAAAAAAACACCACTAGAAGCGAGAATGCATTATTGATTTAGGAACATAAGGTCCACTAATCAAACTGGGAACAAGGAGTTCCAGCTCTCCGAGATACTAGAAAGAAAAGCTAGCATGACAAGAAACTTTGAATAGTATAAATCATCAACAATTGAGAATCTTTTGGGTACAAGAAAATTAATAAACAAACATCCGATGGATTATTAAATTGAAAACAAATATAGTATTATAATCACACATAATCTCATTTTACGACTCCTACTTAAAAAACACGATGAAGTCGCTTTGTTTGATATGGTACTAATTTGTAGATGGATATTTTTTTCAAAAAGCTCCGACGACTTCTAATAGATTAAAAATTAGATTTCTAAATTTAATGATTCCTAATGGAATAAATATTCATAATACAATAAATCATCACTTGTATAATCTTTATTCCTAACCAATTGAGAAAGAAAAAGAAAATACAGTACGATTTACATTTTGTTCCTAACCAAAAGAATTTAGGATTTTGGGTAGAATATATTCTTAATCAAATAGATTAGGATTATAACTCAAAAGAAAATTAGGGTACAATTTATAATCTATACTATTATAGAAAATCAGTGCTCCTAAAATTGCAGGACAGTTGTGACAATAAAATGTTGCAATCTATAATTTAGAGGGTACTAGTATAAGCACCTTAAAAAACTAGTTTCAATACATGTTTTTAAAGCACGCATACATAATTTTTTTTAATTTTATTAGAACATCCATAATTATAAGAGCACCATAAAAAAATATAGAAGCACTCATAATATATCACTTAGAACCATTAAACAAAATCTAATGTATCTATTCGCTGCTTGGAAAATTATAAACCCTGGAAAAACTCTAGGCGGATCTTTTAATGTACGTAGCTTGGTGTGAGGAGTGGTTGTTGTCTCCTAAAAGAAACGATGCTCAATCTGATGCTGCCTCAGTACCTCATGTTCTATCTTTGATTTTCTACCCCATGATGTTAAGGTTTCCTACTTTCTTTTTTCTCCATAACCTTGACATCTAATTTATAGTAGAGCGCGGTTGAGAATTTTAGTATCAAATTCAAGAACAATGTATTAAACATAAAAATAGGTTACAACGTCAAACACGTTATGAGCATTGTTTACAATGTTCATGTATGATATGATTGATTATAATAGAGTTAGTAAGTTTAAGTTATTTTATTTCAATATAATAGTAAATTTAAAAGAAGAAAATTAAAGCACACGTGTATAGCTATCCTAGTATATGTGTGTGTGTAAAGCATACATATGGTTATATTATCAAAACTAAGAAAGTTATTACTCTTGCAATTAAAGTGAATTTTTTTAGTAAAAGCAAATTATCTCGTAGGAAAAAGATCTTTCTATTTCTGAATTTAATAGTGTAAATTTGCTCACAAAAAAGGAAAAGAGTGGTTAGTTCTTTTCCTAAAAACGTATTAATGTCGTTAGTTGTAAAAAGTAAAGAAGAGAAAGGCCGCGTTGAAGAGAAGAAAGGAACTCGTATCTTTAATAAGTACCTTTAAGAAACCTAAAAAAATAAATGCTCTTTCTTTTTAATTTTTTTTTCTTTTAAATAGGGTGGTAAAACTAGCTTTAAGAGTGCTTTTACCAGCACCCTAATATAAAGTACTTTTCGAAATGTTAGAGGGAATAAAAACAAATTATGTGGCCCGCGCAGTGAAGGCCTAATAACCCTTACAGTGTAAGGGTTCAAGCCCCGTAGTTAAAATTTTGAAAGTCAAAACATCTAATTTAATTTGGGACGATAATAGTATTTATTTTCATTAAAAAAAATTTGACTTAGCTAGCAAATAATGAATCTTAATTTGGGGGAGAGAGTAAATGGTAACATACCTTTGTGTTGAAGAGATAACCTTTTGAAACCAAACCATCCAGCTTTGTCAGCCAGAAAAGATTCACACTTTCCAATTGTGGAAGCTCCACTTCTTCAAAGGACTTACAAAAGTGGGCCAGATTTGGTAGACTCCAAAGTGATATGTTTTTTAAATGAGGAAACTGAATCTTTGCAATTGCAGTGGCTGCTGCCTCGTCTTCTCCTCTCTCCTTCCAAAAAATAGCATCCATCATTTTACATGTGCTAATGTTCAGGCGTTCAAGCATAACCAAACCTTTAGCAGTAGCTGACAAGGATATATTTACTAATCTACCACAGTTTTTTACACTTAGCTCTCGCAGATTGTGTGAAAGCCATATCTCTGTCAGGTTCTCCATTCCTCCAAGTTGAAGTCTTGCTATGTTATCTAGTTTAACCTGCATGCAGTGTTATTTTTATTTTAACATAAATATCTCCATTTAAATGTGAAAAAATAAAAATGGAAAAAGAATGAAAATATAATAATTTTAAAAACACATCCTATTGCGATTTCAAGAAACTAAAATCCAAACAATGCCATTTCGATCAAGATTATTATTGTTATTTTTAAATATATTATTACTTATTTTAAATGTGAGTAAGTTTGGAGGTGCTCCTATCATTGGAGGACTAAACTATAAAACATTATACATTAAAATAATATTTACTATCAATTTTTTAATTACATCACAATTATTTATAGGACTTTTTCTTAAGTATACTATTTTAATTATCCAATTCAAGTTTTAAGTTTATTAGTTAGGAATTATGTAGCTCATATCTGCAATCATCAATTTACTACACAAATTTGTTATATTTATAATTTTATTAGGTCAATAATCTCTCTTCCTTTTTTTACTCTACTTTTAATCATCCAATACTTTATAACATATCTTCTTTCGTTATGACTAATTCTAGGTACCTAGATGTATTATTTACTGAATATAAAATTGAATTGCTCTGTACATATACATAATTCATAATTATACAATGATAGCCATAATTTCAAAGAATGCAATCAAGCTGACATCGAGATTTTTTTGTATTAGGGTATCTAAGATTTTTAAAACAAATCCGTTTTATTGCATAGAAAGGTAATTCTTATTTAAATAAACAGTTAAATTGGGAAAGTCCTTTGCTCAATAATAATAATAATAATAATGCATTTCCCATATGGATTGGTCTGTATGGCAAATTTTTACTTGAAACGCACTGTGTATATATATATCATCTAAAAAATAAACAGTGGTTCATGTCACTCCTGTCAGTGCTTTACTTCCTCTGTAAAAAGACCGCATTTGCTGGTTTACCAACAAGGGCGAATCCAGGATTCGTGTGAGAGATGGAATATGTAAAAGGAATAAGTCAAAAATAAAATAAAATTATCATGACCTAAAACAATAAGGTGATTGAGGGTTAGAAACTATATATATATATATATATGGAAAGGGTGTGAGATAAATGATGTAGGGAAAGAGAGAGGGGGTTTAAAACAAAACTATGATTAGATGGAGAATTTGAACTCACGACCTATATATTAATATAAAGCACTATCACCATTTAAACCATAAGATATATATGTTTGATTGCCTTTTCATTAATAATGAACTAATATTTTGTATTTGTGCTGAGCTAAACCTATATTAATATTCTAATTGTAAAGAGAGAGAGCTGGTAGCTTGTAATTTTCTTCTCATTTACAAAGTAATACAAACACACACACAAAGGAGGATGTATTGTCAGTAAGGTATAACGGCCACTGCAGAAACGTAACTACAAACAAAAAAATAAATATGTTTTCTATCGCCTTCTTTTATTCCTTTTCTTACTAATTTTGCTAAGAACTCTAAATTGTGGGTTGCCCTAAATTTTTGGTCACCCACAGTAATAACTTTTGTATAAACTAGAAATTCTAAACATAGTTATCTCATTCAAAATCTACTCAATAAGTCTCATAAACAACAAGATCAATTGTGATTATAAGATTATATATAAAAAAATAAAATTAAAAAAATCTATATATACTAACATTTAACATGTGTTGGTATCTTACTAATTCGTTCTTTCAAATTTTGCACAAGAGTTTACAAAAGTACCATTGAAACATATATTTTTAGACTTCAAGTTTACATATAAGATTTGCATAACAACATTAACTCTTTTTCCATTTTTTTGTAGAGACAAATATGCTCTTGATTTTAAACACAATATTTTAAAATTTACATTAAAAAAATAAATATAACTTCATATACTTTTATATTAGTTAGAGTTATATTAGTATTAGTATTTCAAATATATTTAAACTCTACATTATTTGGCTAAAATAATTAAACAAGTTAGAGTTTGTGTTGATTTTAATGTTTTGTATAAGACTTCTATATAACTTTTTAACAAACTTCCCGAGAAGAAAGCTATGTAATAGAGCATATTAAAATTGCAAAGCTTTTAGCATGAATTAAAATTCTGTTCCAAAATTTACCACAAAGGTATGTATATTAAACTCTACTTTACTTCTACTTTACTTGATTGCTTTTAACATTATAAAACTAATTTGCTTATTTATAATTTTGAGTAAAAAATTATTACTCTCTTATGTCTGTGATCAAGAGTTTGTTTGGCCACCTACGTACCAAAAGAATTTAGCACAACAAATTTTTATCATATAGCTACTACATTTTTCAAAAGTATACCGATTTTATGGTTTCTACTACTTATTAATTGAATTTCCCACTTGATACTATGTTTTTGTTTATTTATTATTATTTTTATTTCACACTTCATACTAATTATTCAAATGTTACTATGTACGAATTCATTAGTACAATTAATGACCTTTGTAAACTATTAAAATCACGTGCAATGCACATGTACAAAAACTAGTATATATAAAATACCGATTAAAAATGATTAATTCACTTTGTAGAATTCGCACACTCGTTAATACGTATGTATATAAAACACAATTAATAAAATGTTTTTTTGAAAAAAGTAGAGCAATGGTTAATTCAAATTAATTAAAACATCAAACAACAAGGACGCCTACAACCATAAAGGGGGTCCAAAAGAAAAGCACATAAAAAATTCTAATGCAGATCGAAGAATAAACAAATTGAAAGTGCAATATTAGCCGTAATCCAAAAGAAAAGCACATAAAGTTTTAAACAAATTGCTCATAACGTGATAGAAGGAAGGAACATAAAAGCCAGGAGAGACGAAAAGACTCTCGAAAGCTTAATTTGTCGACTTAGAGAAGGGATATGAGTAAAAGTTGCGTGAAAAGTTTAAATTCTAACCTCAAAAGTAATTAAAAATTATAATAAAACGGTATAATATTATGTTAATAAAATTAATAAGCATCCTAGTTGCATATAAATCAATCATATATCTTAATATTAACCCATCTAAAATTAAGGTGGGCATATTTGTCCATACATATAAAAGAAAAAATACATGTACGCTCATTCGTGCTTTTATATTTAGTAAATTTAGATATAAATGCAAGCATACCTAATTTGAAATAGATAAATTTTGAACGCATTTTATAAAATACATTGAAAGAAAGGAAAATGGCTATATTTATATATTTTGGCCCTATGATCTTTTTCTGTACGTAGACTTTTTTAATTTCGCCCAATGTGCTAGCGAACCACTACGGCATGTAAATTATCAAGTGACAAATATTAAGTGTGAGATTTTAGCAAAAAATCAAACAATTGTGTAAGATATTTAGTGTTTGTGGAGCAACAAACCTTTCCGTTGAAGAAACAATGTTCGAAAGATGCGTTTTGGCGTTCTACAGCCAAATCTTCAGTCTTCGAGTAAATGCTAGTGATCCTTGGTAGGTGCCGAAGTTCCATTTTTTCCAGTTGAGGAAGCTCAATTTCATCCATAGCTTTACAGAAACCAACGAGGCTCGGTAGATCTTCAAGATACAAAATTTGCAAGTGAGGGAACTTAAATGTTTTTGCTGCTTCCTTGTCTTCACCTCCTCTCTCCTTCGTAAAAAGTTCTTCCATTGCTTGACACCTTACGACTTTAAGCCTTTTAAGGTTAATCAAACCACTGGCAATAGACAGTGAAAAGATACTTTTCAATTTCCTCATACCACTTAGACATAATGACTCCAAGTTCCGGAATGCATTAGTTGTCTGTGGACCCACTGTATTAACGAGAGACACCATCTCATCACTAGATACGAGTTCCAAATCCTTCACTTCCAATAATTCCTCTCCCTCAATCTCCTTTTGAAGATTCTTCAAATCTTTCACCTCCATATACAAAACCTTTGTCTTCTTGCACAACACATGGAATGCACCCTCCAGTACAATGCTCTTATCAACAATACAACATAGAGTGTTTTGTAACTCATACTTAATCTCTTTTTCATTGGTACCACCAAAACAAACATAGAACTTTTCCAACTTTTCCAACTTCTCCAAGAAGACCAAGTCTACTAGCGGCAAAACCTCGTAAGGTATGTCAATTTCTAGAACAACAAGATTAGACAACACTTTTAGTTCAGCAAAACTTTCATTCATTTCACCTCCATCATCACCATGTATACTAGGATTTGCTTGAATTTCTTCTTCCCAACGAATGGAAGTGCCTCTCAGGTACAACTCCTCTAGGCGCCTTAAACTTGAAAACAAACCTGGAGGTATTCTATGGAGTTTACTAGACCCTGTCAGATCCAATAATCTAAGCCAACTTAATTTTCCTATTTCTATCGGCAAATCTTGGATTTCAGAATGAGCAAAGCTTAATATTTCCAATACTTCTAGTTTTCCGATCATCGATACATCACCCTCTAGTCTACAGTGATTTAAAGAGAGAGTTCGAAGGTTTGTCAAGAATTTGAGTGACCCTGGAAGTGATGGAATGGACACATGCCTCAATACTAAAACTTGAAGCTTTCTCATAGCTTCAAAAAATCTTTTTGGGAATTTCAGCAAGTCATGATCTAAACCGACCAACTGCAAAAGCTTGAGATTTGGGCACTCTAGCCCATCGGGAAGCTCGTCCATTTTATCGCATTGTAATGAAATTGAAGTGTAGTGTTCATATGTATCTTTACTTGGCCACTCCTTAATTTCATCACCAAATTTGACCAAAAACTTACCTTCAGACGCAATTGATAGACCAAAATCCCGCACAAGGTCATGCATTTTAGCACAGTTCACGACGGTACTCTCCAACAATTTTGAATTCCTTAGCATCTCAACAAGTGAATGAGCATTTTCTCTTGCCTCATGCAATTTGTTAATGTCTCCAAACATCTTAAGGCCCGCCCCATTTCTGACCAAATCCTCAATTGAAATATCAAAATCTTCTGGAAATAAGCAACAAAGCTTAAAACAATTTTTAATTTCCTCATTTTGTAAGAAATCATAACTGATCTGCAAAGATGCTCGTACAGCGGCATACTCTCCTGTAAAGGCAGAGTCATTTAATTGTTTAAGCACCTTTTTCCAGGCCGGTCTGCTTTTATTTCCAAGCGCTCTTGCAATAGTTGTTATCGCAAGGGGCAAACGCCCACATTTCTTCACTATATCTTTTGCTATCTGCAACAAATCGGTGGCATCAGGGGGAATTTTTGAAGTCTCTTGAAAAAGGATGCATGCTTCTTCTTCAGCCAAAACTTCTATACAGAAAGTCTTATCAGTTCCCATTTGATCACAAACATCTTTCTCCCTTGAAGTTAATAAAATTTTGCAACAGGTGTGATCATTTGCAAATTGGATTCCGACTTCCTCCAAATCGAGTCTCGTCCAAATATCATCTAATATTAAGATAATCTTTTTAGGTGTACCGTTTGGTCCTTTCTGAGTAAGTCTCTGATGTAGCCGAACAGCTCTTACAGACAAATCTTGTTCTTCAAGCCTCAGACCCAACCATTCTGCAATACCACCCTGTACTTTTTTCAAGTCTGGCTGTTGGGAAACTACTACTTTCCCAACCTCATCACAAATGCCCTCTTTCGTTACCCTCTTGAAAACTTCATTAGCCAAGGTGGTCTTTCCTACACCACCCATACCCCATATCCCAATAATGCGAACCTTGTCGTCTTTGAGAGCTTTCATAACATCTTTCATAATCCATGATCTTGACTCAAAGCCCGCAAAACCATCATTGGATGTTAAAGGCATCTCCGCCTGTTGTATTCCATTTCCTCGGAATTTCACATCAATCGGAGTCTCCACCGCCGCTGGTGGAGTAGGCATTATCCCTACTGGTGTTGGAGGGTTTGCCACCTTCTCAAACTTCCCTTCAGCTAAGAGTACACCAAGATTTTGAGTTTTCTTCGAGGCTTTCCTGCTCTGCAAGTAACGTGACTTTATATTCGGGCACCACCCGTTCAAACAACCCTTCCTAACTTTTTCTTTGTCTTTAATGATTTCATTTGCATCTTCCTCGTTCTCGTTTACTTTTGTCAACCATGCAGTAACTTCAGGTCTAATGTTTTCACAATTTCTGAGGGCCGCATTGACCTCTCCTTGCACTCCAAGTTTCTTCTCGTTTAGCTTCTCAACTTGGCTACTTAGATTTTCAATATTCCTATTGTAACAAAATAGGTAGCCAAACTGTCTCCCAGTGGGAACCACCAAGTATTCCGCAATTTTGGCCAAAACAGAAACTGCAATTTCCACGGCCATTTCTTGCTTCTGTAAATTTCTTTGTACGCTTTTTTTGGGCCTGAAAACGTAAACACAATAGCAATTAGTGGAAAGGGAAAAAAATGAAAAAATGAAAAAAAAAAAAAGAAGCAAAGAGCTTAAATGGTATTGAGAAGTGACATATAATGAAGCATATCGAATTGGTGGCAAGGTTAAGAGCTCTCAACCATTGCAATTCCTCGAGTAAACTCCTATCCTCTATTAGTCAATGTTTCACATGCAACTACATTTTATTATATCTTCTGTTATATTAGGCGCAATAAAGGAATTTGGGGTTACATCTTCTGGTGCACACTTGAAATTATCAAATTACCATTTTTTTCTTTAGAAATTATCAAATTACTTCAACAAATTTACAGTCTTTTGCTACCAGTCCGAAGGTTGAAGCTCCATATATACAAAACCGTAAATAGGTATACAAATTGCACCAGCAAGATATATATATATATATATACTCGTCTGAAAGTTATGTTTATAGGAAAAGAAGAGACAAAGAAAGGGAATTTTAGATGTAAAAAAATAATTGTCGTTATTTCAAAATAAAAATATAAAATATAAAGTGTAAAGTATGTCTTCCTAAGATTTAATTTATGAAACGAGCCTTTTTAACCCCCGTTGCATCCAAGGGATAAAAACGGATAAAACAAAAACTCCTTTACTTTATTATTGCCACCCAAAAAAAATATATATGTGTGTGTTTTTTAACGCCAAATGCAAAACCATTTTCTTTCTTCGAAATTAAATTATTTTCTTTTTCCCTCCCAAAATCCATCCTCTCCGATTCATGTTCTTTGCCACCACATTTTCTCACATAGCATCGAGAGAAAATTGAAAATCAGATAGATGAATGGAAGGCACTATTAGAGCAGACGTAAGAATAAAAATAACAACAGAAAATGGGTAAAAAAAAAAAGCCCTTTCATGGGGTGCTATTATTTACACCCCTCAATGTAGTCACAAACACCACCATCTATAATTTGATAAAACTCATTTTTCAACAACCCACTTTTTTGTCACAACACGTTCTCACTTGACCATTACTTAACTTAATTATTTACTCAATGCTTAAAACATTAACCTATCTATTTATTCATTTTTTAATAAATTAATCAAACATTAACCCAAATAATTAAACCTATATCTCCCATTTCCCCCATTCACAATCACATTTCATTACTTCAAGTAAAAAGATAGAGAGAGAAGAGGCTTACTTCTTTATCATTTGAGCTCTCAAAATCAAGAAATCACAATCAAATCGAAGCACAAACATTATTGGTGGAAAGTTTGAAGCTTAGATTATGATAAATAAGAAGCAATGTTCATGAGATGGTGGAGAAATAAGAAGTTCAAAAAAAAGTTGGTGATGAAATTTCACACCAAAATGAAGCCAAAGATGTATTATAATTGTTATTATTGGTGTATTAATGTGTATATTAGCTTTCATACATCATTCTACAACATTCAAAGTGAAACTAAGATGTAATCCCCAAAATAGAGTATAAAACGGATTCTGTCTACGCTTGACTCGCTTTATATAAGGAGAGTAATCTGGTTACAACTTTCCTCAAAAAAGGCGAGTGTGTATAGACACACTCATCTCACGTGAGACGAGTGTGTGTTATTAGGCGAGTTACTTACAACAAATTCACCTAATGTGGGGAGAGTGTGTGTGAATCCACTCACCCCACATTAGGTGAGTCTAATTTAAAAATACTCCAGTACACTCTGCACTCCATTGCCTTATATTAAGTTGGTCACTTGCAACACATTCACCTAATATGGGGTGAGTATGTATGAATTCACTCACCTATCATTAAGTGAGAGACGTAAATGACTTCTTTCTTTTCCAACAGTCGCGGAGGTGGGAGACGGTTTTTATCAGTCGTCAATGGCTATCCTTCGGCGCGGAGTTGAGCGATGGGAAAGCTATAAAGGTGAGAGACGAGCGGGATAGCTACGAATGTGAAAGTTACGAAGGTGAGAGACGACCGAGAGATCTGCAAAGGTGAGATACAAGAGGGAGAAGGTGAAAGACGAGCGGGAGAATGTGTGAGATACAAGAGGGAGAAGGTGAGAAAATCTTCTTCTCTTTCAATGTTAAGTAATTTTATTTTTAATTAAAGTTTGCATTAACTTTTAATTGGGTGGTGGGTGTTTGTGATTAAAAATTGGCATGAGGGGGTGTTTGTGACAATGGTGGTGTTAGTGACATAAATGGGGGGGGGGGAGGGGGTTAAATAATAACCCCCCTTTCATGAGCATATTTTTTGAAAATAGTTAAGTAAATAATATTTTTCTGAAATAATGGCCTATTTTTAAATTTTTCAGTTTAAAAAATTTAATGAAAATTTGTTTTGCATGATATGATTTTATATTTTAACTACTATATTTCTGTGTGTCACTTATGTTACTTTAAAATAATGTCAAATAAATCATAATACAAAATAATATATTAAGAAAAAAAAAATTGCAAACTTAACTTTACATAATCTACATATATTATCATGCGAATTTTAATCAACAAATGGGTTTAAATTTGTAACTTATGAAATAACTCTAAAACATTATCAATTAAATATTTACGCATATTAATCTGCTTAAAAAAAGAAGCGCAAGCTTAATTATTTTTGCATAATACCATAAAAAATTACAAAAGGCAAATATATTCCAAAGTTAATGTTGTACTCCTCATAGAGTTCGGTCAAATACATACTTTTAATTTATAAAAATATTGTTTTCTATTTATTTTGAGGAAAACTTTCCCAAACCTATTTTTTAATATTCTGAATTAAAAAATAAACCTCCATAAACCCGGTTGAAATTCTAATATGAGATTTCTTAAATTCAGGCTGACGCTTCCGGATACGGACTCATAATTCTTCGATGGGATAGGTTGAACTATGACAAAATTTTGTACTACATTGTTTTTTCAAAGTTTAAGGAATCAATTGATTGGACTATGTAAGCTACTTCTCAAATTTTGTTTCAATGCTTTATTTAGACCCTCTCCAGAGCACTTGTTAAAAGGGTAAAATTACCCTTTTTTAACGCATAGCGCACATGCTATTTGTTAAAATGACTGGCTAAAATAGTAAAAAAATGGTAAAAGCGAGAGGAGACAAACATTTTTGTCCCACGATAGAGTCTACGTCGAGAGATACTAACAACGACCCGCGCGAGAACTAGTATATGAATTTTATTGTACACTATCAATATTATTGAAATTGAAAGTAAAGTGAGACTCTAGGGTGAAATGGGACTTAAAACCTTTTGATTATTCTTCCGGTTTAATTCGAGGGGTAAAGGAATACATCTTTTTATAAAATTTGGAAGAGATAATTTTTATAATGAGTAAAAAAATTATCAATAAATTTAAACAAAAAGTGGACATAATAAAAATTCAATACGTGTGTTTATTTTCAACCACTAAAATTTTATATGATTATTTCAATTAATTTTATATTAAATCTTTTAATAAAATTTTATACACAGTTTCATGAAAAATATAATCTTACTTAATCCTCAAAGTAAACTCCGTTGAATAAAGTGGGAGTGAAAAAGGTAATGAAAAAGAGTCAACTATGATCAAACACAGAAATATTTATAAAACATTCAAATTTTGTATATATCAATTTGTTTGAGAATAAAACACAAATGTGTGTGTTTGTGCGTGCGTGCGTGCGTGCGTGCGTGTGTGTGTGTGTGTGAGAGAGAGAGAGAGAGAGAGAGAGAGAGAGAGAGAGAGAGAGAGAGAGAGGTGGGGGGAGGGGACAAGTAGAAAGATTGGCCTGACAGCTTTTGAATATATATCTTATTTCTTACATCCTTTTTCGTTATTAAAGTTTAAATGTGGATAGAGTTAGAAAATGAAAGGAATTTTTCAATATTTTATATACATCTTTCGTAAATTCTCTTTATTATTTTTTAATATATATTTTGTGTTCTTCTCAATATTTTGAAAGTTATTGTTTCTTTAGAAATATTTACACAGTTTTATAGATAGTTTTTTTGTTATGTACCTTCAATTATTTTCTGCAAATCAAAATATTCTTTTAGAATTGTTTCTAAATTTTAACTCTTTTTGAAAAAATCATTTTATTTTCTGAATTGTCTTTTAACGCTTATATAATTTCATTAATTTAATCTATACATTTATTATTTATTGTCTAATCATGTTTAACGCACTTGCATTAAGACTAATATATATTAAAATGATGATTAGATTTGAAGAGTGAATGAGACACCAACTAAAAGGTACTATTCAATGAAGATTTAACTCTATATAAGAATCCTATTTTTTTTTTTAGTTTTATATTCTTTCATTTCTAGTAAGTTTTGGCTTTATGCAATTTTAAATTCATATGATTTATATCCTATAAATATAATCCTTGACCTTAAGGCAAGGGTGGTGGTTGCCTACCATAGACCAACCCTTCTCCTAAAAAGTATTGTATTGTTTACTAGCTAAATTAGAGAATATATTTGAGAGATAATATTGAAAGCTCTAATTTTTTTGTTAGGGTTTGCTTTGCGTGTTGTACTCGAAATTGGTCTCATTAATAATAGCTATCACCCAGTGGATTAGTGACAATTTTGTCGATACCACCTAATTGCTTGCGTGCTTGGTTAGTTGTTTTCTTTCTTAATATCTTGTTTTTCATATTACTTCAATATTAATGGTACTTATTTCTTTAATTATTGTACGTATAATTGTCAGGTCGATTTTACGCTTGTACTAAGACTTGTTCTAGTAGTATATGAGCACAACAATTCGATATCAGATGGAGGTTTATTCTTTGGGATAATTGTATGATAGTTAGAGATGTCTACTGCTGATATACCGGAAGGGGGTGACAAGGCAACGGATTAATCACCTTTGAAAGGAATGTCTGTCCTAAAATGACGGCCACAGTCAAATTCAATATAGAGAGATTTGACGGAAAGAAGACGAATTTTGTGATGTGGCAGTGCCAAATGTCCGATATTCTTATCCAACAGGGTATGCACAGAGCATTATTAGGGAATAAAGCTAAGCCCGATGAGTGGTCCGACGCCGATTGGGTTGAGTACGATAGGTATTTATACCTTACTCCAAATGTAATGTACTACGTGATGCATGAAACATCTGCCTCAATAATTTAAAAAAAATTTGAGGATCAGTATATGACAAATAGTATCGAGAATCATCTGATACTTAAAAAAGAAGCTATTATGGTATGAATTTTTAAGAGGTACATCCATGAACGATCATCTCAACGAGTTCAACAAGATAATCTCAGAATTGCAGGGGTTAGACGCCGGGATTAATGATGAGGATAAAGCGATTTTGCTTCTTAATTCACTCTCGAAATTCTATCATCATCTAACCACCACACTTATACATGAGAAGAAAAAGGTGACCTACGATTTGGTATCGTTGGTCGTTTTGACCAATAAAAAGAGCTTGAAGAAAAAGGTCGGATCCAACTCGGATGCGATATTCACTAAGGGGAAAAACGATGAGAAGAAGCGAAAAAATCAGGAAAGGTCGCGGTCAAAATCTCAGGAACCTACTGATAAGAGTTAAATAATTTGTCATAAGTGCAAAAAAATAAGAAACGTGGGTCGGGAGTGTCCAAATAAAACCAATGGCGGTGGAGAGAATAAAAGTGCGATGAAAAATGTGAGCGCAGTAACAGCACTGAAAGAAGATGACTTTGAGAGTATGTTAGTTGTAACTCCACGGGTTAACATTTCGAGCGAATAGATCTTGGATAGCGGGTGCTCGTATCATATGTGCCCAAACCAACAATTGTTCCATACCTTCACTGAGGTTAATCGGGAAAAAGTTTTAATGGTTAACAATTATGTGTATAAAACGATGGAGATTGGTACGATTCGGCTAAAGATGCACGACGGGGTGGTATGTACTCTTAGTGATGTCTAGTATGTTCTCAATTTGAAGAAGAATTAAAATTCTTTAGAGGCTCTTTATTCCATTGGGTATCGTGTAATACTCGAAGGTGATAACTTAAAAGTTCTACCGGGGACTATGGTTGTGATGCGAAAAAAGAATGAAAGTAATTTATATTTTCTTTAAGAATGCACAATGACTAGGTTTGCTTCGATTACAATTGAAGAGATTCATACGACGAGGTTATGACAAATACGATTGGGTCATACTGGAGAGAAGGCTATAACGGTATTAAGTAAGCAAAAGCTACTTAAGGGTGCGAAAATCTGCAAACTAAAGTTTTGTGCGCATTGTGCGCTTGAAAGACATACTCAAATAAAGATTGGGACAGCGGTACATTGCACAGAATAAGTACTTGATTATGTGCACACGGACGTCTGGAGGCCAACAAAGACTTAATCATTTGGTGAAAATCATTACTTTGTTACTTTTGTAGATGATTATTCAAGGAGAACATGGGTCTATCTCATGAAGCATAAGGACCAGGTCTTTGATGTTTTCTTAAAGTGGAAAGCGATGGTTAAGAATCAAATTGGTAAGAAAGTTAGAATGCTCATGTGAGACAACGGCAAGTACACTTGTGATCTTTTTAACGATTTCTGCTAATGGGAAGATATTGTTTGCCATTTCACAGTCAAGGGTACGCCTCAACAAAACGGGATAGCGGAGAGGATGAATCATACACTCCTTAAAAATGTGCAGTGTATGTTTTTCAATGCCAATTTGGATAAGCGATTTTGGGCCGAACTCCTATCCTACGCTACGTTATTGGTTAATTGTTTGCAATGCTCGGAAGTGAAATACAAAACACAT
Organism: Lonicera japonica; assembly: GCA_021464415.1. Classification (NCBI taxonomy): domain Eukaryota; kingdom Viridiplantae; phylum Streptophyta; class Magnoliopsida; order Dipsacales; family Caprifoliaceae; genus Lonicera; species Lonicera japonica. Next base: position 98,991,514 of record CM038463.1, on the reverse strand, counting down.
ATGGAGGTGTGGACCGGATCTCATGCTAGTTACAACAATATCCACGTTTTTTGTTGTCTAGCTTATTATTATGTTCGTGATTAGAAAATTGATCCTAAAGCTCGTAAGAAAATATTCTTAAGCTCTTGTGTGGGGTCAAAGGTTACAAATGGTGGTATCTTCAAAGTAAGATCATGATTAGTAGGAATATGACGTTTGACGAGGCGTTTATGCTCAAGGCATCCTCACTAGCAAACAGTAGTTCTCTAATCTCGGTTGAAAATGAGAACAAGGCGAGCAAAATAGTGGTGAAAAAAAAAGTGACTAGTCCGATTAATACTCCAGTTACAAATTTGGTGTAAGAATCCAACGAGGATGAGACGACTCTCGACAAGGGGTAGAAGATTCCAACAGCGAAATTGGGTAAACAACAAAAGATACATTCTTTGGTTAGTGGAAGAGAGCCTAAGGCTCAAAGTGCACCGATTCGATATAGGTATAAACACATGGTAACATACACATTAGTAGGTTACGGGAATGAGCCGACTTCGTATCAGGAAGTTATGGATTCTAGCAAAATAGAAAGTGACTATGGAGGATGAGATGGAGTTTCTCCAAAAAAATCAAACTTGGGAAGTATGCTATTTGACGAATGGGCAGAAACCTATCCAGTGTTCATTTTACAGGAAGGTTGGTAACTACGGGTTATATGCAAAAGGAATGAGGATTATAATGAATTCTTATCTCCGGTTGTGAAGCATACCTTGATCCGGACATTTTTTTCTATGGTTGCACAATTTAATCTCGAAATTGAAAAACTCGTTGTCAAAACTGCGTTCTTGCATGAAAACCTAGAGAAAAATATATATATCTCTCAATCGGAGGGACTTAAAGTTGTCGGTAAGAAAAATAGTGTGTAAAACTTCAAAAGTTGTACGAATTGAAGCAACCCCTGCATCAATGGTACAAGAAGTTTGACAAGTTCATAATTGTGCAGAAGTTTACTCGAAGAAAATATGATCATTGTGTTTACTTTAAAAGGCTAGAATATGGCAATTTCATCTATTTACTACTATATGTTGACAATATTCTTATTGCTTCCCAGAACTTGGTGGAGATTGACGTATTGAAAGCTTATTTAAGTAAGGAGTTTGAGATGAAATATTTTGGTGGAGCACAAAAAAATTTAAGGATGGAGATCGTGCCGGATAGGAAGATGGGACGATCGTGTCTTATACAAAAGCAATACTTTGAAAAAGTGGTTGTTCTATTTGGGATGAAAAACTCAAAGCTGATGAGTGTCCCGTTAGCACCGTACTTCAAACCCTCGACAACAATGGCTCCTAACTCCGAGGCAGAGATGGAATATATGACTCAAGTTTCTTATGCAAGTGTAGTTGGGAGTTTGATGTATGCAATGGTATGTACTCAAACGAATATTGCTCAAGCCGTGAGCATTATTAGTAGGTATATGGCGAACCCTGAAAAATCGCATTGGCAAATCATGAAATGGGTTGTACAATATCTACGAGGTACGATGGACAAGGAGCTGGTATTTGAAAATTTCAGAACGTCAACTATTGAAGGTTTTGTGGATTCGAACTATGCCGGCGACCTAGACAAACGGAGATCGACTACGAGTTATATGTTTACATTGGGTAGCGGTCCATTGAGTTGGAGGTCGATTGTCCAAAATGTGGTGGTGTTGTTCACCACAAAGGCAAAATATATTGCAGTTACTGAGGCGGTTTGGCTCCGTGGTTTAGTTAGTGATCTTGGTTTGAAACCGAAAAAAATGGTGGTGCATTATGACAGTCAGACTGCAATTCACTTGGCAAAAAATCAAGTTTATTATGGAAGAACCAAGCATATTGATGTTGATATCACTTCATCCGAAAAATTATTGAAAACGGTATTATAAATCTGGTTTAGATAAGCACCAAGGATAATCCGGCAAATATGTTGATACAGGTTGTCCCGTTGGTCAAGTTTGAGTATTACTTGACGTTGGTCAATGTCCTTCGGTGGTAATGCCTTGTCACGGGGTGACCCTCTCGGCCCCCGCGCGGCGCTCGGCATCCGGTCTCCACCCGAATCCGAGCCAGCCTAACCCAGCGGCATCACGCAGCGGAACGCGCACAAGACACCGAACAAGCCCTTCCGTACCTGCATAGATTCCCGAAACCCATTAGTACCGCAAACAAAGGACCGCTTCGCCATGCCTCCTGGTGTTAGGACTCTCACGCATTTGGGGGTGTGACAATCCTCCCCCACTCAAATCTGCAACGCCCTCGTTGCAGAATATCGCCAAAGTGGAGAATTAAAGATTTGTCTCTGTATAAGAATCATATTCCTATTTAGTTTTATATTGTCCAATTCCTAATTGATTTTGTATTGTCCAATTCTTAGTAGAAATTGTATTTTCCAATTTATAGTATGTTTTGATTTTGTGCAATCCTAGACCTATATGATTTATACCTTATAAATATAACCCTTGTTATAGGTTTTATTTGTGAGTTATATTGAATTGTTTGCTAGCTAGATTAAAGAGTATATTTTAGAGGTAATATTGGGAGCTCTAATTAGTGACTAGGGTTTGCTTTACGCGTTATACTTAGAATTGGTTTCATCAATAATAATTATCACCCGGTAGATTAGTATCAGTTTTGCTAATACCACCTAATTGCTTGCGTGTTTGGTTAGTTGATTTCTTTCTTAATCTTTTGTTTTTCGTATTGCTTAAATATTAGTGGTGCTTGCTTTTTTAATTATTGTACGCATATTTATCCGGCCAATCCTACAATTTTACTAAGACTTATTCTAGCGGTATATTAGTACTACATTCAAAACCAACCCAAGTCCATAAATTACAACTTTAAAACAGTAATATTTGAAGAGGCTGTTACATATACTCTTGTGAAAAAGAAACTAAGATTATGAGAAATTTAGGATGCAATCTATCCCTTTTTCTTTTAAAGGAACCGATCTTAGTCTGAGCTCACAGTATATGGAGTGAGACAATATCTGCCCAAAATCCACATCTTTTAAGGGGAAAAAAAGCTAAAAGACCATAACTTCTAATCTCAAATATCAAATCCTAAAAGTCAGCCAAAAAAACTTTAGTCATACTTACACAATTACGCGCGTTGACACAAGATTACAAATTGGGGCCGCCAAAGAGAAGCTCTCTGCATCATCCCAACAAAAAAAAAAAATTGATCAGATACAAAATTAATAATAACTATGTAAAGGATTTAAGCTCCCTTATTGGCTTGTTCATATTTTAAATCTTCTTTATTGGTCCATCTCATTTTTGAAGCACCCTTATTGGTTTGCCTTCTTCTTAAAGCTCCCTCATTTAAAGAGTAGTATGCCAACGTGTAAAAATGAAAGGGAAAAAAAACTCATTGACGTATAGATAAAAAAAAATTAGTCGCACGCTATATTCTTGGCGTATGTTTTGCCAAACATTATTTGAACTCACAAATATGATAATTATACTTTATTTATCATATACAAAAATTTGCCAATGTAAATGAGGATATTTTAATGAATCACAAGGACAATTGCTTATTTTTCAATGGACAATTATAATCTTGTTAAATATTCTATTTTCCTTTTTATCATTATGGTTATTAGTTAATACCAACCACCGCTGCCCCTAATGTGATTAATGGTAGTTATTTTTAAATACAATGATAGAAATATCTATCAGAGAGACAAAATGAATGTCTTAGTTTAATTTTAATTTGAATAGGATCCTGTATATTTAAAGGTCTAAAGGTCTCTTCTTTTTTATCAAAACTATTCAACTGAAATGAAGAACAGAAAAAGAAAAATGGATATTACAACAAAGATTGGTTATAATGAATTTTTGGTAGCAAATCATAATCCTTATTAATTTAGGTTAATGACCTAATCAGATAAAAATGTCGATTTTTGTTATACATGTAATCAAATGAACCCAATTTCTTCACAAGCAAATATTATACTACTAGGATTAGTTTTATTTGATGAATTAGTTTAAATTCCAAAATAAGGAGGTTCAATCTAATTATACCTAAACATTTTATACATATATTGCAGGTATTGGTTTGATTCAACAGTGAAAAACTAGGGCAACAATATAAACCTAACTTATAATCCACCAACCTAATTGGATTAAATTATCAAGATCTAGTTCATTACAGAAATTAGAAAAGCCTCCACCTCTCCCAATTTTAAGGATGCCGCCCCTTCCCTAATCTAGGAACGAAACGTTTTGCTTATTCCTAGTTTGCCCATTGTATAATTTTATTTAAGCAATACTGTTATTGTCAACTTTTTTTGAAATTGATATTTCTTTCAAACATCTTCTAATTCTTTTAAGTAGTTACTTTAATAAGGTACAATTTCACATGAAGTTAACTTTGTGACATCTATGCGTCAAAATCTTTGGAAAATTTAATATTGAATTAGTTAATGAAATTTAGGTACAAACTTTAAAAAAAAATAGAAAGGCTAGATTATGGAATTAAATACAATTAAAAAATTATGTAAAGTGCGCTTCCTTCTATTTGAATACGAAGGGAGCCTTAGTAAGGGATAAGAAGACATAAAAGATTCCACGACTTCGATAAAATATGTCATTTTAAGAGTCGTGAAATTTAAGGGAAAAATTAAGACTTTTCATAACTCCCATCACTAGCTTATTTGAAGAATTAGTTTCCTCTTAAAATAAAGGTTAACATGGCCCTTTATTCTAATTGATTAATACACTAAAATAACATGGATCCACAATTATTATTATTTTATTGTATTAACATGTGAGAGTGGAAGGAAGGTCATGTTCGCACTCACTTTAAACAAAAGGGACTATTCAATTTGAAGAGGCATCCACTCTATTCAATCGTGAAGAGTGGCTACTCACTCCTCAAATATTACTCTTCACTTTTTTATTATATGTGACGCCACGTTAAAAAGTGTCTCCTCTTTCAAATTAAAAGTAAAGGGGAAAATAAAAATAAAAAAACAGATTTGAAGAATCTTTTCTAGTTACTCGGAGACACATCACAAAAGTTACCCTTCAAAATCCCACGTAGGTTCACGCAAAGTAAAACGTTAAGACTAATGTTTATGAGATTTTTGGAGACACTCTTGTAACTCTTAAGAAAGTAAAAATAATGCTTACACACCTCACAACAAGATCACTAACTGGCTGGCGCAGCTAGATGAAGGCACTTTTCAGTTAGAAGCTCTCTGCATCATCTAAAAAAATGGATCAGCAAACCTACGTACACGGGAAACACGTGTATGTATGAATAAGATAGACAAAATCGAAGCATCTCTTAAACTGATAACTAAGAAATAGGGTAGATTGAAATTAATTACCTGAATTAAGCTAAGCCCAAGTTATAACTTTCACAACAGCAGGCAGAGTAATTGTGCAGAAAATGCACTAGCTGGCTTCCCGATTAGATAAATCCCAAGCAAAGATACAGAGCGAGAGAGAGAGTGAGAGAGTTGCGGGGAAAATGTGAAAGGGAGCAAATTATTACCAAACAAAAGCCACCATATGATTAGAGATGACTTTGCAGTTTAAAAAGTTAAAACAAATAAATGTACTTGTAAGTGATTAAATTCATTTAATTGTTGATCGATTCGGATATATTAGTTCATGTACATATGCGACTGGTTGTAAATCTATGTTTTTATCCATTCGTGTCACCCATCAAAATTATTTTGATCAAAAAAAGGAGTAACGTTATTCATCAAATGGGACAAAAAATTCATCTTTATTACAGAGTTCAGGAGATTCATATTTAAAAAGAAAAAAATATAAAGTAAAAAATCCAACAAAAGGATCAAATGAATTTAGGAAAAGCCCTACTTAGAAGTGAATGATAAGATATTTTATTTTGAAGAACTTAGATTTAATTATATACCCTATACGAAATATACAAAATAAATAAAAATAACATTATATAATAGAGTAAAAACTAAGTTATTAAAACATGCTATCCTCCCAAAACTTTGAAGAGTGGCATACAAAGAAGTTATTAGAGATGCTTGTACGAGTGAATTAGCCTATTGGTAAAAACCATCACTCGGATACGAGAGATCCAGGCTCGAGTCACACAAAGGTGGGGGGGATTAATTTTTGTTATTATAGTAAAAAGTAAGAGACTTGAACCTTCCCTTTTTTTTCATTTTTTTTTTAAAATGCGCCGTTGAAAATGCTCACATAATACAACAAAATTGAAACAAAAAAGAAAATGCTTACACAACTCACAACAAGATCGCTGAGTGGCGCAACTGAAGATGAAACTACTTTTCGATCAAAAGTTCTCTGTATCATCCAAAAATATTGATCAGTAAAGACACGCGCATTCTAGCACATAAATATATATATGCAAGAATCGCAGACAAAATCAAAACATCAAATTCCTTATGTCTCTTATATTAATAACTAAGGAATGGAGTGAATTGAAAGCGATTACTTGAATCAAAGTAAGCCAAGTTGTAAATTTTACAACACCACAAAGAGTTAATTAAGCAGATCAAGATAAATCCCAGGCAAAAATGCAAAGAGAGAGAAGTCAAGTCAAGCGCTGTGTCCAATTAAAAGAAGACCGCTGATGGGTCCCTTGCAAAGAATAATGAGGCCTCCGCTTTTCAAAAAGAAAATAGTGCATGGGGCCACTTCATGTTTAGATTATCACTAAAATACATGTTTTTCGTGTTTTGGTCGTCTTTAAATTAGGAGTTATACATATATATTGTGTAAAAAATAATTGAATTGATTTGTTCATTGTGTTATTCATGTTTAAATTGGGTCGTATTCGTGTTAACTAAAAAAAACACAACTTCATGTCGTGTCATTTTTGTGTTAACATCTATATTTTCAAATCGTATCGTGTTAAGTCAAAACACGACACAAAAACGCAATTTGCCACCCTATTCTTCATAAAAGAATGATGGAAAGGTATTCAATTTATAATCCGGTATTCCTATTCCGACTTCCCAAACTACCGCAGTGCTCTTAAGATACATATAATGTGGCATAATTTTCCCTTCTTTTTTTTTTTTTTTTGATAGAATGGCCTCTACTTTCCAAAAAGTAATGCTAGCCAATTTCAAAAAAGAAAAAGAACATGGGGATAACACTCCACTTCTGTAGACCCGTGCCTAATTACTATGTGTATTGAGAAAATTATCAAAATAGCATTAAGAAGATGGGATATTTACCAAAATAGCATAAGATTGTTTCTAATTACCAAAATTGGCAAAGGTTGTCGCAAAATTACAAAATTAGCAAATGTTGTTGACAAATTACAAAAGTAGTAGTTCCTTGACTTTTATACCCTTTTTAATTTTATAAATATTATTTTATTAATAATTTAATATTAAAAAATCTACGAGATTAATAAATACACCCACTTTAATTAAATAAATAAAATAGGGGCAATTAGTTTTAAGAACAAATATTCCTTTCTCTATCTATTTAAGAACACAACTTTTATACCAATAATTTAAGGTCCAAAATTTTGTTTAAAGTACAAACTTTTACGGATAAAGAATTAAAATTAAATTATTATAACTACAAAACTAATTTATATTATTGCTATTCCTATAATGTCACTATCATCTAATTGATTATTAAACTAATCTAAACTTCTAAAATCTTGCTAGAAACTAATATTTATAACATCAAATTCAAATTTAAACAATCAAATAACTTCTAACAACTTAATCAATTACTAAAAGATAGAAAATCAAATAATTCAAAATTTAAATTTCAACAATAAAAAAAAAATTAAACAACCTAATCAATTTGATTTGTCAGTCTATCATTCTTTTTGGGTTTTACTAAGATAATCTCTATTGTCCACTAAGTTTAACCATGTTGTTGGGTAAACTTACAAAAATTAATATTGGCATAATTTTTATAAAATAATGATTCTTTTCAATTCAATTGTAAATTAACCACCAAATTTTTACTTCTATCAACCGTCATATAATATAACAAAAAATAAGCATAAATTGTATAATAAAATAATATTTCTAATATATATAATTTATTGTCAATTATATACACTTTCCGAATTCGAGATTAGACTATTAGATTAGACAATGGTCTATAGTTCACATTTATTTTTCAGATTTGAGATTATATATACAATAATTCACTAGCTGAATTACCTGAATTAAGATAAGCCCAAGTTATAACTTTCACAACAGGCAGAGTAATTGTGCAGAAAATGCACTAGCTGGCTTCCCGAGTAGACAAATCCCAAGCAAAGATACAGAGCGAGAGAGGAGAGAGAGAAAGCTGCGGGGAAAATGTGAAAGGGAGCAAATTATTACCAAACAAAATCCACCATATGATTAGAGATGACTTTGCAGTTTATAAAGTTAAAACAGATAAATGTACTTGTAAGTGATTAAATTCATTTAATTGTTGATCGATTCGGATATATTAGTTCACGGACATATGCGACTGGTTGTAAATCTATGTTTTTATCCATTCGTGTCACCCATCAAAACTATTTTGGTCAAAAAAAGGAGTAACGTTATTCATCAAATGGGAGAAAAAATTCATCTTTATTACAGAGTTCAGGAGATTCATATTTAAAAAGAAAAAAATATAAAGTAAAAAATCCAACAAAAGGATCAAATGAATTTAGGAAAAGCCCTACTTAAAAGTGAATGATAAGATATTTTATTTTGAAGAACTTAGATTTAATTATATACCCTATAAAAAATATACAAAATAAATAAAAATAACATTATATAATAGAGTAAAAACTAAGTTATTAAAACATGCTATCCTCTCAAAACTTTGAAGAGTGACATACTAAGAAGTTATTAGAGATGCTTGTACGAGTGAATTAGCCTATTGGTAAAAACCATCACTCAGATACGAGAGATCCAAGCTCGAGTCACACAAGGGGGGGGGGGGGGAATATTTTTTTGTTATTATAGTAAAAAGTAAAAGACTTGAACCTTACCTTCTTAGGGTTTTTTTTTATATTTTTATTTTTTTAAATGCGCTATTGAAAATGCTCGCATAACACAACAAAATCGAAACAAAAAAGGAAATGCTTACACAACTCACAAGAAGATCATTGAGTGGCGCAACTGAAGATGAAACTGTTTTTTGATCAAAAGTTCTTTGTATCATTCAAAAATATTGATCAGCAAAGACGCGCATTCTAGCACATAAATTAATATATATATATATATATATGCAAGAATCACAGACAAAATCAAAGCATCAAATTGCTTCTGTCTCTTATATTAATAGCTAGCGAATGGATTTAATTGAAAGTGATTACTTGAATCAAAGTAAGCCAAGTTGTAAATTTTACAATACCACAGAGAGTTAATTAAGCGGATCAAGAGAGTTAATTATTTTTTTTAAATTAAAATTACTTTTTTTAATTTAAAAAATAATAATTTATCTCTCTCTTTATCTTTTCTCGATGGTTTCTCTCTCCCTTTGGTCAAATTCTCTCTCTATTGTCACTGCCATAGATCTCACCCCCCATTGCCTTTATTATTTGTTCAAAATGAATAAGCACGATGACCAATTTCAAGAGAAAAAAATGGATTAGCAAACCCGCACACACAGAGACACGTATATCCATGAATTAGAGACAAAATCAAAGCATCTAATTATTTCTGTCACTTCTTAAATTAATAAACAAGAAATGGAGTAGATTGAAATTAATTACTTGAATCAAATTAAGCTCAAATTACAACTTTCACAACAGTACGCAGAGTAATTGCACAAAAAAATACACTAGCTAACTTCCCAAGTAGATAAATCCCAACCAAAGATGCTGTGTGTGAGAGAGAAAGAGAGAGTTAGAGAGAGAACTGAGGAGCAAAAGTGAAAGGGAGCAAATTATTACCAAACAAAACCAATTATATGATTAGATATCACTTTGCAGTTTATAAAGTTAAAAGAAACAAATGTATTTGTAGGTGATTAAATTCATTTAATTGTTGAATGATTTAGATATATAACTTGTACAAATGTACGTGGTTGTTAATCCAAATTTTTATCCATTTGTGTCATCCAAGCATCAAAAATTATTTTGGTCAAAAATAGAAGTAAGAAATCATCTTTATTACATAGAATTCAAGAGATTCATATTTAAAAATAAAAAAAATATAAAGTAAAAAAAATTCAACAAAGCGTTCAAATGAATTTAGGAAAATCCACTTGATATTATATATCCTATAATAAAATACGAAATAACATTCTATAATAAAATAAAAACTAACTTATTAAAACATGCCATCCTCTCAAAACTTTGAAGAGTAACATTCAAAGAACTTATTGGATGAGCAGGGGAGAATTTTCATTATTATTATAGTAACAAGGAAGAGACCGAAATCTTCCATATTTAATTATATATATATATATAAGAAATGCTCTGGTAACGCAACAAAATCTAGACAAAATAAAATAAATACTTACACAACTCGCAACAAGATCCTAGTGTTGAAACTGAAGATGAAACTGCTTTTCAATCGAAAGTTCTCTGTATCGTCCAAAAATATTGATCAACAAGACAACAAACACAAACGTGCATTTTCACACATAATTACATATATGCATAAATCGCAGGCAAATTCAAGCATCAAATTACTTCTGTCTCTTAAATTAATAGCTAAAGAATACAATAAGTTAAAAGTACTTACTTGAATCAAACTAAGCCAAAGTTTACAACACCGCACAGAATTAAATTATGTAAATCAAACTAAGCATCAGATCGAGATAAGGCCACTGCTAGCTTTCGAAAAGAACAATAGTGAGATCCAAATGGCTAGCTTACAAAAAAGAAAAAGTGGATGGGGCCACTTCTTGACTAGATTCTTTTTCCTAATTATAATATAACGTGTATTAAAAATCAAAACATAGATAAGATAAAAATCATTTAATCCATCTAAAATTAATAGTTTTAATTTTATTTTAATAATTTTTATAAAATTTTAATTTTAATTTAATTAATAGTTAAAAATGAAATTTATTTTCAACTTGGTGTTTCGAAACGATGTGACTATTAATTTAAAATAGAGAGCATAATCTAAGAAGAATTTTTTTTGTTTTTTTATGCGTTTAATATCACTCTTATAAATTATAATACACATAAAAGAATGATAAAACAATAATGTGGCCTTACTTTCCTTTTTTTTAAAAAAAAAAAAAATGAAATGTCTTCTACTTTCCAAAAAGTAATGCTAGCTAATTTCAAAAAAGAAAAGGAGCACAGCGACTACACTTCTCTAGACCACAACAGCATAAAGATACGAATGCTGTGGCCTTACTCTCCCCTCCCTTTTTTTTTTTTTGATAGAATGGCATCTACTTTCCAAAAAGTAATGCTAGCTAATTTCAAAAAAGAAAAAGAACATGGGGACAACACTCCACTTATGTAGACCAAGTATTGAGAAAATTACCAAAATAGCATAAGAAAATGGGATATTTACTAAAATAAAAATATCTCCAATAATATATTTAAAATAATAATTATAATTAAATTTAATAATATTAGCTAAAAATTACTACCTTAATGATATAATCAAATTTTAACAATATTTTAACCAATAATCAAATTTACTCTCTTTATAATCAAACTTAATAACCTTTCTTCAATAATCAAAATGTGAGATGCACTAATTTTATTAGTTAAAGGAACTTTTTAAAAATTTAAATCATTTTTTTCTTTTTTTTATACCACAAAAGTCGAATGAAAAAAAAATAGCCATTGAAAAAGTTACATTATTAACTTTAATAATTTATCAAATAAATAATCAAAAAATATTTTAACTATACAATTTTAATTATTCTATTAAAATGGTCTTACGGTGGATTGTTTATAATTATCAAAAGTGGCAGCCGTTGTTGCAAAATTACAGAACTAGCAAATGTTGTTAACAAATTACGGGTCCGTTTAATAGTAATATAAAAAAAAAAATGTTTTTTATGAGAAGTTTGAAAATAAGTTGAAAGATGTGGTGAGATATTATCTTATTTTATTACTTTTTTCATGAAGAAATTTTATTTGATAGTTGAGAAAGAAAAAAATTTCACAAAAAATTATGAAAGATGGTAGACATCTACTCATAAAATGAGTATGAAATTGAGAACGTATCTTAATTTATTTTCCAACTTTTTATCAAATTAAATATATTTTTTTTATATTATTATCAAACAGAACCTACAAAATTAATAATTTCTTAATACCATTTTTTATCTTTTTCTTCAATTAATTACCTCTTTACCCCGGCGGGCCCCTTTTATCTTTTGCGTGGATTTCTTATAAACCCACTTCCTGTATTTGAAATGAATGGAATAAATCTCGCCACGTCACTACTTAATTAAAATGATAAACTAAACTCTGTCGTTTTCTGCCACACATGATAAACGTTGTAAACTTTTTCTCCTCCTACGTCTCTCTTTTTGGTCCTTTATCTCTGTCTTTTTTCTCATATGGATTCTCTCTCCTTTCGGTCATTTAGCTCTCTATTGTCACTGTTATTGATCTTAGTAGGTGTTTCTATCGAGATAAAAATTAGGAAATTTAAATTTAAATTTAATTTAAAAATTTGTATGAGAGCATAAAAATTATAAAGATAATAATAAACCTGGACATGAGTTAATCCAAATTTTATGAGAAAATTTATAAATGAGATAGAGTATGCCCTTTTTAGTCTTTTACCTTTAATTCTAATTCTATGAATATAAATAGAATAAGGGATAGCTGTGAAAGGGGGCCTCCCTCCATATCTTAGATAGGAGAATAATGAGTTAGCTAGAGGAATTATTTCTAGAGAGGGATTGGTAACTTGTATCATCATTTCAATTACCTTTGAGCTAATAAATCAAACACACACACAAACAGAGGATGTACTGTCGGAATAGTATAAGCGCTACCGGAGGAACCTATCGTACTCAAAAATCTCTTGTCTCCTAAACCATTTCCATCTATTACTCCATTGATTTTGCTAGAACTTCATCATGTGGGTTTGCCCAATTTTTGGCCATCCATAATTGGCGCCGTCTGTGGGAATCGATTGATTGGTGGAGTATTCTTGAAGATGCTAGTAAGCAAAGTGTTCTTCAGAGAAAGTCTCAATCAAAGCAATAAAAAAATACTCTGAGCATTAGATAAGATTTCTTCTCTTATTAATTATATGTTGGCATTCTTTTAATATTATTAAAATATTATTAGTTCTGTATTGCTGGGCATATTTCACAAAGGATATATATACCCAATTAACACCATGTATGTGTAGTTCACTGATCCAATGTACTCTATTTTTGTGTAGAAAATGGTTGAAAGTTCCTAAAATACGTCCAATCAAATTGATGGACTGTAGCCAACTCGGCGTCCTTTAACCTTCATTAAGATGAAAGTGCAAGAGCTATACCAAATGCTTGCTTAGTTCAGCTGGTTAGTTGCACTTCTTAGACTGTAGAGGTCGTGAGTTCAATACTCGGCTAGAACAAGTATTTTTTGCCGAGACCAATTTGCCGAGATCAAGCCCAGTGATATAAAAGAAGCGTGAATAAAGTTTCAATAATGTATCTTACCGAGATCAAGCCCAGCCGACCTGGTGATATAAAAGAAACGCGAATAAAGTTTCAATAATGTATCTTGCCTAGATGGGTAATTGTTCAGGTCACAACTTGGAGCTCGTGAGTTCAATACTCGACTAGAACAAGTATTTTTGCCCGAGATCAATTTGCCAAGACCAAGTCCAGCCAATCTGGTGATATAAAAGAAGCGTGAATAAAGTGTCAATAGTGTATTTGGCCAAGATGGTTAGGTGTTCAATTCACAACTTGAAGGTCGTGAGTTCAATACTCAGCCATGACAAAATATTTTTAATTCGGCAGAATAATTACCTAGCTCACATGGACAAGTTATGAAATATAAGTACAAATAAAATTTCACACTCACAACCCTGAAGTATAAGGTTCAACACTTAGCCACGATAAAATATTTTTAATTCGGCAGAATTATTGCCGAGCTCACACAGGCCCAGCTGATTTATAAAGTTGAAGCGCAAATAAAATTTCAACAAAAGTATCTAATTGAGTTGGTGTGCAGTTTAGTGTGTGACATTGAGGTTGCAGGTTCAATACTTAACCACGAAAAATTTATTTTTACTCGGCAGATTGTTGAGTCTAAAGAACATTTCAATTGCCAAAGTTCAACCGAGCTGGTAATAAATCAAGAAAGGCAAAAAATTTCATGCAATGAGACTTAGCCGAGTTGGTGTGCAGTTTAGTTTGTGACATTGAGGTTGCAGGTTCAATACCCAACCACGACAAAATTATTTTTACTTGGCAGATTGTTAAGTCTAAAGAACATTTCAATTACCAAAGTTTAGCCGAGCTGGTAATAAATCAAGAAAGGCAACAATTTTCATGCAATGAGACTTAACCGAGTTGGTGTGCAGCTTAGTGTGTGACATTAAAGTTGTAGGTTCAATACCTAGCCACGGCAAAATTATTTTTACTCGACAGATTGTTGAGTCTAAGGAATATTTCAATTGCCAAAGTTTAGCCGAGATGGTAATAAATCAAGAAAGGCAAAAAAATTCATGCATTGTGACTTAGCTAAGTTGGTATGTAGCTTAGTGTGTAACCTTGAGATTGCTGGTTCAACAACGACAAATTGATTTTTCGCAACAAAAGTTCATGACAACTCTTTAAAAGATAAATTTTATGACTTTTTTACTATATATTCTTTAAATTGTATAAGCATGCAAATATTTACTAGAAACATAATAGTTTCAATCAAGAATTGAAATTTTAAGTTATATGCTAAAAAGCTTAAACATGATATAATGAACATTAGAACCTTGAAATGACAAACATATTGCATGCTTGAAGACGCCTACTATTCAATTTATTTTGCAAATTATCATTGCTAAAGAAAAACTTCAATAACAACTATTCATCTAGAAAGCTTGTTATGTATTTGCTTTTGCGATATATAATTAGATTTACAAAAATTCTTGGTAATTGGAAGCCATTTTTATGTATGACATGATTAACACTTCTTGCAAATATTCATGTTAACCATGATAAAAAAAGGGAGAGATGAACAAGGTCATCATTACTTATAGCTAAATCCTCTATTTGTTTTGTGAAAGCTGAGGAGGCTTGCTGTAACCAAATCTTTATAATCAAAGATTGTCAATTTACAAAAAATGGGAGGCAAACACATAAGACATTACTCAGCCAAGGCAGTAAAACGCAAAAGTATAAGACCTTGTTTAGTCAAGGCATCAAAAATGAAAGTATGTAAGACTTTGCTCAGTCAAGACAGCAAAAACGAAACTGTGTAAGACCTTGCTCAGTCAAGGCAGCAAAAATGAAAATGTGTAAGACCTTGCTCAGTTAAAGCAGCAAAAACGAAAGTGCGTAAGACCTTGCTCAGTCAAGGCATCAAAAATAAAAGTTTGTAAAACCTTACTCAGTTAAGGCATCAAAAACGAAAGTGTGTAAGACCTTGCTCAGTCAAGGCAGAAAAAACGAAAGTCTGTAAGACCTTACTCAGTCAACCTTGCTCAGTTAAGGCATCAAAAACGAAAGTGTGTAAGACTTTGCTCAATCAAGGCAGAAAAAACGAAAGTGTGTAAGACCTTACTCAGTCAACCTTGCTCAGTTAAGGCATCAAAAACGAAAGTGTGTAAGACCTTGCTCAGTCAAGGCAGAAAAAACGAAAGTGTGTAAGACCTTACTCAGTCAATGCATCAAAAATGAAAGTGTGTAAAACCTTGCTCAATCGAGGCAACAAAAATTAAAAAGAAGGAGTGTAAAACCTTGCTCGCCAAGGCAGTGTATTAAGATCTCTCCTCGTCAAAGGCAAAATTATACTTAGCGAAGGCAGATTCAATTTAAGACCTTGATCGGCGAGGCAATTTCTTTGAAACTCTACGTTCCTTGAGAGCAATTTGTCCAAATTAAGGCCTTCCATTTGGTGAAGGCAAATTGTTGATGATATTATGCTCGGCAGATCGGCCTAGCAAGAATTTTTAAAACCTTTCTATTGTCAGAGGCAATTTTTATTACAAGTTTTATTCTTGACAAAGGCAATTTTTCAATCATAAAGCTAACACAATCTCTTAAGACATTTTTAAAGTTTAAGGCGAGACCTCTCACGGGAGCATGCTCGTTCTAAAGCTCGTTGCAGCTAGCTGCATAAATGTAAGACCTTTCTTCAAGGGCATTAAAGACTTTCTCTGGGCACAACAAAGGCCGATTAAACCGATTAAATTACCGGGTAGGCAAGGCCCAGAAAGCCACCATAAGGACCATTCCCCTGCTTTAGCCGAATCGTCTTTATTGCTTTGATAAATCGCATAAAGTTTAAACTTTTGACTTTAAAAAGTTACGAAAGCCGAGTAAGCCACAAAAATATCAGCCAACTCGGCCAAGATGATTGTTTCTGCCCTAGGGGCAAGTTGATGAGGTTTGGAGGGCCAAACAAAAAATGATGCTCGACCACCAAGTAAATTAGCCTAGCAAAAATAGAAGAAATACAAGTACGATAAAAACTCCATCCATAAAAGCCAGACAATTAATCACATATGGTAGGAGTCCTAGGCTCATTAACTACAAGAGGAGGAACTTAAATAAAAAAATGAGCCCGCCCAACAACAATAGTCACATGCTCGGCAACAGGTAATTCTTGATTTACAACAGTTGGCCTAACAGCCCGGTTAACAACAACAACAACTTGTTAGGTCGGCAAGAGAAAATGATTTAGCGAGCCGACCATTCATATATCAATGCATCTCACTTCCTCGTCACAAGATTTGGAGTTTTTCACGAAAGCTTGTTTACAACACTTGGTGAATTATTTCGAAGACTACAAGGATAAGAAAGCTGATGGTCCAAGCACATGAACTCACTTTGGCTGCCGAGCTCACGTGCTTGGGGGGAAATTGTAGGAGCATAAAAATTATGAAGATAATAATGGGCCTGGACATGAGCCAGCCCAAAATCTATGAGAGAATTTGTAAAGGGCATAGAGTAGGCCATTTTTAGTCTTTTACCATTAACCCTAATGTAACATATGTAACCTTAATTCTATGAATATAAATAGAATAAGGGATAGCTGTGAAATGGGGCCTCCCTCCTTATCTTAGATAGGAGAAGAATGAGTTAGCCACATGAATTATTTCTAGAGAGCGAAAATGGTAACTTGTATCCTCATTTCAATTGCCTTTGAGTCAATAAATCAAACACACACACACACAAACGGAGGATGTACTGCCGGAATAGCATAAACGCTGCCGGAGGAACCTGCCGTACTAAAAAATCTCTTGTCTCCTTTACCATCTCCATTTATTACTCCATTTATTTTGCTAAGAACTTCATCACGTGGGTTTGCCCAAATTTTTGTCCACCCACAGTTTGGTTTCGATTTTTTAATTTTTAAAATTTAAATTTTAGTCAATTTTTTTAATTTTATTTCAGTTCAATTTACTTTAGGTTTTATATATTTTTTTTTAAATTAAAGAAATAGTAAGACAACACTTGTTTTTATTATAAAACTATTTATTCTAAAATTTTAAATAATGAAATAATATTATTTAAATCACATATTCAATGATTTGTTTTAATTCGATGTGGTTCGGTTTTACAAAATCACTCTCGAAACCCAAACCAAACACATTAATTTAGGTTCAAATTCTTTGTTTCATTTTTAATTTTTTTTGGTTCAATTTTTTATGTATCAAATCAATTTGGTTCGCCACAACACCTTTGCCATGGCCTTTATTCTTTCTTCAAAATGAATAAGCACGACAACCAAATTCAAGAGGAAAACAGTGAAGAATTTGTTTATTGGAATTATTCATGTACCATTCCAAAATCCATTTAATTTTTCATTTCCTTCTTTAATTCCTAAATCATCTTTGAAAACTCCATTGACAGAAGACCGTAAAGGTTAGGAACTCAAAAATGCAAATTGATTAAGTTTAGATCTAAATTAACGACCTTGGAGAGTCTATAAGGATTCCTGTGATGATATTGCTATCAGTGAAACATCGAATTTCTGGTTCATTCCGGATTGACACAATCAGTAATGTTTCAAGAAAGAAAATAGCAGTGATGATATTAATTATTAAAGAGAGAGAAAGAGAGAGATAGAAATAGAGAGAGATAATATGAGGAGGAGAAGAGTAAAATGTTAACGGCACGGCGTTATGCTTTGTTAAAGAAAATGACACACTTTAGTCTATTAATTTAATTGAATAGTAACATGGCAAAATTTAGTCCATTTATTTCAAATTAGGTATTGCTCGTGCCGAACAGCATGACAATATAAAACATATTAACAAATAGAAAATAGTGAGATTGGAAAAAATACTCAATATCTAAACAACGTCCAATCTCAAATATTGATTAAGAAAACTATATATGCAACAAATCACATTATAATAGGCGGAGCTTTTTCTAAACTTACATTAATTAGTTATCATAAATAGAGATGGCAATTGATCTAATTGTCAAGCAGGGAGGGGGGAGGGTTTACTAAAGCCGAATTCAATACACCAAAAGATATATTCAACCCAACCAAATTGCTGTGATTTTCTATTGAAAAACTTGAATTTGTTCCTGTTTATAATATGCTTAAATTCGAACCCATTTCGCCACCTCGTTGAAAGAATCCAGTTCTATGACCCCCCAAAATCCTATCTTTTTTTTTTCTTAAAGGAAAACTTGTTTTGTAGAGTCGCCAGTTTGTTTTACAAGAAAAAAAACAAAAGATTGTATGAAGGACAATTCAAAAATGAATTATCTTTCATACGTTTAAAACCAGATATTCATTGATAATTTATTTTGTTAGGGTTTGGCAACTACGTTACAAATTGGAAAGGTGTTAGGCACCCAATTCGCCCTTTCAGTCTCTTAATGGATCATGTATTTAATTCTGATTTTAGATATCTTGCAAGTAATTTGAATTATTTTTACTTAGTCCTTTCTGGATAAATTTAGTTTAAAATAGTATTTTGAAATCAGGTTCGAGCTTTGCGAGCACCTGCGTATTCATTCGAAGAATGAAATCAAAGTCTCATAGTTTCACTTGTTTGGAAACTATATTTTTTTTTAAATGTGTCAAAACGTATTTTAATTTTCTTGTAAAACTTAGAAAAGCCTGATTTTGAAAACAGTGAACTTCTTTACAAGCTATCTAACTTTTTGTGTTAAAATTTGTATTTAAATGCAATATTGAAATTCAGGAGGATTATAGAAAGACGTACCTAAAGTACTTGAAGAAGAACGAAGACTGTTTGCTTACTCCTTTCTCTCTCTATAACTTTCTCTTTCTAGGATTTTCTCTCTCTAAAAACTCTCTTTCTAGCTTTCTCCCTCTCTCTAACTTTCCTTAAGAATTTTCTTTCTCTAAAAGATTCTCTAATGATCTTGACAGAGTTTCTCCTCTCTAAAAACTCTATTGAGTGTTGATGCCCAAATGAGACCCTCAAAGGTCCTATTTATAGAGAAATTTCTGCAAAAATGCTTCAAAAAGAGGCTAGCCGCACGGTTGGGAGGCGTGCGGCTGGGGCATGCGGTTAGAGGGTACGGTCAAGGCCTGCGGTTGGTGCGTGCAGTTGGAGGCTGCGGCTGGGATCTGCGGCTAGGGATAAGTCGTACGGCTGGCAGATAACTGTGAGGTTGGTTGCGTGCGGCTGGCACTGTTAAAAATGTCCCGAAACACTTAAAAAACTCAATTTTTCTAACAGGGCGCTACCCCGCACCCCGCGACCTGACCAGGCAGGTTGATCTCCGCCCTAGTAAGCGAAGTGGCAACGTTGGGCGTATCAGACTCCCGACGGATTCAAAGTCAGAATCTTTCCTAACAGTCTCCTATATGCATGATGACTCAAGATTTAATGTAAAATGTTTGTTTTATAAAAAAAACTAGTATTCACACGAGAGTCATGGATTGGGGTGTTCACACTCGTTAAGGTTGGGTTGAGCCATTTTGCCATCTTAAATCATTCACCAATATATACAAAAATAAATATTTGAAAGAATTAATGTACCCTATTATTATAACAATGGCATTATATATTTTTAAAATTTAATTGTAAACAAATAGTACCATTTATAGTGACATTGGTATACAGTTTTCTACTATCTTCTCTCTTACTAACTTCTTTTTAATTATTAAAATAATAAATCTACTTATCGATACCTATAAAATAAGATCCATTATGATTATAAAGTTATTTGTAAAAGGAAAAAAATTAAGCAATAGCTTAAATTTTTTTTTCTTTTGCACATAACTTTATAATTATTGATAAGTATATGCAAACTTTAATAATTTTTAATTTTTGTATTTAAAATTCATGTATTTAAATTTTAAAATAAAGTTAATGAGAGAAAAAGTGAGAGAGAAATAGTAGATTGATGGAATAAGAGAGAAAAATGTGTTGACTTTATTGATTTGATATTTTGAAAACATATTTGATAGCCCCAAATTTATCTTATTTATTTTAATTAAATGTGAGCCATTGATTTGATAAATCGGCGATGTGATGTTTATTTCCCTTATAATATAGGCTAGGGTATGCCCATGCCGATAGCACGAAAGAATAATTTGTTTTGTACATTAAAATTGTAATTAATTTGCTTGAAAGAAAAAAAAATATGGTCTTTAGTTGGTTGTTTGCGTTTTATTTTACACCGTATTCTACGTATCGATGTTAATTAACAGTACATCAAAAATTATATATCATAGATAATATATTTCAACTACCGCCATTAATATTACAAAAAATAATAAATTGTTAAAAAATACTAGCAAAGTATCGATAGCTATAATGTTGAAAGCATTATTTTCCAAAGACATTGCCAAAACAAAGGGAAATTATAATGTTTCTAAAATAAATGTACGTCAACATTAATTCTTATAATGTTATTTAAGAAATTTTAAATCCACTAAACAAATTATTTTAAGAATTTCTCAATTTAAGGTTTCGGTTTTCATTTGTCACATAATCAATTAGATTTATTAAAATCACACGTTACATGATAACACGATATGAATCAAGTTAAAGTTTGTATCTATTTTACAATTATAAAATTTATCTATCAAATAGGAACAATTGGGTTGCATCTCATCAATAACAAATCGAGTTATATACAAATTCAAAAAACATCACCTAATATTTAATATACGTTTAAAAAGATACAACTATCAAAGAGTGAATTCAAAGACACTCGAGCATCATTAATTGACAAATCTACATATTGGAAACGCCTAATTTCCTTTTCTCTCCTTGAAACTCGAAATTCCTTCCCCTTTCTAAATTGACAAACAATTTTCATTTTAAATAACGAAATTGCTATTATCATTTTAAATAAGTAC
Source organism: Lonicera japonica (assembly GCA_021464415.1). Taxonomy (NCBI): domain Eukaryota; kingdom Viridiplantae; phylum Streptophyta; class Magnoliopsida; order Dipsacales; family Caprifoliaceae; genus Lonicera; species Lonicera japonica. Next base: position 98,970,140 of record CM038463.1, on the reverse strand, counting down.
TTTTAGCGCTAAACATTTTTCTTTAGTTAAACTTTATATATGTATTTTTTGGACACTTTTTATGTATTGAAAATACAGAGTACTCATTTAGAGTGGTCATGCTTTAAGAAATTGTAATATATACTTCTAAAAGTTGTATGTTAATGCGAAAAGGACAAAAAAGTTTCAAAAAGTTCCAAAATTGTAATGTATACTTCTAAAATATAAACACAACACAAATAAAAATAGTTAAATTTCCCTACCCTTCACCACCTAACGATCACTGCAACTCATTTTCCCATATCTTTAACGGGAGAATTTTAAGAATCAAATCAATCTGATTGATTGTTAAAATGCCGTAAGTTCCAAAAGTTGAAATCAAATAAAAACTTAGCATAAAAAATGATAGTGAAAAAAGAAGTTTAATTAATTATTTTTTGGTGAGAGAAATAGAGGTGAGAAAGTAAACATTTAGAGAAAGAGGAAGAAAATAAGTAGAGAGAGTTAAGTCGTTAACAGACAGTAGTTTTATTAGGGTGTGTTTGATAGGCCATATTTTCCGTAAAAACTATGGCTTTTCCGCCAAAATTCTAACTTTTGTGTTGTTTCATTGCAAATATTTTTCATGGAGTCAAACTCCCACTTTTTCTACTTTTGGGCTCATTTTCCTTGTAAAGCTGAAAAATGTTTTCTTTTGGGGGGGGGGGGGGGTGGTTTAATTTTCCAGGCAATTTCTACTGTTTAAGGCTTGATGTAAATTTGTTCAAAGCTGGAAAAAAAAAAATGTTTTACAAATGAAGTAAAAAAAAATGTTTTTTTAAAAAAATGTTTTTCAATGAAGTAAAATTGTTCAAAAATAAAAAAACTGTTTTTTGATTAAGTAAAATTGTTAAAAAAAAATGTTTTTCGATAAAGTAAAATTGTTCAAAAATCAAAATACTGTTTTTTGATGAAGTAAAATTGTTCAAAGAAAAAAAAAACTATTTTTTGATGAAGTAAAATTGTAAAAAAAAAGAAAAAGAAAAAGAAAATGTTTTTAAAAAAACTATTTTTCGATGAAGAAAAAAAAAATGTTTTTAAAAAACTTGTTTCACATTTTTTTTTTACTCCACTCCAATATCAAATGAAATGAAACAAATGAAAAAAACACATTTTTTAGAAAACATATCTTAAATTCCATGTAAAAAAGATACAAGTTCCATGGAAAAATATTCAAGATCCATGGAAAATAATAGCTATCAAACAACAAAAGTCGGAAAAAGTTACAATTATCATAGAAAATAATGTCTATCAAACACTAAAAGATGGAAAAGTACACTATTTTTCGGGTAGAAAATTAAAGCAATCAAACACATTTAATTGACATTTTTCATGCAACTCAATTCTAGGCAATTCAATTGTCTGGAACTTATTTTATTTTCATGCAAATTTCATGCTCGTAATCATCCCCGTTATCAATTTTGTACATCATAGGTATTAATTTGCTCGTTGGTATTAAGTACCCCCAATTTCTTTAAGGGTGCTCATCAACTCAACTCCACTTCACCTACAATTGTAGGTTTCAAGACATGTGAATTTGATTCGGTCAAGACAGGTGAATTTTAGGCCTTAAGCTCGGTATCATCTAGAATCGATAATAATTAAAGTGAGTCCTCTAACATTCTAATTGATTTTAACATTATATAATAATACAATACGAATCAATATGAAGTTACAAGTAATTAATGGTACATTTCAAACAAATTCAGGTGCTTATCGAGTTCACCTAGTTGATAAGAAATGATAACAAATCAGTTACAGGGTTTGCCTTTAATGAATTCGAGTAATTTGTGAAACCAATTAATTTTTTTAAAAAAATTAATATAATTAAAATTTATTAAATCAAGAATGGATTTGTATCTTCTTTACGATCTATAGGGTTATCCCAACTTTTTTAGTAATTTTAATTTCTTACTCATTTTATTCAAGTGAAAAAAGAATTAGATAATTTTTTTTTTTCGCATTAATGGTTACAATTGGGTTGTATCATGTCACCTAATAAAATTTATTAAATTATTTATTTCTTAATTTAATAAAATATAAAATAATAAAATTTTGTAATTGTAAAATATCATTTTGTTTTCTATGAGAAAATTATAATGACCATTGATAAAAGTTATATAAACCGGTGCGTTTATGACATTGCTAATGACCATGATACTGTTTCTCATCAAGGGGTTATCAATTTCTACACTACATATACCAATTTTGAACACCATAGTTATTAATTTTGTACATTATAAGGTGCTCAATAAGTCCACTTCATCTACAATTTTAGCCCAAAAGGTGCGTGTAGGGATTCGATCAAACACGAAAGTAATAGACGACATTAAATAGTGAGTCATTTGAACACCACATAAAAATTAGAAATATATATATATATATATCTATTCTCTTGAAGATGAACCAAAAAATTGTCCGAGTCAATCTTTGTTTCTGCTCTCTCTGTTTTTCATTATCTTTGTCAAATTATTTCATTATGTATTTTTTGAATTAAATAAAATTTATAACCTTTTATTTAGAGTATAGTTATTGTCACTCTAAAAAAATTATTTTAATACTTTTAAAAGTCATCACAAACGTAAATAGAATATCCTTGAAAATATAAAAATAAAATAAAAAATTGTCACTAAATAGATTCTCCAAGAATGCTCTTTCTCAAAGAGAGAGCCTCTTTTCCAAAATAGAGAAAATCTTTTGAAGTAGAGAGCATTATTTAGTTTCCAACTTCAACGAAGTTCTCGACTTAGACTATTTTTTGTGTTATATTATTTTGTTACTTTTAGTATTAGTTTATCATTGCTATTGAATATGACATTTCTTTTGAGCACTTCATCTATTGGAAACTTCGAGATTAAGACACGTCTCCTAAATAATGGAAGGTCAAATGAGAATATTAATTTAAGTTTTTTTTTTATTATTATTATTATTTGCATAATTATTTATCTACTTGAAATTTTGCCAATGAGACAAAAGCAAAATAAGCGGTAAGTCTTTATAGAAAAATAAAATGAGGAATGTTTGAATTCTATGTCAGTAAAATAGAAAAGATAAAGGGGGTGAGATGTATTTTTTTTTTTTTTTTCAAAATAAGAATGTACTATCATTAATTAGTCTAAAATAAGAATGTACCATCATTAATTAGTCTCCGGCGCACATCACTTGTACTATTGTTATTAAGGAGTATTTTTGGTTGGTTAAGATAAAAATTAAGATCCAAGTTCAAACCAAATTTAAAAATCCGGTTAGGTTTTTAAGTCTTCTAAACCCAAATCAAACTTTTCAGATTAGTTTTATTCGATTTTCATAATTTTTTTAAAAATAATAATAAATTGTAAAAAAAACACTTATTTTGCTTGAAAAAAATAACAACTAAAAACTTGCTCTTACTTATTTTGGACAGAAAAAATATTAACTCTAACGTTTATAATATTGCTCCAATATTCATGAAAGCTAAAAGAGTAGGATTTTCACTACAATTTGTAAATTTTAAGAACATAAATTTTTGAAATAGTGAAGTAATATTAGTTTCGAATCATATATGAAATGATTCGGTTTGGTTTAGTTTAGTTTTACACTGGCACACCCCAAACCTGAACCAAACCTATTCAGTTTTGATTTAATTAAAATTTTTTTAGTTTTTAATAAATCAATTCAACTTGGTATGGTTCGTTTGTTCGGTTTTCGAATTCGCCACAACACTCCTAATCATTATTCTATTGGTAATTGAGTATATGCACTTTTTATGCTTAAGGTCATGAGTTAAAATCCTTCTTTTGCATTCTGGCGAGAGGGGTAAGTGATAATTTTGTATAAAAAAAATACACTGAGACAAAGAAATGTTTCAACCACGTTACAAAATTAGGAAACATCAAAGACAAATATATAGAATGTACACGCTGAAACATAAAAATACAACCAAAATAAGTCATTCCAAAAAGAATCTTCATCAACACTGGAAAACCAACCGGAAAAAAAATTACCAAAATAGGCAAAGTACAAATTTTTGTAACTTTAAATTAAATCTTCATCCAAAAAAACATATATATATATATATATCTTCCCAGTATACAACCGAGGTGGAATATATGGATTGAGACAAACTCCCTTATTATCACATGGTAGAGGACTTGGGTTTGCTTCAAAACTATACATAATGACCTGTGTTTTCTGTCAAAATGGCTAACATAAGTTGTAATTTCAGTTTATGGAACCACATATATACCAAGGATCTCCCTTATTAAAATACCGGTATATGTTAGATATCTGAGTTGTAACATGTCAACTACTTCATCCATGATTACCAAATCGCAGCAGTGGAAATACACTTAGTATGTGGCTGAATCTACTTTTGAACCAATTAAACAGTTGCGAGTTACCGCAAATAATATCCAGTCACAAACTAAAATCAGTAAACAATTGACAATTAAAATGTAAAAATAATCAGCAGACATGAAATTAAGTTTACCAAGTTTTGTAGAGGCAGGAACAACTACTCCTTCCTTTCTCATTTCTTTTCTCCTCAGTGCTCAGTCCATTATTTCTCTCCATAAAACTCTCAACCTACAAGTCCTTCCTCAAAAAAAAAAAAAAAAAAACCATAATCTGTTGATACACAGTGCGCGTAGATCCGGATGATTGATACATAGAAGAAATTAACGCCAAACATATCCAAACTTCTATCGCACTTACTCCTTCTGGCCTGCTGATGGAAATGGACCACTACAGATCTACCGGATATATTCTTAGAACCTTGAAACTAATTCCTTTGTTATTGAATCGGAAAAAAAGAAAAGGGGGAGTTGTGACTCTCATAAATTTTGAGAAAAAAATACACATCAATTAGATATATACACACAACTTCAACTAAATAATAAGAATATCAACAGAAAATAATAACTCCACTCAGTTCGTCTCAATTCACAGAAACAACCTACGTTCTTGATCACAAGAAGCCTCAGCGCTGTCAATTGAATCTCTACAAGCTTCCAAAATAACCTTTAGAAACAAATATTAACAAATAAGAAGATACAAGTAACAAATACAAACAAAGGCTCCTATATATGGAATAATAAAGATACATATGGGCTGTTTGGAAAAAAAAAAGTTGAAAAATGATTAAAAATACTAGTAAATTTTGTAAGTCGGAAAAAGAGACAAGTAATTCAGTAAAATATTCTCCAATTTTGTTCTCTTTTTTCATAAAAAAATTTCTTTACACACCACCCAAAAGGCCAAAAGTATTGGACTCCAAGGGAAAACCGAAAATGTAATAGACCATACACCAAATCAATTATCTCATCTTCCAACTTCTCACAAATTTACTTCTGCTTTTAATCATTTTCTTACTTTTTATAAAACACACCCTCTATGTTTTCTCTCCCGTCATGCAGAGATGCAACGCAACGGGGAAAATTCACTTGTCACCTACATGCATTCAATGCAAGCACTACTATGCATAAAATTACGGGAATGATTTCCCTCACTTTTAATGTGGAACCAAAGATTCCAAATCTGCAATGCCTCTCCCAAACCTTTTTAATTAGAATCATAGGTACAATACTTGGAAAAAAATTTAAATCTTCAGATGCTTTTGTAAAACTAATTATGCTTTACAATGTACAAGATCATTGAGGTATGTTGGAATTAACATACCTGTTCTCGTTAATGTCGCCTTCCTCATCATGCGTATCGATGAATGTCCGGCAACTTGTCACAATCAGTCACAGTAAAATCTTCCAAGAATGACAAGTTCAAAGTGTATGGCTTTGGTGTAATAGTCAACAAGTTGGGTAAATTATCAAGAAAAATAATAGTTAGTTGAGGGAACAAGATGATGTTGATTCCACCTCCTCCTAATTCCAGTCTACACTCTTATTCCTCGTCCTCCTCTGCAACAATTGCTTCCAAATTCTTGCACTCAACTATTTCCACTTTTTCAAGTCCCAAGAGAAGTTTTGCCATGGAAGGTGTGAATATATGTTTCAAACTATCACAGCCCTTTACACATAATGAACTCAGATTTTGAAAGGAGCCCTGAATTACACGTGCACTGGTTTTTCCATAGATGTCTTAGCTTATGTAGACTACCCAGAACAATACACACCAATTGAGTCTACAATGACGCAAGCAGTTCATAACGGACTTCATTATTAACATATAATCATTGAAGGTCAAAAACCACTTCAAGTGAGCAACCACTCTGATCAAGTCATTAAAGATGCTGTAAAAAACTTCATTATTAGCACACTTGTTGGGAAAAAAACTGCAACGTTGTCTAATTTATGGACTTTCAGGGTTTCCATGTTAACTAATGAAACCTGCAGCCACCGAATTTGATAGTGGGAAATTCTAAGAAGGATATATACTTGAAGAAGACATATGAATATACATTACCTTTTTGAAAGCACACAATTGTTATTTAATTTCAGAATTACATTCTAAACTTTGACCCATATGCATAAATGAAGTAGTTAAATTTAATGGGTATCAAGTACGAGTAAATAAATTTTTCCCTAGGGTTATAGTACTGAATTATTTGCATCATTTCTTCCTGAGTTCACTAGTACTTGCAAAGCTCGTTCATAAATCATTATGACTCTTCTGCAATTTTCATGAAATTTACAGTTTATCAAATATGTTGTCATTTAACTTCGAAAGTAAAAGCAATTTCACATATTCCTCCATTTTGAATAGAATTCAACTTTGACTTTAGTACTCCATCTGAAAATAAGATTCCAGCTTGAGTTTTACACGTCATTAAGGATATACTAATTTAAACATACTCAATGGTTAAGAAAAAAACTTGTTTACTATGTGATATATGGTACATTGATTATGTCTTGAAAAGGAAACTATACTCTTAATTTGGGCATCCCAAAAAGGAATTATATGAACTCTTAATTTGGGACAGCGGGGGTAATTTTTAAGAATAAAAATGCGTAATGTATTCAATAATTAAGTCTCGTTACCTTTTCTTTCTTGTCTTATTGACATAGTGATGAGATGAAAAAGATGCATGCTAATATTTGGAAATAATTCTCAAATTGTTTAATTTCAGTAAGAAAAAAAATTAAATATGTCACAAAGAAAGATCATTTGAAGTTGTTGTTCACGTACCTGAAGTGTATCGTGCAATATCTCAGTTGACTTTCCACAATCAACAAGAGTCAACTTTTTCAAAGATGGCCAATTGAAAGTGTGAGCCTTGTGTGTAATCTTCAGTAACTTTGGTAGCTTCTTGAGAGAAAGACTAGTTAGTTAAGGGAAGAAAATGAATATTTCTCCTCCCGATCCTCATTCCACTATATACTCTTCTGCTTCTTCATCTTCTTCCTTGTTGGAAGATATCCATGGAAGGAGCCGGTAAACCAACAAGGACGTTAACGCTTTTGCTATTAGCCCCATGAGCTAGGAACAAAATTGCTTCCTTGTGAGGGAAGGATGAACGGCCATATGCAACTGGTACTCCCCACCCGAAATCGGTAATGTTAAAAGAAAGCCTACTCCAAGAACTGATGAAAACCGTTGCAGCCAAAGACGAGTTAGCTCCTGTTACTTCCCAATAGTCTATGGTGGACCTTATATATTTATCTGTAATTATACCAATCACATCTTTAACTAATCTCATAGTATCAGATAACGGCTTTCCAATTATCTCTCCAGCACTTCAGAGAACGTGCATAAGCACGGCACCATTGCCAAAGTAACCTTCCGGTAGTGGCGGGTTTAATTTAGACCGTCCATCAACCATGAGGAGTTTTATCTGTTGATCAGGACGGAGTTTCAAGGCTTTGGTCCTTGCCCTCCACACGAAGGCCGATAGGGTTTCGAATGAGCTGGGTTTGTTGGACACCCACATTCGTCATCGGCTTTCACCTTGATCTGTTTAATCTTGTTGGGGATAAAAATGAAGGATTTGAACACGATTTATGGTTCGTCGGTGTTTGATGCATGTTCGATCTCATTGAATTCATGATGTGGGAACTCGATTTTAGGAGGGTTTCGAGCTCTCAACATGCTTCGGTAGTATTAGAGTTCGGAGCGTCCAACCCAAAACCAATTAGCAATGGGTGGATTAGCTCCTAGATCTTATATATTGCTTTGTGTGGATTTAATTTCTCAATGTGAGATTTACGGTCGCAACACGCCCCACATGTGGCATAATTCTAAGCCTAACACGTGGACTGTTTATATTGGGAGACGTGGAGCCTGTGTGGCCGTTGGGTCTTCACACGGTGAATAGCCTTTCCTCTAATACCACATTAGAGTTCAGAGCATCCAAACCAAAACCACTTGGCAATGGGTGGATCCTAGATCTTATATATTGCTTTGTGAGGATCCATTTTTTCGATGTGAAATTTATAGTCTCAACAAGTAGAGGCAGGGACGGATACTGAGAGGCAAACCCCTAGCGATTTCGGTCTATGAGTTAAAATTCCATAGCTCCATGACCATGAAGAATAGTATGGTTCCCGCATATCCTAAGTACAAATCCTCCACATTTGAACTTTGTCATCTAAAACGCGCGCACACACATATATATATATAACAATCATTACCCATAAAATATGTGGACACAACTTGGACAAGTATCCATTTTAAAAAAATGAAAAAAAAGAAAAAGGAGAAATTATCCAAGCATGCAAAGCGCAAAGTACATGATGTGTGTCCCATTTTTATCTTCTAGGGCTATGGAATATGTGGGATTGGTTGGGTTGAATGTAAACTTGTAACCATAACTAAATTGATTCGATCCTACGGTTCTGGACCAGACTCTGAGTTGACCATGGATTGGAATTGATTTGACCCAATTTTTACCAATTCTCACGTTGGCTCGGGTTCATTTTCAGTTTTTTTCTAATCAAATTATCATAATAGAAAACGAATACAAAAGATAAGCAACTAACAAATAAATTTACGCATATAATGGGTTTATTCTGCAGCAGCAAATGCTAATTACAATATGGGTTCCAACTTCCAACAAAGCTAATTTAATCATTAGTGAAGCTGAACCCAAAAATTAAGTTGAACGAAGTATAAGTATCAACACGTTAAACAGAATAAACATTAGAGTAAATATAATAATTGGGTTTGTTTGTTGGAAAATAAACGTTAAACATTAGAGTAAATATAATAGGCAGATACTAAAAAATACTTTTGGTTCGAAGCATCAGTTTTCAGTTTAGTTCTAGTAGGTTTGATTCATTGCTCAGGTTGTCCTTTTGTTTTCTTAGGGACTACAACTAGAAATAGAACCCAATTTAATTCAAAGATATCGGTTTGATTTGATTCTTCGGGTTTGTCAGTCCCGATTAACACCCTAGTTTCTTCTCATTCCCTGTGTCAGTTCGCTTTCCAAGTTCAGTCTTTGGAGCATTGATAAGATAAATGTTCTCTTAATTTGAAGAATTATGAGAGCGGGGCAATTTGAATATTTATGAATTTACAAAGGAAAGTTGACTCTTAATTTAAAAATGGGGGAATATATATGACTAATAACACATCCATCGCGTGTGTACAAAATCCAGCGCACAAAAATTAAGAATGCAATTATTCTCACTCCAATGACACGCTCTCACTTCAAAACAGTCACAAAAGCACTCTCATCAAATCTCACACAAGTGATGCAAAGGCCCTTTCAAGAGCAAGAGTGTTGAGTGCTACACTGCTACCCCATATAAATGACTCAACTAAAAATTCCTGAAAAATAAATAAAAGAAGAAATAAACTAACCAAATTATTTTTCTCATACAACAACAACAACAACAAGCCTTTATCCCACTAGGTGGGGTCGGCTACATGGATCAAACGACACCATAGTGGCCTGTCGTGAATCATATCTATAGTGAAACCATTTGCCTCTAAATCCTTCTTAATAGTTTCACTTATAGTTTTTCTCAGTCTTCCTCTGCCTCTAACAATTAGGCTTCCCTCTATATGATCAACTCTCCTTACCACAGCATCTACTGGTCTCCTCCCTACATGCCCAAACCATCTAAGTCGAGATTCAACCATCTTTTCTGTAATAGGTGCCACCCCAACTCCCTCTCTGATGGTATCATTCCTGATCCTATCTTTCCTATTTTTGCCACTCATCCATCTTAACATTCTCATCCCAGCTACGTTTAGTTTATTCTCGTGTTGGCTTTTGACCGCCCAACACTCAGTCCCATACAACATCGCTGGTCTAACCGCAGTACGATAGAATTTTCCTTTTAACTTGAGTGGTACATTTTTATCACATAACACACCCGAAGCTTTCCTCCATTTCAACCACCCTACTTAAATCCGGTGGTTTACATCTCCCTCTATCTCCCCATCTTCTTGTATAATGGATCCAAGATACTTAAACCGAGTGACTTGTGGTATGACATTGTCCCCAACTTTTACCTCTAAGTTAGGAGTGCTCCGCCTTTTACTGAACTTGCATTCCATATATTTAGTCTTACTTCTGCTTAAACGAAAGCCATGCGCTTCTAAAGTTTGTCTCCAAGTTTCCACCTTCCCATTTAGCTCTTCTCTGGACTCACCCACTAGGACAATATCATCTGCAAATCGTTTCTTCCTCCATAATATCAATGTTAAGAAAAGGGTATGAGGATAATCTACGGACGCTCATAAGCGGGGCTTGAACTTGTCAAATGTCAAATTTTGAGTAGGCTTATCCTAAAAGACATGCAAATTTGTTTAAGATATTCACTTGCAGGTCAGCTCGTAGACGCCCATAGATCCAAGTATTGCTTAAACCAAGTAATCCAACTATAAACAACTCTCCCACATAACATGCAGAATCTCCTCAAATGGCCTTCGATTTCTTGAATTCCTTAAACGAGAAAGAAAGGAAAAAAAGACGGCAATTTAGATACTATGACACAATTATTAATCAAAGCAATAAAAATTCATTACATATAACTGAAGAAGAGAAAATAAAGAGGAAAAAAGGGAGAGGAAGAAACCACATTATGAATATTATTAAAAATAATGCATTATGGGGAACTTGAAATGTATAAAGCTCTCTACTTCAGCTCAGCCAAAAGGAAATCCTAGATTCAGCATTATTGTTTGCAACTTTGCTGCGAAACAAAAGGAGTCCAAAACAAATATTCCATGATTGCATATCTATTCATTAAAGGGGTAATTGAGTAACTCCTTTTTCTAATTACGCGGTGGAACTCTTTACAAAGTTTTGAACCTCAACCTCTCACTTATGAGAAGGGTGCACTTAACCACTGGGTAATAATAAGCTCACAAGCATCGCAAATTAGAAAGGAGTTGCAAGTTTCACAAAAGTAGGGTGAGGGGCCAAACAAACCATTTTGGATCATATAAATGGATTATGTACACAGCATTATCTGCAAGTGTGATGAAAAAATAACTATTTTGAAGTACTGTATTTTCCCATTTTGTCCTTGCAAGTTTATTCTTTGTCAAAAAAAGAAGTTAAGTGTAGCATAATCAATGAAATTCAAGCCCTGCCACCTGCAAAGGTGGAATGGCTCTTAACGGACTGAGCCATTTATTTTTTCTATTTTATATCACCTCAACTCGAGTGGTACAGGCCATTTTGTGTGCAAGGAAAACTAGCCTGAAATAATTGGGGATAATACAAAAAGCTTTTGAATCAATAGGAAAACAGAAGCAATCAACTTCAGCGCTTTTGAGAATGCAGTTCTGTTTGATAGCAAACAGAGGATTTGCATGGAAAGAAATATTTTCTAGCCATTGAATTGCCTAAAAATGAATTCCATGAAAAATGTCATTTGGAGGCGTTTGATTGCTTGTATCTTTCTAAAACACAAACTTTATAGGTAGAAAGATACAACCAATCAAACACCTCCAAATGACACCAACACCCCTCTATATAGACACTATGTACAACATATATAGAGAAAGTGAGGGGAGTGTCTCGTAGACCATGTTTTATACCTAGAACTTCAATTCCTATAGGGGTATGGGAATTTGTTTTCCCACTTTTTGAGGATAAAGGGCTCGCATACAAATGTTGGAAAATTTAGCCAATCAAACACATCCAAAGCGGTAATTTAGCCCATCAAACAAACCCGTGAGATATTCAACGGCATCAATGGCAAACACAAGCATGTTAAAAATAAAGGATTTAAGGATACCTGTTGTCAATAAGCAAATTGTGGAGCTCCTTTTCTTCCCTCTCTTGACGGTACCAAGCTCTCCACATAATTAAAGGCCATCATCACACCATCATTTGGTGCTTGAAAGTACTCAACTTTTTGGGTACAAGGATCATACGAGATCAGCTTATTCGAATGCCAAATTCTCTCTTGAAAAATAAACCCACCATTTGTCCAAGATTCCAACGCATCAACTTCAACCGAAAAGGGCGCAATAGTAAAGAGCTTACTCCAAGACTCCTCAACACCATATTCACTCATTACCCATATCTCAATGCATCTCCTATCCATCTCTTCATACCTATCAGTATAAACAAACAATCATACAAAGGGAACCCTTTCGGTCCAAAAGTTCCCTTTTAACGTCATCGCCAGAACCACAAGAATCCGGCACAGGCATATCCCCAAACAACTCCTCGCGCAAATCAAACCAAACAATGATGTCAGACACCCAATTGAAAAACCTGTTAATGGAAATCGACCTATTTCTTAATCTCAAATAACCATATGGGAAGTCTACACGCTTAAACTTCCAAGAATCCAAACTCATAGTGTGCACTACAATAGGGATTTTACCCGAATTTAGTCTGAAATACTCTTGAAATTCCACAACCTTGTAATCATCCTAATCGGGAACAAAACCAAACCCTAGAATTGCTGATGAATAATACCAAATGTCAGCACTAAGAAGGAACAATTCAACATACCTAAACTTTCTAGTAGCAGGGTTCAATAAGGCCATCATTGACCTGTTATTATCGACAAGTCCATCAAGACAGTAATCCATTGCAAGAACCCCATAAAAGCATAGAATCACTAGAAGGAAATAAGCTCAGAGGGAAATCAAAACCATTTCATTGGTTGCTATTGACAAATTTATGAAGATACAGAAATATAATGAGAGAATGAAGAAGTGTGTTATTGTAGTTGTATATGTGTTTGTTTTTTGAGTATCAAACTTACAATGAGATGCCTCTTATATACACAAGAGAAGGAGGCAAGAAGCATAAACAACATAATGGATATAAACAACATAATTACATAACCAAATGATGAAAGGAAACAACATAATTAAAATACATATGAAAAGAGCATAGAGAAGGAATATGCTATGAAAAGAACATAGAGAGGGAATGTGCTTTTAACAGCTATAACAATAGAATTGTTTGGTTATGGAGCGATTGTTTTTGTTGTGATTAACAGGAGTTGTGTTTGTGGGAATTAGTGAGGTGGGTATTGATGGAATTAGGGTTTGTGATGAGGGAATTTCATAGTTTAGAAACGCACTTGAATCGAAGGAGTGATTTAGGGGGAAGCCTGGAGAGGATTTCTTCCATTAATTCCTCAGGAACAAGACGATTAGATAACATTCCCATTCCCATTCCCATTCCCATTCTCATTGCCATTGCGAAAGCAAAGGAAGAAAACAGAGTAGCTTCAATATATTTATCAAATTCAAAACTCTTATTATGCAGTGGTGGTTTTTTACTACGGCTAGTCTTATTCCTAGGAAATATTTTTTTTTTAATTATATTCCTAGGAAATTTATTTTTCAAGAAACGGGTGAATCAATTTTCTAGGTCCAATTGGGAATTCTCTTCGTGTTATCCACTCGAACCTAAACGTTAAACGAGGAGAACAAGTATTACTATTAAATTTGTTGGGCGGTGAGTGTTCATGGTTTAAAGTATATGCCAATACCGAATTAGAATATGGGGTGTTGAACTATTATTATAACACGATATAATTAAATTTGTGATATTTTAAAATATTATCGATATTTTACTAAAATCACACCGAGACATTGATATTTCACTTCGTATTGCAAAAAAAAAAAAAAAAAAAAAAAACGAAAAGGTGACTAAAGTCAGCAAGTGACATATTTGAATAATTGAATAAAGTGACTAAAGTTATAAAAATACAAAAAAAAAAAAAGTTATTGTATGTTCCAAAGTAATTTGTTACTCTTTGCTTAGTTAAATTTAAATTGGCTTAATTCTAAAAAAGAGAAGATCAGAAGAAGGAAGAAAAGAAATAAAAAAAATTAAAAAAAAAAAACAAGGGAGAAAAAGAAATAACGCAAAAGCCTGCATGCATGTTGAAAATATAATACTCGTCTCTGCAGTCTTGCTAGTAATAGAGTAGTAGACAAAAGAAAGACAAGAGGTTAAAAAAAAGAAGTTAATAAAGTCACGAGATTCTTTCTACATTCACAAATTCACAATCTTAAGGATAGACATTAGTTCATTTCTTCATTGGCTGGAAATTACAAATACACTTATCTTCATTTCTTCATATGCTTTGCCTCTAGGTATGTCTTTCTTTCCTTCTTTTTTCTTCTTTTTGTTCTATACAATATATACAAATCTAAATATAAAAATAATATATATATATAGAGAGAGAGAGAGATGAGCAGAATGGTAGATACTTCCACTATAAGTCCATAAGTGATGGTAGATACCTCTCTAATTTTACACATTTTTGTTGTGTTTAAGGACAATGATTCATCAAATATTGTTATATTAAATATATATATATACATGATGATTAATATGATAAAACACTTTATGTTCTTCCTAAATTTTTTTTCCAATGTAAGTGTTCTTTACATTATATACGAATCTAAATACAAAAATTAAAAAAAATATTTATATATAAATCTTTATTTATATATAGATATTAAAATATTTAAAAGATCATACATCATATTAAGAATTAGATTGGATTTGGAATCATATGAATGAAATTAAAAAAATAGTAATAATAAATTGCTTGTTCTTTTGTAGAATGACTCTAAAAACTGATTTAGGTTGGAAACATAGGAAAGAACTTGTTAAAGGGAATAAAAGAAAAGTGGTGTGCAATTACTGTTAGAAAATTATTTCTGGTAGCATCACCAGATTCAAGGAACATATAGCATGTATACTAGGGAATGTTGAAACTTGTCCTTGTGCACCTGAAGAAGTAACAAGTATGATGGGAGAGCTTCTAACCAAAGGTTTAAAACAAAGAGCTTTAGAAAAAAGGAAAAAAGTAAAATTAAGAGTTGATTTGCGCGGTGAAGATTTTTATAATATAAATGCCAGTGGAGATGATGGTGATGAGGAAGATATAGAAGGAATGAATTATCTTAAAAGATCACATATAAAAAAAGCAATCAAAGAAAGTAGGCAGATGGCGCATTTAGCAGAAGAGGAACGGAGACAATTTGTTTCAGGATCACAACTATCTATTTCTAGGACTAAGCGGCCACAAATGTCAAGAGCTTGGTTAGTTAAGGAAGGAGTCAATACGCCATCAATTGGAATTGATTCACAGATGTTCAAGCCTAAAAATCTTATCAGAAAACGCTGAAGGGAATGTTTTTCGCTAATGGCGTAAAGAAAGTAGGGAAGGCCATATGCAATTTTTCTCACTTCAATGCAATTCCATTAAATACAGCTGATAGTGGACCTTATTATCAAACAATGATTGATACACTTTCTGAGGTTGGCCTCGGGATTAAAGGTCCTTCGGGTTATCAAATTGGTGGTGTGTACTTAGATGAGGATGTACAGGAGACTGAGGCTTATATCAACACCTTAAGGCAAAATGGCCAGAATATGGTTGCATTATTATGTGTGATAGGTGGAGTTTAAGAACAAAGAAGCCAATTATTAACTTCATAATTTATTCAGATCGGAACATGATATACTACACCTCAATAGATACAACAAATAAAATCAAGAATGCTAATTATATATTTTCATTTATGGATAAAGTGGTGGAAGAAGTTGGGGAGAGCAATGTCGTACAAGTCGTAACTGACAACGAGACCAACTTCAAAGCAACTGGCAAGTTGTTAATGGACAAGAGAAAGCACTTATTTTGGCCTCCCTATGTTGCTCATTGTTTAGATTTAATGCTTGAAGACATAGGCAACATGAAGTCCATTAAATCTACATTGAATAAAGCCAAGTCGATCACGTCTTTCATTTATAATAGTCAAACAGTTATGAATCTAATAAAGCAGTATACCAATAATAGAGAATTGTTAAGACCGAACATTACAAGATTTACAACTGAATATATTGCCCTTGAAAGTCTTATACAGCATAAAATTGAATTAAAGCGAATGTGCACAACAAGTTAATTGGTTGAATTTAATTAATCGAGAAAAGAACTAAAGGGGGGTAGCATCGAATGTCACCGATTTAATTTTAACCGATCGATTTTGGCAACAACCGGCTGAAGTTATGTTAGTTATAGAACCATTAGTGCTGCTTTTGAAGGTGGTTGATCAAGATAAAAAGCCTACACTTTTTGTTATATACCAAGGAATGGCTATGGTTAAACTTAGCATAAAAGACAACGTTAGCAATTAAAAAAAGTACTGGAATGTAATTGAAGATAAATGCGATCGTCAATTACATGCACACTTACATGCAGCAGGTACTTCCATTTTTTGTTTAAATACTTTTATATGTTCAATGAAATTTATGATTACTAACATATAGTTATTTTATCTTATCGCAGTATATTTTTTGAATATAATGTTTCAATATAAAGGCAATATTTCAAGTGACGAAGAAGTAAAAACATGAATAAAAGAGGCTATCAAAATATTGGAGCCTGACTTAAAAAACAAGTGCAAGTAATGAATGAGATCAGACAATTTGTTAATCATAATGGAGAGTTTTGATCAGTTCTTACAAAAAAAGCAGTGAAAAGTTCTCTTCCCGGTATTACTATCTAAATTATCTTTTTAAATTAAACATAATATTATAAGCATATGCAATGTAATAATAGTTGATGGGGTAAATATTAATTTACCATTGGCCTACAAAAATAATTTTCAACATTTTTTACCTCCGGTAAAATTCCAATTTTACCCCTGGTAAAATCTCGTTTTTACCCCCGGTAAAATCTCATTTTTACCTCCTCACCTACCACACCTCACCTACCACACCTACCACATATCACCTACCACACCTACCACATCGCACCTACCTCCACCAAAGATTAACTTATGCCATTTATTTTTATCAAATTTATGGTTTTTGCCATTCTCTATTTACCTATAAATACCCTCCACCATTCATTCATTCAACACACAACAAAAACATCTCTTCTTTCTCTCTTAAGATTCATCTATCTCTTCCAAGAAATATAAAGCCATTGGCAATATAAATACAAGCCAATTCGGGAAGAAATAGAGGAGTCATATACTCTCTCTTTTCATACCCCCTAGAAATAGAAGGGTCTTATACTATCTATTTTCATACCCCAAAAAATAGAAGGGTCTTATACTCTCTATTTTCATACTCCAAAAAATACCAACAACCCTCATACACTCTCTCTCATACACAGTTTATTATTTATTCTGTTTAAATATTTGTAATCCTAATTCTATACTTATAAATAGAATTAAGGAAATTATAGAGAGAGAGAGAAGTTGGTAACTTGTATTATCATCCAAATTGATCGCCTTTGAGCTAATACAACACAAGCACACACAAAAGGAGGACGTACCACTGGAATAGCATAAGCGCTACCGGGGGAACCTACCTTAAAAAAAATATCACGTGTTCATCATTGCGCCGCATTTATTTTTTATTCACCGAT
Organism: Lonicera japonica; assembly: GCA_021464415.1. NCBI lineage: Eukaryota > Viridiplantae > Streptophyta > Magnoliopsida > Dipsacales > Caprifoliaceae > Lonicera > Lonicera japonica. The sequence continues at coordinate 98,952,369 of CM038463.1, read as the reverse complement.
ATTCGCTTATTAATTGGTTAATTATCTATTTCTAGATTTTGACACCATCAATAGTAATAATTATACTTATATATCTTTTTTTACTTATAGTAATAGTAATATTAATATATCTTTTTTTTACTTATATTTATTTTTATGTAGCTGAGTAGTGGTATAATTATGGAGAATCGGCCCCTAACCTCGTGCACATTGCCATAAGAATCCTAAGTCAAGCATGTTCATCTTCTGGTTACGAAAGAAATTAGAGCACGTGGTCAATAATCCATGTAAAACTTCGCAATCGGTTAGCAATGACAAAGTTGCATGAACTAGTGTATGTGCACTGCAACATGCTCCTTAAAGTTAGAAATGTGATGTACATGAGTGATGCAGACGATTATTATAACCCATTCGACCTAAACAATATATTTGATGATGGTGATATATTGGATGAGTGGGTAAGGGAGAATGAGGCAGGGGTCTTAGAATCTGATGATTTAGCATGGCTGGATGAGGGTATTCAAAAAAGCGAAGAAGAGACGGAGGGTGGTTTCTGTCGTAAACAACCTCAAAAACCTATTGTTTTCTTAAGTGATGACGGATGGGATAATGATGATGATGCTAATAATGATGGTGGATGAGGGCTAAGTAGTGGTGCTATACGAGGTACTAATAGTGGTGGTAGAAGTGGTGCTTACAAACCTGATACTGATAGCCAACATGATGATGGTATGTCATGGAGCGAAGATGATAATTATTATGTTACACAAGACATAAACCATATATATTGACCTGGAATAAGTGAGTAGCGTAGGCATTTAGCAGATCTAACCAAGTTCCCTAGTTATGATGAGTATTCTAGTGGCTATGATCCCTATTCACAAAGCTATCGGCGCATTAATGACCAACTGCAAAGCTTAAACTTAGGCCAACACTATTACGGTGGATATGAATACGACGATGATTATGATAGTCGTAAACATAGGATCTCTTGAGGCAAAATATGTAGTTATGGTTTTGGCACTGGTTATGGAGATTCTACACAAGATTATGCTAGTATTGGAGGATTAAATAATAGTATTGCTGCTCATGGTGGTTATTATGAAAGTGATCGTGAAACGTACCATGATGGATCTTCAGATGGCAGCGATTATTGGGGATTTAGGTACCTCATCAACCAAATTTTCCTGATTATGGGTCATCTAGCCATTCCTCTCATCTTTACCCCACAAGTGCCAATTCTCAACCTCTTTTATATCCCCATTCTTCATCACTGGAATCCTTGAGTAATGATGATAATTCTAATCCATATCATTATTCTAGGCCTAATTGAACTTATATTTAAGATATTTGTGTGTTTATAAGATTGTATTATTATATATTTATTGAATTATGATGTAGTATTATATTACCAAGTGCTACAGATAATGATATTTCGATGTAGGCTAGGTAATTTGTACTAAATAATGTTATTATGCATATCTAATTGATCAATCTTATTAATCTTATACTTTAAAATTTTTTCATATTTTTTTGTGATTTTTTGGGGCTTTTAAATAATGAATCGGTCCATATCGCCGAAACCAAAACTAATATTTGAGTTAAAAAATGAGTGGCCGAGTTGGCCTCCGAAACCATGACTTTGAACCATGTGGGTGTTCCTAATCATTCAATCGAGTTGAGGTGAATCGAGAGGTCTCATGTTTCTAGTTTAGTTAATTTTTTTAATGAATTGTGCTTGACCCGACTAAGATGGGGTTAATAGATATGTCATTTTGTCACTTTAGAAGATTGTTTCATTTATCTCCCAAAAAAATTTAGGGTGATATTATAGGCACTCGGATTTTGTAGCTAAAACACCAATATAACTTTAACACTACAATTTTAAAATTATTGGCCATAATACCCATATGGTGACACCCTAAATTTAGGCACCGATGCGGTGTCTTGTTATTGAACTTTGACATTTAATTTAGTTACCTTCTACCGACTTGACATTCGACAAACTTTGCCTGACTCAATCTTTAGAAATATTTCAGTGAAATTTGAAAGGTTATCGAATTTTAATCTCTAACTCGGTAAACTGCCACTGAATATTGACATTTAAGTCAACAACTTGCGATTGACTTGTATGTTTTGTATTGGGGCAACCAACTCTTAATTTGTAGCCACAATACCAAATAGTTATATTTTGATTGCTCCTGTAAAAAAAAACCTTGTTTTAAATTTTTGGTATTCTAGCTACAAAAAAGGAATGTAAACTTTCTTTTGCAACATTATATTTTGTTTTCTTTTTGCTTAATAGAATCACAAAATGGAGTTCACAAAGGATGTTAAATAATCTCGAGCTTGTAAACTAAACTACCTCTTTCAATTTAAAATGATAGCTAAGCTGAAAATGTACATTCTTTGTAAAATACCCCTGTCAAATCGTTTCTTCCATTCAGGTTCTTTTCGAAACCGTAATTTTGTATCAATTTACTTTACATGTGTTTTAATAACTAATTCTTATAAACTGGGTTTTGTGATGGTACCTACACATGTATACATGCCCATAACTTTTTTCGGGTTCATTTGGTTGCATATATTGTTTAATTTTAAAAAAAATTCATTCATAATGAATGGATGGTAAATTCAAACACTTATAAATAATTCGATATTGATATTCATAGAGTATTTGGAAGACTTAAATGAGAAATTCCAAATTTCAAACGTATTAATTGTTAGAATACCTTGAATACCTTTGGATTCTTTCTTTCCTTTCTTTTTCTTGGATTCCTTGAATACCTTTTCTCTTTTCTTTTCTTTCATCTTTTATATTTATTCTTTTTCACCAATTGTCATGATTTTCCATTCCTTTGTAGTAGTATATATTAGTCAGTTTTGTATCTTAAACATAAGATCGTAGGAACAATGTAACCCATTTGGGATTCTTGATTCATTAATATAATCTCTCAATTTCCATCTTGTATATATTTTCACTTGGTATTAGAGCGTTATATCCCGTTGTCTGGGTTTTATCGAGATCGGCTTCGTTGTTAAGCTGCCGTCATCTTCGTACCCTCATTTTTGTCATCTAAAGAGTTATGTCCATTCGTTTATTTTACTCAAACGATTTCCAAAAATACCAAACATCTATCAAACGATTCCTCTCTTCCAGATGATCAATTTAGAGTTTGAATCATCATTTTTGGCCAATCCACGCTCTCTCATGCGCCTCCAAAAGCACCAGCGATTTAAGTTGTTCAGATCTAGATCTCGGCTGTCCAAATCTTAACCTACAAGCATCCGATCACGAATTTTCTTGGACCAATATCTTTGTCTTGCCAACACGAGAACAAGGCCACCGAAATCACCTCGAAATGACGCTCCATGCGCCCTCAAGCGCTGCTTGAAGATTCACGCTCGACCTATGCGCCACCACGCGACACCTGTTCAACTACCGTTAACTTTAACGACGTTACTTAACGGTGTTAGCCGTTACCGTTAAAGTTAACGGTGCTACTTAAAGGCGTTAGCCTTTACCGTCACCGTTAACGGCGTTAGCCTAATGCCGTCAGTTTTAACGATGTTACCCAAAAGTTTTTGATATTTACATTTTGACCCCCAGAAGTTTCTATTTTGTGCTCTTTGGTCCAGATAAGTTTCTATTTTTTGCATTTTGGTCCAGATAAGTTTCTTCCTTTTGCATTTTGATCCAGAAATATTTGTTCCTTTTTAATTTGCCCCCAAAGTCTCTGTTTAGCCCAAAAATCCCTAACTTCTTCAATTTAAACCTAAAATCTTGAGTTATTATAAGTGAATCACAGATCCCAAAGTTTTTTTTCATTTGCAACCATTCAAAAAAATGTTCAAAGAAACGGTTGTCGCGGTTTCACCGTGCAGAGAAACGGCCGTCGCGGGCTCACTGTTCAAAGTTTATGGTTTTCCGTTTTGGTCTATAAAGTTTTAAAGGTTTCTGTTATTTTCACTTTAGCCCCAGACCTTTTGGGTTATTGTCATTTTGACTTCAAAGTTTTTGGTTTTGAGTTTTGGTCCAGAAAGTTTCAAAGGATTCGGTTATTCTCAATTTGACCCCCTCAAGTTTCTGTGACTTGCATTTTAACTCAGAAAGTTTACCCAAAAATCATCCACGCGCTCTCACGCGTGGCACTTCTACTTGAAGCCCCATCAAGTCCAAATCCAGCCAGAAGATAATTTTTCAAAAGCTTCTGACTTCGAAATCCGTCCCAGGCTATAAGCTTCCTGTCCAATCTCCCTCTTCATCACCCTGAAAATTCCAGTATCCTTATCAAAATTATGTTGAAAACTTTTAGTTGTAGAGGTATTCCATATGCTGTTTGCGCTTATTGCCACATATTTTGTCCTCCATCTTGTGAATCGGCTAAATTTTTTTCAAATGTGATTAATCGTCCATATTATTTCACAATCTTCTCTATTTTTGAGATAAAGAATGTTGCATTTTTTTGCGACGTGTTCCCGAATACAATCATTTTGAGACTCTCATGTCGTTTCTTTTTGAAGTTAGGGCGGCGAGAGTCGAGAATCCCATTGGTGGTTGTACTACTCTCATTGTTTCTCTTTAATAAAAGGTAGAAAAGTTGCAATCACGGGTGACAGCGTTAAAAGCTTTGCGGTCACGGGTAACGAAGTTAGAGGCTCGACTAGAAGGAGAGTATTCTAGCGCTAACATATCCCTTTCCTTTGCTCCTCTTGGAAGTTCCTTAATGTTCCTATCGTCGGCAGAGAATATTGCACCTGATATTATTCCGACTACTGTGAATCTTCCATAACCTGGGGTTCTTCTGATCGATGAAGATTTGTTGGGATATCCTTGCTCTAGAGGCTTATTAAGGCTCTTCACGTCGACATAAGAAGCTGCACTTGATATCTTTTCGACTACCGTGAATCTTTCAGAACATGGGGCTTTGCCAACATATCCGAATATGTCAGATTACCAAGCTATTTTGGAAGGTTTTTCAGGGGGATCTTCTCAAGTGGGTTCTGTTGTGGAGGTTCCTGGATCAACCAATCCTGATTTGACAGTTTTAGGATATAATTCTTTTGATTATTCTTCTTCTGACCTCAGTGCTATTTTGAATTTTGGTGCTGATGATCTTCAGATTCTTTCCCCTTTTTCCCTCCACCTCCACATTTATCAGTCAATAGCATACCGTTCAGCTTTTTAATAGCTATTTGGGCAGCTTTTTCTTCTTTATCTTTCCATTATTTCTCTTTAAACTCAAGTTGGTCTCTTCATACCACCTTGAGTTTGAGGGGGGTGTTAGAATACCTTGAATACCTTTAGATTCTACCTCTGGATTCTTTCTTTCCTTTCTTCTTCTTGGATTCCTTGAATACCTTTTCTCTTCTTTCATCTTTCATATTTATTCTTTTTCACCAATTGTCATGTTTTTCCTTTCCTTTGTAGTAGTAGTATATATTAGTCAGTTTTGTATCTTAAACACAAGATCATAGGAACAATGTAACCCATTTGAGATTCTTAATTCATTAATATAATCTTTCAATTTCCATCTTGTATATATTTTGATTTTAATATGGGGTTAGCTGATCCCACTTGGCTTTAAAAACATGCATTTAAATATAAATTTTCTTGGGGTAATTATATATTGACATATATAATGCAATATATCTAATCTTTGTGTTGTATGTATCAATTAACTGTATAACATTTAATTTGTGCCAACTGCTCAGCTGCTCCACATGATTTTCAAATTAAAAGTAAGAAAATGGAATCTCTTGAAATACTTCCCGCAGATGGTACTAAAACCTTCATCTAGATTTTATATGCACATGTAATACAATATGTATTGGTCATGTTCACATGCACTAAACCACTTTTTAGACATTCAATGCATCTCTGCTCTATATTCCTTCTTTCTTATGTGAGGCTTTTGAAAAGCTGTAGAACTTTAGCTATAACAAACCATCTCATTCTTGCTTTATATATAATCCCCACTATTTCCTTGAAATTCAATAGTACGATTACTTGAAGTACGTTGTATTAGTAGTAGCATACTATTACTTGAAGTATGTTGTAGTGGTTGTTGTTGTTGTAGTAGTAGTAGTAGTAGTAGTAGTAGTAGTAGTAGTAGTAGTAGTAATGTTGCCTAGTGGTGGTCTACTCGAGGATGTAATGGTAAACATACTTTTTGAGACTTCTAGTCAAATCTTTGTTTTAACTCAGATCCAGTGGCAAAGCCAGGAAATTGATTAACGAGGGGCAAAATTTGATCGAAAATCAAAACACACTAAATCATATTTAAAGCCATAAAATTTGAACGCAGACATAATACTATTAATAATAAAAGTTCATATGACTTAAATAACAAATTCGAACAGTTATGATAAATTACAATAACATTCTACGATTTTTCATATTTTGGAAATATTGGTGAATGACGGTGGTAAAAAAATGGTGTAGATAAAGAGAGGTGAGTGAAAAAATGGAAATGGCGACTGGTGAAAGCACTGAAGCAGCGGCAAGCAGAAGAATAAAAGAAATGAGTAGCAGCACCTTTTTAATTAATTAGATTTAATATTTATAAAATGTTCCTTAAGCTTCAGTATCTTACAGTTAGGTCCCCTCAAGTTTATTTGTATGCACATAAGTCCCTAAAATTTATATATATATATAAAAAAATGCCCTGACCCAAAGAGGGGCAGCTGCCCCTGCCCTTACACAGTTTCGCCCCTGCTCAGATCCATTTGCAAACCCTAGTATGTGCTACTCACAGGCTCTAATTTCATCATAACATACTTCCGTGGTACTAATGTTGATAAAGTCCTTGTTGTGAGCGAACCTGTGCGCAGCTGTGACAATCACTTCCCTGCACTCACTGTGTGTGGCGAAGATGAAATTGCAAATGATTTGCCTTTGTGGACATTTCATTTCAATTATAGTGAGTATATAATAATTGTGGGTTCACGCAATGGATTGGTGTGTATGTAAGGTATTATCAACCATAGCCTAGCCATAGTGTTTGGAATCCCGCTACAAGACAATTTAGGTTTTTTAAGCCACACAGCTTTCATGGTATTGCTTTTCTCCTAGACTCTCATGATTACAAGCTTCTGGCATTTTGGGGTTCTTAGCTCTCTTTTTCTATTTCACCTCAATCTTCCACTCACCGAAAAATGACTCTCCAGCGAACCCACTTCACCGTCGTATTCTTCCTTTACCTGTTAGCCCCATTTCTATCTCTCGAATTTTACAAACGCAAACACAAAATTGATAGTCCCATCACAAATGCCTACGACCTTATCTCACCGAAAATCTTTGTAACCGGGAAAAACAGAGCATCTGGGTCTCTTCTTATCTTTCTTATTAGCAACCAAAATTTTAACACCAAAAGAAATCTAGTTTGACAATTTGGTCTAGTAAGGGACTAAGATGATGGCAGCGGAGAGGAGGGTATTGAGTTAAGTGGTGGAATGGAAGGTGGGGCCAACGAGCTTGATTGTGCGAGGACAGAGAGATGAATGGAGGAAAGGAAGGAGAAGGGGGAGGGTGGTGGGGGAGGAGAGAGAGAGGGGGGAATATGTGGCTTTTTATGATGTGCTATTTTTATTTTAGTTTTTTTAATAAGCCACATCAGATTTTACTGTCCACATTAGCATTCCGTTAAAATTTAATAGATGAAAGTTACATTTCGGATGTACCTTAAATAACGGCCAAACTTTATTGGTACTTTTAATGGAAAAAAAGTATAATGACTTAAGTGAAAAACGGGATAAAGTACATTGCTATTTTTGGTCATTTAGCTTTCATTTAATGCTCAAACATGAATATTGAGTATTAAAGCGTTTGTGCTTAAGTCTTGCAAGCCACACCTCTCGACATTTCTTCTTCCCCTTCCCATTTCTCTTATTCTTTGTTCTTATTTTATTGTTCTCCATCAATTTGATATCAAAAATATTGATCTCTTCCCCCCTTAATATGTTTTTCCTTTCTTAAATCTACCCTATCAAATTTTTCTCCAACCCAACCTTTCTTCCAAACCCTTTAACAATTATCTAACCAATTAAGAGATTTTTCATCATGTAGCCCTTGCTCGGACAAGCTGTTCTTGTATGATCCTAGTTATAATCCAATAAAATGATTTTTTTAGTTCCTAAGACTAAGGATTTAATTAATGCCTTAATTATATTAAGAGCCTAGTGCATGCAGTGCTAAAAATGAGTGAGTTTTTTCTTTCTATTTTTTTTTTGGTCGAGGAAGGGGGAAGAGAATTTGGTTTGCCCCCACCTACTCTAAGAGCAAAGCACTTTATATTTGGGGTTTTTCAGTGGAGGCCTTACCCTGTAAAAAGGCTCTCTATCTTGTAAGTACTGTCCATTTCCTTTCATGTTGTTTAAAAGAGAGCCTGAAGATGTTAAGCATATCCACTTAACTTGCCAGTGGGAAATCAGGTTTAGTACTATAACCTGCTCAATATCTCAACAAATTTGCGTTCAATCACTAAATTTGATACTAGGTTGCTTGATATTCTCGAGTCGTTGGACAACATTATTCTTAACGGGGTGAAAGCTTCATTTTCAGATTACTTATTATACTAATTTTTGTTGGATAGCTATGAACTACTTCATGTTAAACAATGTTAATCCGTCTCCGTCTTTGGTGATTTTCAAGGATGTTAATGCAACAATTGATTTCGCTTCAAGCTCTCAGAGCTTGATGAAGTCTGTTTCAGACATTGTATCTCCTGGTCCCAATCCTCCTTTAAGGTCAGCGCCTTGTCCAGGTAGTTTTAAAATCAATTGCGATCGTACTATCTCCAATAGGCTCCATGTCGGTTCTGCAGCCTTTGTGGTTAGAGATGAAAAAGGTTCTTTTATGGATGGATTTGTGGTTTCTTTCCCTACTGTTTCACTTGTCTTTGCTTAAGCTAAAAAGATTTTGAAAGCCTCGTTTTTTGCTTTCTGTCGTCTCTTGATGCCGTGGACCATTGAGTCAGATTGCAAGGTTATCATTGATGTCATTCTAGGTCCCCCCCTCTTATTTACCTTGGGATAGTTCAAGGGTGGTGGAAGCGATTTGTGTTATTTTTCACAAATTTTTTAAATCATGTGAATTGTTTATTGAGCATTTGTGGATTTAAAATTTCATGATTTTTAATTTAGGCGTTCTAAGAATCTCATATATTTTTATAACTATATTTATAAATCATCAAAATGTAGTAATACAAATTGAGTTTGAGTTGGTTTCTTATGCATTTATGTGCTTTACTAGAGAAAGTATTGGCGACGAATAATGAATGATAAATAGAATTAAAACTAGATGGATTAACTATATAATTCAACGCGGGATTTTTGAAAATCACACCAACTTACTGAGATCTTGAAATCCCATGGTCCAAGGAATTCAGAATCTTATAAGATTTTTGAGTCTTAGGCTGTGTTTGATGCGTAGGATAAGAGGGTGGGATAGGATAAAGTTATCCTATCCCACTTTATCCTATCCCATGTTTGGTGTTCATTGGAATTGGATATCGGAGCGGATTAATTATCCCACTAAAGCTTTTTATCCCACTAAGAGAGGCATTAACGAATCCCGCCGAAGAGGGGGGATTATTTTATCCTGTCTTAATGGGATTAAATAATCCTATCCGATTCTCTAATCCGATGCGTTAAATACACCCTTAACGTATTTAAATAAATGATAGATTAATTCCATAAATCATAAGATTCTTTAAATCCTTAAATCTTGCAAAAAGAACTGTGCCTAAAATGTTTCACTTTCAAATAGAATTCGTAATTTCAAAGAAAAGTGAGTAGTAATTTGGTTGTTGCTATTAATTTTGCTTTATTCGGGAATGAATTACTTGTGAATAGTGAGTCATATAATTATTGTGCTCCCTCCGTCTCAAAATGATAGTTCCACTTTGACTATATTTTATGTTTTCAAAGGAAATGGGAGTTTCAATTGAGACATCATGAAAAAGAAAATGAGACTATCAATTTAAGACGGATGTACATAACATTTTAATCATAAATTAAGCGTACTATTTTGCTTTACTAAAAAATGCATTTTTTATGCAAGTACAGGGTATTCAAGAACCCAAATGCCATATGAGACTGTTGGGGAGCGTGAGAGCCCTAGTAATGTATTAGGGTGGAAGTTTGCAATTCCAGGACAAGAGCCGGCTAGAGGGGGAGGCAACCTAGGCAAATGCCTAAGGCCCCACTTTAAGAGTGGGCACCAAAAAAATAATTATAATTAAATGTATCTAATTGTAAGAAAGAAAAGTTGAGGGGAAATTTAAAAATTAGAACATACACATTGAAATTAAAGTGAAGAAAGAGAACTTGAGAGTGCACTTTGCCACTTTTTCACTTTAATTTATTTTCCCCTCCACCTCTTCGTGACCTCTCCTCCTACTTTCTCAGCGACCAATGAGGCAACAAGCACTCCAGCCGACCACAGCTCCACCGGCGTCACTCCTCACTTCCGACCAACGACCAAGGTTAAGTGGTTAACTATTTCTTAAATCTTAAGCCCTAAGTTATGAACTTTTCCTAGATCAATAACTGGTATGTCTTTGCAAACTGAAATAAAATTACCTGGCATTCTCTCCAATGGCATTATTTGCAGGCATGGATTGGACATGGTTAGACCAAGTTGAAACAAGTGAAGCCATAATGTACGCAAGTTGTGATAGTAAAAGGCATATAGAAAAATGGGTTTTTATAAGGTACAAAAGTATCACATTTCTTGAATTATTTGATAGATATATTTTGAGATAAATGGGCAACCGGTTTGTCTGTTTAGGATTCAAAAGAAACAAATAACAAGAAGGCATTACTTTCATTGATAATTACTATGCTTTATTGCAACAAGCTATATATTGTAATACTACAATTTATATGTATGTCCAAATTATTAAGAAGATTTAGTAGGTGGACTTAGTTATGTTATTAACATAAAAAACAAAGCAAACACCTTAATATCTTTGTGTATATATTATTTCAAGAAAATAAAAAATATAGAGATGTTATTATTTGTTTTATCATGTCTTGTTGCTTTATATTGTTTATATGATGCTGCTCCATTTTTTGTTGGACTAATCTTCCAATATAATTTTAAAAGGGAATATGGTTCTCTTATAAGTTTATCGAATTTTCTGCCCTCGGAATTTTCCATCATAACCAAAGGAAGGAAATTAAAATTCTTATAATCCAAGTGAGAGAAACAAAGTACAATTTATTTGAAATTCTTCATGATACATAATACAAAAGATACTCAAACATTACAATGCTTATGAGCTTATACACAAATGTTATCATTTTTTTCTACATATAAACGACTTAAGCTTGGAGCTTATAGGACTCCAATATAATATAGCTTCAAATTCACCATTTTTTGCTGCATGCACAGGTGCTAAGGAAATGTCAGCAACAAAAAGTCTATCCAACAATTTAGAAAAGATGGTTGGGACAATTTCCTTGCACATGTGTTGTCTGTTACTATTAGCCAAGATTCTTGGGTCCGCCCCTGTATATAGCACGCAAAATTCTGAGTTTCGAGCGCAAAGTTATGATCGAAATACCAAGCTGGCGCCTTAATAATAAAAAGCATATTTTGTTTGGGTCTATTTTTTGGAGCTTTTTGGCTTTAAATTATTAATAATGTTGTAAACTATGAGAAGGAGAAAATTATGTTCTATATTATTAAATAGAATATTACACATATATATACAAAAACTCACATATAAGTAAGGAAGCAATTTTACTAATTAGGATCCTTTAATTATTTACTTTCCTTTATACATTATTTATAACTCGTAACACTCCCCTTCAAGCTGGAGCACAGACATTGATCATGCCCAGCTTATTACAAAGATAATTAACCTGAATCCCAGTTAAGGCTGTTGTGAAAAGATCACCAAATTGTTCTCTAGTCTTCACATATCGTGTGGAGATTAAACCTTGCTGTATCTTCTCACAAACAAAATGGTAATTAATTTCAATATGTTTCGTGCGTTCATGAAACACAAGATTAGACGCAATATGTATGTCAACTTGGTTATCACACTATAATTTTGCTAGTATTGAAGTCTTAATCCATGTTTAAGTTAAGAGTTGATATATCCATATTATTTCACAAACCGACTGAGCCATAGCTCTATATTCTGATTCTGCACTGGATCGTGACATAACATTTTGCTTCTTAGTCTTCCATGAAACCAAATTTCCTCCAACAAAGACATAGTAACCTGATATGGATCTTTTATCCACCTTGGAACCTGCCCAATCTGCATCCGAGAAACATTCAATACGAGTGTGCCCATGATTTGCGTATAAGATAGCACGTCCAGGTGTTCTTTTCAGGTAACACAAAATTTGTTCTAACACTGCCCAATGATGAACTATTGTGGATGACATAAATTGGCTCACCACACTAACATAATACGCAATATTCAGGTGAGTTACTGTAAGATAGTTCAACTTCCCCACCAATCTTCTATATTTTTTAGGATCCTCGAATAGTTTACCATCTTTTGTCAACTATACATTGGGAATCATCGGAGTACTACACGGCTTTGCCCCCAATTTCCCGGCCTCAATTAATAAGTTAAAAACATATTTCCTCTGAGATAAAAAGATACGCTTTTTACTCCTTGTGACTTCGACACCCAAACAATACTTTAGTGTCCCTAAGTCCTTTGTATGAAACCGAGCATGTAGAAAGGACTTAAGAGAAGAGATGCCCGCAGTATCACTCCCAGTAATGACAATGTCATATACGTACACAATTAATAAAATGATACATTCTTTAAATTATTTGTAAAACACAGAATGGTCAGACTTACCTTTCGCCATACTAAACGTCTCAATAGCTTGACTAAATTTTCCAAACCAAGCACAAAGACTCTGTTTCAAGCCATACAAAGATTTACGAAGATGAAAAACTGATAATCGCTCAATTTTGTAGTTGGTAGCGCCATTTTAATTGTGATTATCACGTTTATCTTAACCTAGATAAATTAAATTAACCCACTTTTTGTGCACGCACTAAAAATATTAAGAATTATTTTAACATGGCTCAAAATAGCCTTTTCTAGTGTCTTGATTATGCCCATAGATTTTGAAAGCAAGTTGGGGAGCTTTGGGAATTGTTTAAGAAAGATAGAAGTCAAAAGAGAAGAATAAAGTTTCCCGAAGCAGTCCTCTGATCAATCAGAGGCCACCTTTTAGTGCATAATCTACTCTCTGATCAATCAGAATATCCTCTGATCGATCAAAGCCAACCTATCAGGGCAAAATCTACCCTCTGATCAATCAGAGAAGCCTTTGATTAATTATAGGCCTTTCAGATCATAAAGTACATCCCTCAAAAGCAGTTTTTTTCACCTTTTGATGCATGGAAACTCACCAAAAGTGCTGGACTTTTCATTTCTATATAGGATCAGGTGCTTTTCCTTTGGGATCTTTAAAAAAGTGTACTAGAATACCCATTTTTGGGCATTGCTCTCCCATTATTTAATTTCTCTTTGTCCCTCATGTAAAGAAGGTAATTTTTTTAGATTTAGACTCAAGTAATATACGAAATTTTCCTGCACTTTCTTTTTCTATCATTTGTAAGAAATCTAGTTAGAGAAACTCTTGAGAGAAATGAAGACCACTTTAATGGTTTTTGTTCATACAACTATCATGGAGTATGTAATTTCATTGCTAAGGCTAAAAGATGAAGCTTGCATTGCATTAATTATGTAAGTTTGTTTTTCATTCCATTGTTATTACTGTTAAATACTTGTTGAATCGATCATCTTCTCCATTCAATCAACCATTCATAAGTTAGTAAGATAATCTTCATAAAGTGATTTGACTTTGTATGCCTTGTATATATAGATATCAAGCATTAATGAGGAGTTGATACACTTGTGTGTTTCTTATTAGCCTATGTCCATTCCTTCTATGATTAAGATACTTTACATTGCCAAGCATGTTTAGTCTTTGAATATTCATAGAAATACCATAAATTTGAGATTACAATCCTTGAATGCTTTAATGATATGTTAAGTGCTTTATACACTTTATGTGATTTTGAGACTCAATATTTTCTTAGTTAGAGTATTGCCAAGGAGGATCTCTTAAGTTTATGCCATAATCAACTCCACTAATCACCTTAAGGATTCAATTTGTATTTATCAAATGTGTCTAAACCGGATGATTTAATCTCCACTTAGACCTCCTAATCTTAGACAAATGAAATGTTATGATTTATTGAGCTAAATATTTTAGTTGGCCATTTTCATAATCAAGTCAATTGCCTAGGGAAAACTAACAATCAATTCTCAATGCCTAGTTTAAGTTTATGCCTTTTTCTTTTGATGTATCTCAAGTTTGCATCTTGGTTGAACATTATATAAGAATGGGTTGCACTTGCTTCACACCCTTTGTTACAAGATAAAAATGAGAGATACATTTGTGTTGAGTTTTACTTACACCCTTTCTTTATATGGCATTTATATGGAAATGGGTTGCTTTGGCTTCACACCCATTTGCTTAGAAAAGTGCACTTAGGAATTGCATTGAGAATTTTGAATGAGATTAATTTTACAAAACGTTGCAAAGCAAATGAATTTTATAATGCCTTAGCCTTTTCTTATCAATTGATACATCACTTAAATTTTTATTGCAAGACGTTAAAATTAACAATTAAAATCAACCAATCAAATTCTCTTAAACAAAACTTTGGACTCGTAATCACCGCATCATCTTTTCGACTATCCTTATGGTTCGACATTTGGACTTATCAAGTATTATAACTTGACAACCTACACTTGGGTTCCTAATCACGAAAATATTTTTGGCGTGTCACAAACTTTCTCATATTCCCCCTGAGCAACAAACCCAGGAGGTTACTACATATAAACCTTCTCGTGAAGATCACTATGAAGAAAAGCATTCTTTATATCGAGATGTTGCAAAGGCTAATGATGACTAGCGGCCAAATAAATAAATAACATGATAGATGTTAATTTAGCAACAGGTGAAAAAGTATCAGAATAATCGACTTAATGGGTTTGAGTATAGCCCTAAGTAACAATGCGGGCTTTCAAATGAGCAACAAACCCATCAGGATTGACCTTGATGGTGAACACCCATTTGCATTCGATAGCTTGTTTCCCTGCAGGTAAAGTAACCAAGTCCCATGTACTATTCATATCTAAAGCATTTATTTCCTCTATCATTGCATTACATCATCCAGGATATGATAAGGCCTCGTGGACAGTTTTAGGAACATATATAGAATTAAGAGATGTAATGAATAAACAAGACGAAGGTGACAAGTGATCATAAAATACAAAAAAAAAATAGGATAAGTACATTGGCGTTTACCTTTGGGTAAAACAATAGGGAGATTATTACTTGTCACTGAATCTGATGAAGAAGAAGCTGATGGAAGACATGGATCAGGAGGGTGTCACCGTCTGGAGTAAACTTGATGTATGGGAGGTTTGACGGGTGCTGGTTCAACAATGGGTTCAAGGAATGCGATATTATAGACTAACAAATCATCATCCTCCCCTTGACTTTCAAAAGTAGAAGATGAAAAATATGGCGTTTCTTCCTTCTAGGAATATGACATGAGCGAAAACAAGGTACTTATTCAGACTAAGACAATAACATATGTATTCTTTTTGAAGACAAGAATACCCCAGAAAAACACACTTCAAAGACTTGGGGTCTAACTTAGTAACCTATGGACGGATATCCTGAATAAAGAAAGTACTACCAAATATTTTGGGGTCAATAGGAAATAATGATTTGTTTGGAAAGATAACACTATATGGAGTCTCACCATAAAGAACAGATGAAGGCATTCAATTAATTATAAAACATGCTGTGAAAACTACATCAGCCCAAAATGGTTAGGAACATTCATTTGAAATAATAGGGCTCTTGCAATTTTAAGAAGTTGTCATTATTTCATTCTTCCACTCTATTTTGGGATAGAGTATCAATACAAGAAGTTTGATAAAGGATACCGTTTTGAATCATGTACATCTGAAAAGACGAAGATAAATATTATTTGACATTATCATTATGCAATGCATGGATATAAGTAGCAAACTGAGTTTTAACCTCAGCACATAATGCACAAAAATGAGAAAATAATTCAGAATGACTTTTCATTAAATATAACCAAGTAGCACTAGAATCATCATCAACAAAAGTAACAAATTACTTAAACCCAATTTTAGACATAACAGGGCATTGACCCCAAACATCAGAATAAACTAATTCAAATAGAGCACGTGCTCTTTTATTGACTATCGGACTAAGAGTGATAGGATGATGTTTGGCAAATTGACACGACTAACAATTTAATAAAGACACCTTGCTAAATTGTGGACACAACTCCTTATGTAGTGGGAGAGAGGGGTGACTGAGCCTACAATGAGCCTTGAACACAGATGTGACTCCTGAACATGCAACGGTTTTGGGTATCTGAGTATCAAGGATGTAAAGACCTCCCGATTCATGTCCTTTACCAATAATCTTCTTTGCCATAAGATCTTGAAACAATAAATAATTAAGAAAGAATGAGATGCAATAATTAAGGGTACGAGTAAACTGGCTTACATAAATCAAATTAAAGAACAAATAAGGTAAGTGTATGATAGATCATAAGGGAAGCAAAGGGGTTGGTATGATTGTTCTAGACCCCAAAACAGAAGATGATGATCCATTTGCTAAAGTAACATTAGAAGGGGATATATGTGATTGAAATATAGAAAAAATGCTAGAATTACGTGCCATATGATCTGTGGCACCAGAATCAATGACCCATTTGGATGATGAGGAAACAAGGCATGCATTTGGTTTACCTGAATCGGGCAATTGCGGTGATAAATGTGACTAGAGTGGATGAAGACTTTAGAGATTCTTGGTACTTAGAAAACTTGGCAAACTCATCTGCAGGGATAAAGACTAATTTTTCAGCCATATCATTGGTATATGTAATATGTGCCGAGTGAGCTCGCTAAGTCATGTACCGAAACTTCTTACAATCCCGCTTCAAATGTCATGGAATATGACAGTAATGACATACGATCCCTCCGGAGCCCTTTTCCCGAGTCACACTCTCACCTGACTGTTCGATCCTTCTCTGTGATTGCTTAACCGATACTGTGATTGCCCAAGTTCATATTCATTATTTTTACTAATTAGAGCACTATTGAATGGAACAGTGGAGTCTGAACCGGCGAAGCCCCCTCTATACGAAAAACTCTACTATACACTTCCTGTAAGGAGGAGAACTCAGGACTAAAAAGAATCTGGTTCTTAACAGTTTTAAATTCAGCCGAAAAACTAGCTAAGAAACTCATAATAGCCATCTGCTCTTTCTGACTTTGCTGAACTTTGACATCAGGGCTATATGGCAATAACATATTAAGTTCTTCATAAGTTTTCTTAAAATCCATAAAGTAACTCATAATAGACCTGTTCTGTTTTTTTGCACGGTAAAAGGCTTTGCACACATCATAAATATGAGAAATATTCCCTTTCCCAGAGTATAAAAAATATAGATAATTCATTAACTCCTTAACCAATTCACAATGGTTAATCAAACTAATCACGTTACTATCAATCAAATTTTGAATTTGTAAAAATAACCGGGCATCCTCTCTTAGCCACGTCTGTCTCGACTTATCTGAAGGTGGATCACTAGTCATGTGATCATCCTTATTGATACTACGGAAATAAATTCGAATGATTTTACTCCAATCAAGATATTTGGAGCCATTAAGTTTATGTTTAGTAATTTTTGACATTACAAAAACCACATCAGAGAGAACTGTCGCTTTCTGCTCTGACATACTTAAATAATTTTATAACAAGAACCAAAATTACTACGAACAAAGTAGGTAACAAAATAGTGCACAAAACAGCATATAAACCAGAAACGAGCCAGTGAACAGTAGTAAATTAGAGACAAAACAGTATCGGAATGCATCGTACACGCCTGAAGAGAAATCAAGCCACACAAATCTCAGATAAACTGAGCAAACCAAAGAACATGTCATAAATCTAGAGCACTAACCAAAAAGGAGGCAAAAATTGAATTGAACCAAATCACCAAGTGTTTACGACAAAGGCCAAACCGAACCAAACTTAGATCTATACTAAACCAAGGCGAACTGAACTAAACCAAGCACATATACTTGCTGAATACACTGAGCCGAGTCAAATGAGAGTGGCCGGAGGGTGAACGGAGCCACCACACACCTGCGCATGAAGGCAGTGACTGGGGATTACGGTGGCGCGTGAGGGCCATAGGCGGGGGGTTTCGTCGCTGGATTCTAGGCAAGTGCTGAATAAGGGATGGTACTCTTCCTTAGGCAGGAGGTGAGACTAAACAGGCACCATGGATTGCTGAACGAATTTCGAAGGTGGAAACCCTAACTAACCCTAGTCTGCCGTCAAACTGCAGACTTAAATCATGAAAGAAAACCCTACTTGCTCTGATACCATGTTGTAAACTATGAGAAGGAGAAAATTGTGTTCTATATTATTAGAGAGAAGATTACACACACACATATATATATATATACACATACAAAGACTCCTATTTAAGTAAGGAAACAATCCTACCAATCCTACTAATTAGGATCCCCTAATTTTCTACTTTCCTTTATACATTATTCACAACTCGTAATAAATAATATGATTTTAAGATTGTTTTGTTGAAGGAGAAGACATTGATATGGAGCCCCAATTTTCATCGATATTAAGTTTCGGTTAGGGCCTCAAAATCCCTAGAGACGGCCTTGTCCAGGACCAATACATAGCAACATCTTACACTGCAGACTATGCGGGAAGGTGTTTTATGGTGGGGTTAGTGGGTAGAAGCAACACTTAGCTCACCAAGATAGAAGAAGATTTTCACCATGCCCTTGTGTTTCTACTGATCTTAGGGAATAAACGAGGATGCACCTTACTAGTCCCTCTCAGCATAATAATGATGATGAGTTTGATGTAGATTTTGCGAATTCGACTAGGGAAATGACAATTCAAGGGCAAGACGGCTTAGAACTTAAAAGGTGTTCTGATTATGGAAAAAGTGAACCTTTAGAGCCTAAGCATTCTAAATCCGTAATGAAGGCATTGAGGAAAAAGTTGAGCACACTCGGGGTACTTTTGACTTGTATATGCAGAAAACCAAATAAACATATCTGAAGCTGCAACTTATGTTATACCACCATCATATCAATTGAGGTTTACCTCTTCCTTAACATTCCAAGACCAGGTCGGCCGTGGGCCTCTAGGTCCAAGGCGTTGTGTCACGGGGCGTCCTTTGATGGCACAAAGGAGGCCGCGTGAGCGACCGTGCTAACCGATAGCCCGATCGAGTGTGATCAAAATTTGATTACAATCAATGAACAACATGCAACAACAGTAATTTTAAAGAGAGCGTGAGCACAAATTGAGATTACTTCATTGCAAGAATTAAGATTACATGAAAAGCTGTTACAATGCGAAAGAAAGTAAGAGCTTGAAAACAAGGTGCAAAACAACGTGCACTGGTAGGCAACTCGGGTGTGAGGCAGATAGTCTTATCCCCACATATAACCACTTAATGAAAATACCAAAGTTGTAGCAGTGCACGTTGGGTCTTACAAGTTACAAGAAAACTAATACAAAGGAAATGCAATACAATTACAAAGGAAATTCCTAGATCTAATTACATGGAAACAATATTTACGTAAGGAAAACCTAAACAGAATAATAAAACTAGATGCCGTGCTGCGCTCGAGCGCGTGCACGGTGCTGATGAAGGTGCTGATGATTATCGCATGTTGGGCCGTGCTGCGCTCGGGCGCATGCACGGTGTTGATGAAGTGTAGTAGTCGGTCACGAGTGCTGTTGGAAGGCACCCCGTGACATCCTCCCCCACCAAAGCTGTTGACGCCCTCGTCAACTGGTCGAGGTATGCGGTGATCTGGTCCTGGAAGGCTGATAGGTCGGATGCTCTTTCCCAAGTGTTCTCTTCGGGATCTCGCCCTGCCCATTTAACGAGAAATTCTTGGTGTTGTTTACGAGAAGCTGTCACAACTCGATCGGCCAGGATGGCTTCCACTGACCTCTTCCCCTCTGCTTTCTGTTTTAACCCTGGACGATTAGACTCACTTCGGGATGGATCTGTGGTATCAGGAAAGTACGGTTTCAGCATGCTGACATGAAACACTGGGTGGACCTTCAACCAACTAGGGGGTTCAATCCGATAAGCCACTTTTCCAATCCTCTTGTCAATTCTGAGCGGTCCCTCGTATTTCTACAGAAGTCGTGGGTCGCGACCCCTCAAGAACTTCCTATCTTGCGGGAGGAGCTTAACCATTACGAGGTCCCCTACTTGGAACTCTAGCGGTCGTCTCTTCTGGTCCGCATATTTCTTCATTCGATGGGTGGCCTTTTCTAGGTGTGAACGAGCCAATTCAATATTCTGCTTCCATTCTTCAGAGAAATTGCGGGCTCTAGGAGATTTCGACGTTGGCATTGAGTTAGCGGTGTGAGGAAGGATTGGTTGTTGTCCCGTCACTATTTCGAAAGCACTCTTGCCTGTCCCGGAGTTCTTCTGGGCATTGAAGCACAATTGAGCCACATCCAATAATTTAACCCAATTCCGCTGAGTTGCACTAGCAAAGTGGCGCAGATATTCTTCGAGCATTGCATTGTATCTTTCAGTTTGCCCATCAGACTGAGGGTGGTAGCTGTAACTCATACACAACTTGGAGCCGAGAACCTTGAAGAGTTCCTTCCAAAAATTCCCCGTGAATCGTGAGTCCCTATCACTTACAATGCTTCGAGGGATCCCCCAATATTTAACCACATACTTGAAGAATAAGTGTGCAGTCTCCTAACCGGACGTGTTCTTTGGAACCGCAATAAAAGTGGCATATTTCGAAAATCGATCAATGACCACGAGAATGGTTGTCAAGTCCCCCACTTTCGGCAGGCCTGATATAAAATCGAGCGAAATGCTCTCCCATGGTCGTTCCGGGATGGGTAGGGGTTCCAATAACCCTGCCGGTTGTCTTCGTTCGATCCTGTCCTGTTGACAGATGAGGCAAGTTCTAACATAGCTTTCGACCTCATCTTCCATTCGAGGCCAGTAGTAACCTTACTTAAGGAGGGCCAACGTCCTTTCTTAACCTGGATGTCCTGCCCATAAAGTATCATGACACTCTCGGATTAGAGTACGCCTCAACTCCCCTACTCGAGGAACAAAGACTCGATTTCCCTTTGTCAACACAAACCCATCGTCCAACCAAAATTGCCGCGTCTTCCCCTTCTCGATCATCTCCAATAGTTGAGCAGAAACTGGATCTTGCGGTAGTGCATTTTTAATTTTTCCTCGAATTTCAGTTGATACTTGACTATCGATTCGAAGGATGGCATTGAGGAACGCATTAGCCTGTTGGTTGAACTCAACTATACGGCTCAACGCATCCGCCACTTGATTGGTCGAACCTGCTTTATACTCTAGCCAGAAGTTGAATTCGGCTAATAACTCATGCCATCTCGCTTGTTTGGAACTCAGTTTCGGTTGACTAAGGAAGTGACTAACCGCGGTGTTATCCGTCTTCACTAGAAATTGAGAACCGAGAAGGTAGTGCCTCCATAACCTTAGGCAATGGACCACAGCGAGCAACTCTTTCTCATGGGCAGAGTACCTCTTCTCCGTGTCATTGAGCTTTCGACTCTCATATGCTACCGGGTGATCTTCCTGCATTAAGACTCCTCCCAGGGCTGCATCTGATGCATCGGTATGAACTTCGAACGGCTTGGTCACATCTGGCAGTGCGAGAACGGGATCTTCGGACATGGCCTTCTTCAGAGCATTGAAGGCAGTTTGACAACTCGTCGACCAATCCCAAACTTTCAACTTCTTCAAGAGTTCCGTTAGGGGCATTGCGATACTAGAGTAGTTCTTCACGAACTTCCTATAGTAATTGGCTAGTCCCAGAAAAGAACGGAGTTCTGACACATTTGTGGGTGCTCTCCATTCCTGTATGACCTTGACCTTAACCGGATCCATCTGCACTTTCCCCTGTTCAATGATGTGGCCCAAAAACTTGATACATTTCTGCGCAAAAGAGCATTTCGATAACTTGAGATACAACTCATGTTTTCGAAGTCTTTCCAATACCCTTCTCAGGTGTTGTTCATGTTCTTCCATGCTTTCGCTGAAAACCACAATGTCATCGAGATAGACCACGACGAAATCATCCAAGTAATCCCTGAGAACCTGATTCATCAGAGTACTGAAGGTGGCTGGAGCATTAGTGAGCCCGAATGGCATAACAAGAAATTCGTATGCTCCATATCTTGTGACGCACGTGGTTTTTCCCTCGTCCCATGCTGCAATACGAACCTGCCAATATCCGGATCTGAGATCAAGCTTTGTGAATATTTTTGCCCGGATGAGTTGATCGAAACAATCGGCCACTAGAGGGATAGGATAGTTGTTCCTTATGGTCACCTTGTTGAGAGCTCGATAGTCGACGCACATTCTTAAGGAACCATCTTGCTTCTTCTGAAAGAGGACAGGAGCCCCGTATGGCGATTTGGCTGGTTGCACTAAACCCGCATCTATTAGCTCCTTCAGCTGTTTTCGAAGTTCTGCTAGTTCGGGCTGGGACATTCGATATGCTGCACGAACTGGAGGCTTGGTACCTGGCAGAAGTTCGATTTGATGATCTATTTCTCTACGAGGCGGTAACTTCTTTGGGAGGTTATCGGGCATCACATCTTCAAATTCGGTTAACACTTGTCGAATGGATCTTGGCAAGGGTCCCGATGTCTCTTGAATTTCATCCCATTTCAGTGCAGCCATAAAAGTGGGATTGTCATGCTTAAGGCCCTTCTTCAATTGGATTGCCGATAAAAACTTCCCACTGCTTGACGGGGTCGTCACCGGGATAATGCATGGATTCTTGCCGAGCATCATGAGGCTATTTGTGCTGGGCATTACGCTAGCCTTGGTTTCTCTCAGAAACTCTAGCCCCAAGATAACCTTGAAGTCGTCCATCACCACAACCGATAAATTAGTTCTCCCTTCATAAGGACCCACTTTTACTAATACAGATTTCGCCATTCCGGCGACAGGTTGAGCGGCTGAGTTGATGGCCTTCACACGGCCCACTCCTTTTTCTAAGATAAGGCCTAACCGTTCAACTTCAGTGCTCGCCAGGTAATTGTGCGTTGCGCCTGTGTCCACCATGGCCTGAATTGGCTTACCGTTGATCTTGATATCAACATACATCAGACCATTTCTCTGAGGACTCTTCCCCACACCTGCTTTCCCTTTTGAGGATGGTTCCACCTTCCCTTCTTGTCGAGGTTCTTCTTCAACCGTTACTGCGTTGCAAGAATGCATGAACTGTCCCTGATAGGCGCCCAACGATGCTCCTTCATACTCCTCCATTTCTTCTTCAAACTCGGCATTGTCATTTTCTTGAGTACGATAAGATTATTTGGAGGCGGCTGGGGCTTTGGGAAGCATGCCGCCACCCCTGGCAACAAGAGCACTTAGAAGTTGCTTGTCAGGGCAATTGGCCATGAAGTGAGCACCGTGACACAAGTAGCACGTTCCGGGGCTGAGGGGCTTTTTCCCGTTGTTGCCGGTTTGGGAGTTCCCTGTGAACTTGTTCCCATTCTTGTAATTATTTTGCTGGGTAAATGGCCTGGTGGGTGTGTTGCCTCTCCAATCAGGTCTGGCAGGAGAATTCGGTTTTCTCTCCCCCGCATTCTTCGTCTGCCCACTTCTTGGGACATTTGTTTTAGGACCGGTGGTGTAATCTTGCAGGCTTTCAGCAGCTGATATGGCTTGAGTTAACGTCTTCACTTGCCTACGATTTAACTCCGTTTTGGCCCACGGTTGTAACCCGATCATGAAGAAGAATAGTCTATCAGCATCATTCATATCATGGTGGTGAACGTATTTACGTACTCCTTGACGCTCCCTGAGTGCTTCGTTTGAAGGAGTTCTTGTCGTGCGTTGTGGGAGGTGTTTTCGGGAAGGAATCGATCACGCAACTCCTTTTTCAGATCCTCCCAAGTGCTAATCTCGCACTCCCCCGCTTGAACCTCGTTGTACTTGTTCCGCCACCATAATTTGGCATCCCCGGACA
The DNA here is from genome assembly GCA_021464415.1 of Lonicera japonica. Classification (NCBI taxonomy): domain Eukaryota; kingdom Viridiplantae; phylum Streptophyta; class Magnoliopsida; order Dipsacales; family Caprifoliaceae; genus Lonicera; species Lonicera japonica. Next base: position 98,928,223 of record CM038463.1, on the reverse strand, counting down.
AGTACATGGACGCGGTGGATATCTTCGTTTCCTCCTCGTCAACCTTAGTTGCTCGAAAATATTGTTCTATGTCAAAAACAAAATTTTCTAATTCCCTAGCATCACGAACACCAGTGAATGCTTTGGGTTCGGGCACTTTTATCTTTGTACGCTCCCCACCTCCAACTGGTGAGTTAGCGACTGCCATCGACAATATAGTCAATTTCTGGGTGAGTTGATCGATTTCGGTTCTCATCTCATCCATCATCTCCCCAAAGTGATCCCCTGATGGGATCCCCTGAAGATTTTGGAGGCCTTCCTCCAAATCTTGTATGCGATCGATAAGTGCGGGCGAGCTACCCGATGCATCCCCTGCTGGGATAGTTTGGGTGCGTAACTCCAAACTTTGCACACGATCGACAAGAGAGGGCGTTCCACCCATTTTTTCCATTAGTAAGCCAACATTTCTTTCGAGGGCTTCGATTCTCTGGCTATTGGTTCCCATCGTAACGTAGTAAAACACAACAACTGAGTTTTACAAGGCAGCAATCGAAAACACAATCCCTCTGATACCAACTGTCACGGGGCGTCCTTTGATGGCACAAAGGAGGCCGCGTGAGCGACCGTGCTAACCGATAGCCCAGTCGAGTGTGATCGAAATTTGATTACAATCAATGAACAACATGCAACAACAGTAATTTTAAAGAGAGCGTGAGCACAAATTGAGATTACTTCATTGCAAGAATTGAGATTACATGAAAAGCTGTTACAATGCGAAAGAAAGTAAGAGCTTGAAAACAAGGTGCAAAACAAGGTGCACTGGTAGGCAACTCGGGTGTGAGGCAGATAGTCTTATCCCCACATATAACTACTTAATGAAAATACCAAAGTTGTAGCAGTGCACGTTGGGTCTTATAAGTTACAAGAAAACTAATACAAAGGAAATGCAATACAATTACAAAGAAAATTCCTAGATCTAATTACATGGAAACAATATTTACGTAAGGAAAACCTAAACAGAATAATAAAACTAGATGCCGTGCTGCGCTCGGGCGCGTGCACGGTGCTGATGAAGGTGCTGATGATTATCGCATGTTGGGCCGTGCTGCGCTCGGGCGCATGCACGGTGTTGATGAAGTGTAGTAGTCAGTCACGAGTGCTGTTGGAAGGCACCCCGTGACACGTTGGCACCCTTAGGCGTAGGTGGAGGTCCAAGGTAATGCTTTGTTTGACTATAGAGACACAAAATTATGACAGAGCATTTTAATCATTCAAGAATTAAAAAGGCGATTTTACCTTTTATTTTAGTCAGGATATCCTTGTGTTTTTTATTGTGGCTGGGCTGTTCTATAAAGCCAAGTTTCCGGCTTTAGTTTAATTTCGTTTTGTTGTTTGCCTTGGTCCCCTTTATGCTTTCTTGTAAGCCATCGGATTTGGGCTTTTCAAATCCACATTTCTTTATTATAATTAGGTCTGCTTCCAAGGCCTACAATTTCTTTGAAAAAGAAAAAATTGTTCAAGAATTACATTGTTGCTTTATTTAAGAAAGCAATTTTAATGCAAGTGCAGGGTATTTGAGAACCCAAATGCAAAGTGAGAAGGCTTGGGGAAGCTAAGACCTCTAGTAATGATATAGGGTGGAAGTTTGCAATTCCAGCGCCGAAACATAACTACATGTTACACTGCAATTATGTGGGTGGCAAATTGCGAGTAACGGGTTGAAGCAACACGTGGCTCACCAAGATGGAAGATTTTCACTGTGACCTTATGCTTCTACTGATATTAAGGAAGAAAAGAGGAATCATCTTCAAGTTTTAAAGGAGATACAGGATGAATAAACAGGGAGGAAAGGAAAGAAGTAGGAAAACAAAATCTTCGCTTTCAGCACAATGATGATGATGATGAAGATTTTGGGAGCTGGATAGATGGAATGGCGGATCAATGTATCGTATGAGCAGGTCTGACAAAGGAAATTTGTGTCTGATAAAGGAAATTTGTGTTGTATCTTCATGAGTATCAATTGAAGTTTACCTCTACTTTAACATTACAGGCAATATTAATCACACATCACCATTTACTGGTCCAAGATGTATTGTTCAATTCATCCGAGTGCAAGTTTTGGATTTTATCATTTCTCGCCATACTAATTTTTGTAAAAATATTGGTTCTTAGTTACCCAGCTTTCCATTTTGTGTGGCATAATTTTTGCTCCAATTCCAAAGCTCGGAATTGGATTCTCAAAGTAGTCTTCCTACAACAATCGGCTCTATGGGTGATACTAGAAGAATTTTAGTAAGTAGTGAAAAGTAATACTCCCTATATGTCAATGTAAAAGTCAAGATGTGCGATAAGGCGTTTGAGATTGCCAGGTCAAGAGTTTGAGAGTTGAGACCCAACTCCCCAAGCTCGAATGCTGGAAAAAAGTAAGATATTCCAAATTAAGTGGGGGAATGGACTAATTATAACGTTGGTTTAAAACTAGTGTGGAATAATTTATATAAGTGTTGTCCAGTTGAAATTGCATGTATTATTGAAATAACCCTGTTTCATAAATATGTAAATGAGTGTTTAATGAATGTCACGTAATTGTTCTTTATCATAGGAAAACATGTGAAACAGTAAAAGGCTTACATATTTATTTTTGGTTGTGTATCATGAGTAGTTGCGGTGACCTAAAATTTCGTGTTTTAGGTGACCAAAATATAAGTAAAATTTATTTATTTTTGACATAAAAGTAATTAATATAAAAGCATGCTCAAAATAAGTTAAACTGGCTAAGACCGCAATTGTTACCTATTGTTTTCTCTCCATTTTTATAATAGTAAAACAAATTTTATGTAAGATTAGAATTTGTATAGATATATTTAAGTCTAAAATGTAATGAATTTTACCTCTAATTTTATTTTTATTTTTGAAAAGACCAATCAAAGAATACTACTCAATTTTTAAAAACCTAAAAAATAATTTTCAAATTTTCAAAACTATCGGCCCTCGGCCCCCCTTGCATCTGCCGGTGAGTCGTTGTATGTTTGTTATATTTTCTCGAGAAGTGATCATTCATTTATTTCTATATAATCCAACTATTCCTTAGGAAAACAATAACTAGGGTATATTATTGTTAGGTTATATTCAATAACAAAGTTGAAAAATAATTATTTTTATGAGAATTTAAAAGATGAGATGAGTAACTTAAAAAAATACTCTTTATCCTATACTTATTTTTATGAGTAAACGTACTTCATCTTCCCTTATATTTTATGGAAAAATTCTCTTCTTTACCACCAAAAAAAAAAATCCCTATGACAAAAGCGAAAATCTCAACACATTTCTCAACATTTTTTACTACTTCTCATACAAATCAAATGTTTTTGCTATCATTTTACAATTTGTTATCAAACGGAATCTTATAGTCAAAATTTTATCCCATCTAGTACTAAAATTGCGTGGATATCCTCGTTGAGTCAATATGGTGCTACACCAATAATGTATGATTGTGCTAGTTGACATTAAAAATTAAAAAGACATGGGTCAAGAGTTCGATTATCATTGCTATAATCGAAAAAAAAAATTTATATATATATATATACAGTCCCTACTATATCCAAGACGTGAAATCCAGCTTTCACCACAAAACTAACCTTGACCATGATAATAAAACTAAGCTATCTTCTCTCGAGGTGAAAGCTGGCTTTGCAATATATACACATTAATTTTATTGAGGTGAAAGCTATCTTCTCTTGAGGAGAAAATTAATATGTATATATTGCAAAATAAACCCTGACTCATTGATATTGTCCATTATAATTCTCTAACATTTGGACCAAAAAAAATCCACGTTGTAATCTTCTTCTCGTTGTAAAGATAGCTAATATAGGTCTATTTTTCAATTTTATAAAAATGATTTACTACTAAAATGAAAATATTTTTAATTAAAGGAGGGCAATTGCTCTGTTTTACTCTCAAGTTCCTCCACCCCGAGCTCATATAGATTGTGAGGATATTGTCTTCAATAATTGAGATAAATACATTACATGTACAAATAAAGAAGAGTTTTGTGATTAAAAGCTTACTTAAACTTCCAGCTTAGCGCCATGCCATCCCTACGCTGACTAGTAGTAGCATCCGCATCTTTTTTTTTTCAATGTCTTCGTTATCAGATAATATTCATAGCACGTGGCCGTACTCAAGATCCAATGTCTTAATATATATTTTTTTGCAGCCCTATGTGAGGTGAATCCTACTTGGATTGTCACCATTGGACTAGTACATTCATTACTGATGTCAAACTCGATTATCATCAATCAGAATCATCAAACTCATCATCATCAAATTCGTTATCATAGAATTCGTCATCTTCATGCTGGGGAGGCGGAAGTCTAATATGTACAGCCACTTTCTCTCTCTGCCCCCTTTTCTTGATCATCAGTTTCTCCTTTAATACCCAGAACTGCTTCCTCATTTTTCCCATGAAAATATCAGCAAAAACACAAACCCGGAATTGCTTCCTTATTTTTCCCATGAAAATATCAACGGAAGCACAAGCACATGTTGAAGCTCTACTTTTGCGATGACGCAATTGTTGCCTCTTCAAAAGATTCTCATTTAAAACCTGAAGATGGATCCTCACTTGTTCCCCAATATCATTGGAAACATAAGGGCACGGTGGACCTCTTGTGTTTCGATGAGCCAAGTGTATGTTCAACCCAGTAATATTCCCATGGTAAAATAGTTCCCCGCATAACCTGCAATGTAACAAGCCGCTGTTTTTTGGGCCTGGAATTACAAATTCCAAGACAAAATCATTACTAGGGGTCTTGAGATCCCTGGGATTCTCGCATGCCATTTGGATCCTTGCATACTCTGCACTTGCATTAAAATTTACGTTCTTAAGTAACGCAAACAATGCATTTCTTGAATGAAGTACTAGTAATGACAACAGTATTAGTCAACCAAATTACTACTCCCTCCATCTCAAATTAAGAGTTCAATACTCCAATTTCAAAAGTCCCAAATTAAGAGTCCGGTTTCCTTTCTAGAACATGATCGATGAATTAAATCTCAAAACAACAATAAACAAGTTGTGCTATTAACCATTGATTACGTTGAAATCAGTGTATCCTTGAAAAAGAGTAAAAGTTAAACATGGACTTTTAGTTTGGAACAGAGAGAGTATTTATTAATCTCGCCAACCAAACTAAAATAACACCTATCAAACATCTTTCTTCAAATCCTAAAAAGCAGTACTTAGAATCTGATCAATCTAAATGAATACATTGGACAAATTACATTAATTGACAGGTTGGCGGCTTTGGCTACCATTCAATTATGCCTTTATTGTTTATCATTCTTAAGTCTTTTCATAAACCCACATGTATTAAGAATAAATGATAATACTTTTTTCCAAATGTTTCCGGGTGTTTGTGTTACTCAAACCACAAATCTGAGTTTTTTTCACAAACAACAATTTCTGTCAACAAACTCTATCTCAACCTAAAACAACGGAACGAACTAGAGAAGAGAGCAACTAATATATTTTAATCAAGAAGTGCCACCAGTTAGAGAACAAAAGTTCATAATGTCAATTAAGATATTTCATATTGCCCTGTTAATGGCTAAATGTTATATAGCCAATTTAGTCACCCACGAAACGAACGAGAAACAAAGCAAGCCAACTTAACCAATTCATACTGCCTAGTTAATGGGTATATATAGCAAATTTAGTGACCAACAAAAGAAACAAGACAAACAAAACTAACTTAACCAACCCAAAGATGCAAACTAAGCGTTAACATATCTTACCTCCCTCTCTTTCGAATCCCTTTTCCAAAACTTATTGTAAGGACAAGAAAGCATTGCAAATTTCTTGTATGGTATTAATAAATTCTTAATTTGTCGCTACTAATGAATGTTTGAAGCAGAAACATGTTAAGACACCCGTCCCTTTTAACAAAAATAGGTGCCAAAACTAAAACTTACAGGTGCCTTCATCGATAACCTCAAAAGAAAATAGCTTAGTTTCGGTTAATTCAAATTGCTCTCAAATGTAAGCAAGATTAATGAGACAAAAACTAGAGATTTAAAGCATGGTTCTTGATGGAACAAAAAATAATTAATCAAAACGATCAATGGCTACCCCTTAAGGGATCAACTTACGTGACTTTGCTTTAATTTGCTGAAAGCTCAACTGAACCTGGCTTAATCAGGAAAGACTTATGAGTTGTCACTACCAGTAAAAGTCTGGTAACAAAACTAATTGTAGCTTTTAGTTCGATTAGACAAAAGCAAGATTACAGCTAAATTCTTTTCATCTTGTTGGATAAAAACTAACTATATAAAAGATTTAAAGAAATTAAGAAGTGGCATCACCCTGTATCGGTCTAACCAATTCAAATGAAGATGCCTAACTATAAAAAGCAATTCATACTAACCATTCCCACCTGCTAACCAAAAAAGAGATAGCACCATCCAACACCCAACTTCACCATTTGCGACAAAGGTTCACAAAATGGTCAAAGCTAGCAATCATATTATCAAAGGAAAATCACTCGAGCAACCACAGCTATAAAAGAAGGGGAAACGAGAACTCGTGTTGAAAGTTGCATAGACAAAATTAGTTTTTCATCAGAAACATACGAGTTATATTGGACTTAATTTAAAATGCTATGGTGGATAGAACTACACGCTCATGAAGGAAATAGAACATGGAGGAGTTTTCTTTTCCATAGATGACATACTTGGGATATCAAAATAATGCATGTTGACAAAAATATAATATGAATGTACCCATATTCGCAAAGTGTTGAGTGTGTTGAACAACATTAAAACAAGCAGAGGCATTTAAAAAACAAAAGAAAAGAAAAACCGAGTGATCGAGAATACCTCTTGTCATCGTAGATCTTGTGGAACTCCTTTTGTTCCCTCCATTGACAAATTCGAGGCTCTCAACATAATTAAATGCTCTGATCAAGCCCCTGGCCTCCGGAACTGCAAAATACTCAATTTCTAGGGTACAAGGATCATACGAGAACAACACATTTGAACGAGATTTCGGGTACCGAAAAATAAGCTCGCCATTTTTCCAAGATCCCACTGGCTCAACTATGCCCAAAAACGGGCCAACAGTAAAGAGTCTTGTCCATGACTCCTCAACACCTTGGTCAGTCATCACCCATATCTCAAAGCATCTATCATTCTCTTCCTTCTTCGAATGAAAAATCACAGCGAGCGATCCCTTTAGAACAACAAGCTTGCTTTTAGTTTCATCATCGAAACCACAAGAATCTGGCACTGTCATCTGTCCAAACACCTCATCACGCAAATCAAATGAAACAATAATCTCCATGTTATTCGATACACACTCTATCCAATAGAAAACCCCATTCAAGGTAATCGCCCTACTACGAAACCTCGAAACTGGCGCAACAACCTCCATTGCTCTCCATGAATCTGTACTAAAGGTATACACAAAAACCATAATTCTACCCGAGGCCAACTTATAGGAAGACCGAAATACCACAACCTTGTAGTCATTGGTATCTACAAGAAATCCAAACCCAACAAATAAACTAGACGGGATCAAAATATCCCGGTGTGGGTCAAGATACCTAAACTGCCTGGTTGCAGGGTTCCATATAACTAGGGCCAGGTTGCGATTAATCATCCCTTGAGCACATATCAACCCGTTACACGTACCCACAATTTGAACAAAATTACTACTACTAAATGGAAATAAATGCAAAGGTAAATCAAAGGAAGTTTTATCGTCACGATTGTAGACATAGAGTGCAGGGACGATGTACCAATTGTAATTAAGCAAAAGGTCGCTCTCAGTGAGAAGCTTATTGCCATTGGTTTGATGGAGTTGCATAGTGATGAAATCAGGGCTTGTGAGTAGCACGTACCATGGCTTGCAAACGGACCTGAATCGTAGCAACGATTTGACCGGAAGTCTCGAAAGTATGTCTACCATTATACCTTCAGGTAGACAGCAATTCGGCAATATCAACATTTTCTATTGATAGCTTCCAATAAAATCTTAGGAAACTAGTAGCGATTACAATCGGAGCAAATTTGAGAGAATTTGTCCTAGAGCTCAATAACTTTACAAACGCTTAGCATGGGGAAAAGCAGCAGAGATGTATTGAATCTAGGTTGGTTTTTTCAGTGAGTGTGAAGAGAATCAACTTTATACTATCGTGCGCTCCATTTTTATCATATAATATTCATGAAAGGAATCTACTTTCCGTACTTCAGTTTTATATTTGCTAGATTGCAATCAAATCTGAGGGAACATAAAATGACATGGAAAAGTGTGAATTTGTCGAAAAAACACTCTTAATGTTATTGATAAATATTAAAAATGAAGATGTCTTTTATTGTTGTCAAACATAAAGAGTATTTTTGTAACTTATATTTTTTTGTACATCTCTTTACGCAATACATATTTACTTGTGATGAATTTTTTTTTTACTGTAGTATTAATCCAGCGCCCACTAACTTGAAATCTTAGATCCGCCGGTGGTTCTAGAGCTCAACAACTTCACAAAAGCCAAGCTGCGCATGGAGAAAAATGAAAAGGGAAAGGGAAACAGATATGCATTGAATCTTTCAAGTTTCATTAAAAATTCCAATGAGTATGAATAGGAACAAGATTATACTATGATATAGTCAAATTTTCACAATATAATATTCAATGTATGTTTTAGTGCACATTGTGGGAAGTGTTTGAAGGGAATCTATTTTGATTACTTCTAATTTTGTTGATAATGATGTGGCCACAGATATTATTACAATTTATATAAAGATTGACAAAGATTAGCTTTGGTGTTCATTTATTGTCACCGCCTTAGCATTAAAATTAATATCACGATGATGATAAAATTAGGGCAAATGATTAGGGTTTTGAAACTGACCTGATTGCAACAATGATCTTGAATTTTTGACTGTGTAACACACTCAAATTTAGGCACGAATTTCACTTTGGTATACAATATAACAAAATGCGCTCGATCATAAAATCTTTAAACATTACGCGGGTCTTACTTTAATTTAATGGAAAAATTAAGTCTAGAATAGTTGACGGTCACACATAATTCCAAAGACAGACTTAACACACAATCTAGAAAAAATTTAGTACTTTTCATCTAACAGTCCGTTTGGATTGAAAGGAGGGAATGGAAAGGAAAGGATTAGTCATGAAGAAAATGAAAGGAATGGAATGGAATTAGTTTAATTTTATTATTATTTGTATAGATACGGAGGGAAAGGAAGAGAATGAAAATAATTCAGTTTGAATAGAAAGAAGGAAATGAAGGAAAGGAAGAAAAAGAATATAATTTAATAAAAAAGTAAATTATTTATTAAAAATGTCTCCTTTCCTTCCCAATTCTCCCGAAGGAAAGAAAGTAAGAAAATATAGAGAAATGACACTCCCTCCCACTCCTTCCATTTCCATTCCATTCTCTTTAAATATTCTATCCAAATGTACTCATATAAAAAAGTTTCCAAATTTCATTCTTTACAATTCCTTTGTAATTTACTTGACAAAGTAAATAGATATATAGCATTTACAGCTCCTCAAGAATGCATTCGTTGTGAACAGAGCTACTTAAATTATTTCTGCATGATCATGTTAATCAGAATTTGGATTACAATGAGTTATTGCATTTAAAAATGCACCTTTTAACATGCAATTACAGCTCCTCAAATAGTCGAAAGGAGACGAGAGAATCGTAGAGACGGTGAGATGCCTATTAACGATATAGTGTGGAAATTTAAGTGAGTGTAGTCCCACCCTGTAGATGACTTTAAGATTTTTTCTACCAACTTTTTCAAATCAAATTCCTTGGAGACACACACCCACGTTCTCAACTCGAAGTTTTCAACAACACTATGATCATTGTACACCAACTTTGTAAGTGTGCTCTTCCCTATTATCATTTGAGCTCAATATGCATGAGTTCTATAATCACATCTTTGTCTTTCTCTCGTCTATAACATCAAACTCTCGGACAAAAGAGTGAGTCTCCCTCAATTTAGACTTGACATGACAATCTAAGACTTGCTCGGTGAAATGGAAGTTTTTCCTATCCATTGCATTCGCATCTAATAGTCCTCGTATCTCCTTTATTTTATGTCCAATCTTGCCGCGAAATGAAATGGGGATTTTGAGGGAAAATAAGTTACTAATCTGTTTGAACTTGTTCCATCCAACGTCCACTTTGTGCCACAAGATCTGTGTGTAAAAATCATCCAACAGATCATCGATTTCACAAAGAAGAGCATTAAGCTTTTCCTGCCAATCTTTGACCTCGAGGTTTTTCGCCTGCTGCTTCTCTGCATCCAAAAGAACTGCTTTGATGGTGACAACGTGTCCTCGAGGTTTTTCGCCTGCTGCTTCTCTGCATCCAAAAGAACTGCTTTGATGGTGACAACGTGTCCTCGAGTTTTTTAAGGTTCAAAACCCCATACCAATCCAAGTTCTTGGAGAGGAAGAGAGGTTAAGCTCCCAACAACACTGCTTATGATGCCGAGGAGTAAGGTCTCTACAACACTTCTTAATTACAGAGAAAGAGAAAACTTCTAAGAGACGGGTAATCAAGGTTGCCAGAGAAAGTCCCCATTGAATTCTGAAGGATGCATTATGAAGAGATACCTAGTGGACAATGTTCTATAAAAGATCTGTCAATTAATATTAAGATAATAAATAAAGTATTAGAAAAATCTTGAAGTCAACCATTAGGACCAACTCCCCATTCTGGAAAACTTGCATCACACTCTGTCACTTTTGACCTCAAATGATGCAAGTTATTCAAAAAAAGAATGGGTAAAACTTCTGTTTCTCGCAGGCCCATGAGCTCGAAGAGCACAATAATCAAATAGTTGGATAGTGTTCGGTAATGTATGCTTAAAATTTTCTCATTTAAGGTTTTGAGTACACATATATAAGCGTGGTTCCATTTTAATGGGGATACTTATAATAACATCAATAGTTCAATTTAGATACATTTAGAGATTTTGTAACGTTTACTGAAATTAACCTATTTACCATTAAAATATGCGGTCATAGTTTAGACATGAATAGTCAAAATGCTACGAGAGAAGCCTAGAGATGTTGAAATGCCTATTAACAATATAGGGTGGGTATTTGCGGTGTCAGTGCCAAATGATTGGGACGTGTTGCATTGCAGGTTGTGTGGGAGAGTAATTTATGGGGGGATTTTACTCTGCTGAAGCAACGCTTGGCTCATCAACAAACCAGAGGTTCACCGTGCCCTTATGTTTCTGCTAATACGAGGGAACAAATTATTAAGAATCTCTGAAGTTTTAATGGTGAAATGGGTCTACATCTTCAACAAAGTGAAAGTTCAGAGCAGCCGAAGATCTCTAAGTCGGTGATAAAGACTGAGAGGAAAAATTGGGGAAACTGGTCAGCTAACAGATGGCATACCTCATGCAAAGAGAGTTGTTAACTGCAGACGTAGAAGGCGTCTCATGGTTGACAAATATTACCTCAATATGCAATACTAAGTAGGGCCTTCTTGACTTTGCCCCCCAACCCCCAACTTTATATGCGAAATTAAACCTATTCCCCTGGTTTTTATAATCACATGAATTTGGATGCAGGAAGTCTCAAAGAATTACATAGAAACAGGGGCTTGTGTTATTGGACTTTGGATGCAGGTAAGGATGGTTTGTGTTATTTGAATTTCATATTGTTTTTGTTCTTCATTTGCCTTGTTTGAAGTATATTATCACTTGTCAATAATCCTAGTTTCCTCCCTCCCTGTTTTGAGGTTTACGCCTATCTAAGAGCCTCTGGACCCTTCTTAGTCAAGAACTTTGCGTTTCTATAGTTATTTTTAAAGAGAGATTTTTCTTGGTGTTTATATTGCACTCTTTGTGGAGGTTTGGATGATACTCTTCAATTCATAAATGATTGCCCCATGTTCGATAATTTTTCGTGCAGTAACCCAATTGCCAAAATTTGATACTATGCAAATTGACGAATTGCAGAGTTAACATGGTCTTATCGGCACGACAAAAGAAACAATACTAGCATGACAGCTTCCATATTGACAAATGTAAAAAAAAAAAAAAATCATGTGAATCAACTCATGAATACAAGTGCATTAGATTTCCTAATTTATTTGTAATGTAACTGTGAAAGGTATGTAATTCAAATGCAACACTGAAAGTATATATACAGTTAAAGTCGTAAGAGCATTCACCCTGGTTTGTTTTTGTGACATACCTAGGATAAATTTATCATGCATCACTGTTATATATTAAGAAAAGGACAACAACAAAGTTCAAGATTTCTAAAGTTCCTTCCACAGTCAACTATTGTCCGTACAACACTTCTCCATTTCGTTACCAAATGGAGTTGGGGTAAAATTATCCAACACCCCCGCTAGGCAACACCCCAAAAAAGCAGGTTAAATTTATCCAGTCCCAACATACACAAACTAGGCTATTATGTATTATAATAAAGATCTCATTTTGGAATTTTGCCTTTCATAACACCACTTGAGATTGGCTCAACATTTCATTCACATCTTTCTACATGACATCACTAAAATCACGTAATACAAATCAACTTAATAAAATGTATAGATACAGTCCGGACTGTAAAGAGGATGTCCCTCTCCTTTCATTAAAGAGTAGACAGTCTATTTCAAGGGTTAAATTGATAAAAAAAATTCATGAAACTTGGTAGAGATGATCTCCACAAATTTTATCAAAAGATTCAATTTGGAATCAGATGTAATGAAAAACTAATATATATGTTCAATTACGGCCATTGGAATTTTAAATAATAATCTCACCAACTTTTAAATTAAATCTTTTGATAAAAATCAATAGATATATATATATATATATTCTTTTTAGCCCTCATGAGTGACACACCATATAGGTACATCAAGTATGACTCAATTATCAGCATAATAGACTACTGATGAGAATCCTTCCCCTTGTTGGGAAAACAAATAAAACTCTTTTGGAACTGTTTGGGATGGCGGAACACGGCTAACTTGCACCTCTAGGCAAATGTTAGTAAATAAAACAAAATTAAGCACCATTTTGAATCATATTCAAACAAGGAGTAATAAAAGGATTGAGTTTACAGAATCTTCCACTTCCTCTCAAAGGCATTGCAGATCCTTGATATACAGAATGCCGCACTCAATGGATAACCAGAAACTGCAATTATACGAGGCAAAATAACTAGATTCATAATTTCAACATATCACACTCAATGGATAACCAGACACTACAAAAATACGAGGCAAAACAAGTAAATTAATATGCACACATACATGTACATATATACGTTACGCAGCCTCGCTCTGGAAAGGGCATCCCTATTTTACCTAAAGTGCGGACGCACCCTTTTGAGGAGGTAAATGCTTGAATTTTTTTGATGAAATTTGGTAGAGATGATCTCAGTGATGAGTAAGATAATCTTCAACGTTAATAAAAAAACCAGGAATTGGATGAAATGACTGTCTAAAATTTCAACGGCTGGAAATGCACATATATACCAATCTTTTTCAGTTCACCCAGCCCCTATTGAAATTTAAAAAATCCAAGCATTTATTCCTCAAAAAGGGGTGTCGGCTTGTTAGTTAAAAGAAGGAAGCCCTTTCCAAAGCCAAGCACTAGGTTACAGAGATATATATATATATAACAAATACAAGATGATGGTGGAAATGGTTGAAAGGAAGATAGATGTGAGCCAATATTATGCACTGGATTAAGACAAATTTGATCATTTGAAAAACATAATCATAATGCAAAAGAAAACAATAACTTTTGGAATATCATGTTCCACCGAACTTTTTGTACTTCACATAAATATGCAACTCTTCTTACATATATGCTTTTTATGTTGAGAAACATTGCAGAAACCATTATCATTTTCTCAACATTATTTATATATTAGAACATATTAAATGTTAGAGCTTTACTAGTAGGCTACCAAACCATGGTTGACAAATATAATAAGCCTGAAATGAGAATGTGCTACATCAAGTAATTTAATACTCCCTCAGTCTTGGATTAAAAGTCCCACTAGATGTCTTAGATTAGTTGTCCCATTTCTTTCTGGACCTAATCAATGTTCACGGATACAATGTACCAAATCTCACTACAGAAAATTAGTTGTATTCTTGACCATTGATAAGGTTGAAATTAGTGTTCTCTAAAAAAGTAACAAAGTGGGACCACTAATTCGAGATGGAGGGAGTAATTATTCGAAGCACTAAAATCTAGTAGATGGGGTTCAATATTCATAAGCAGTAACTTGGCGTATATAACATAGTTAGAATTCATTTGATATGTTTAATGCAAGTATGATTTCGTTTAGAGTGTACATGATTATAAGTAGATAGTGCAAGCCCACTATTTACATCTGGAGTTTGTTACATCTGAAACTATCATGTAAGGAGTTGTTTAATTAAGGCATCCTATATTCAAATTAAGTTTTTTTTATAAGAATATATTCAAATTTACCTACTGATGTGTCCTGATATCTTTTCTTCAATCTTCACTTGGAAATCTTTGTATTATTCAAATTTCATTCAATATCATTTCATTTCATCCTAGTGATAAATGATTGATGGGCTTTGAAAATGTAGACACCACAAGGTACAAACATGCAATAGGATAAAATATTGACAAACGGCACATTGAGGAAATTAACAAAAAAAAAGAAGCAATTTGGTATCATTTTTTTTCCCTCTATGCAAACAACTTCAAAAATAAAATCAGCTTACTTGATATAAAATCATCTACGTAATCCTTGTCAATTTTCCCATGGGCCATTGCACCAACCTGTACAAGCATAAGATAAGTAAGATACAAGTGCCAATCAGATACATCATAAATATAACAGGCTAGCAGCACAATCTAAATTTGAGCATACCACAAATACAAGATTGACATCATCACTAGCAGCAGAAACATAGTCGCCTATATCAACCAGCTTCTCTGAACTATGTGAGAACCCTGATGCACAAGAATACAATTTCATCCTTTAGGACAAAACAAAGGCTCTTTTGATTCATTTACATGGAAAATAAATGAATTCCTTGTATTAGTTTTACATGGGAAGAATCTCTATGGTAAACAAAAACTCAGAGGAGTTGGTTTTTGGATTCCATATGTTAAAAGAAAAAATTAAGCTAAAACAAGTTGTAATGTTGTATCATGTAAGATTTCTTCGAAAGTAGGAGCAATCAATCACCACAAAGAATGGAATACTCCCTGTCCCAAATTAAGAGTCCAGATTCATTTTGGGGACATCATTAGTATACCAAATCTCACGTAGCAAACAAGTTCTTCTTGACAATTTATTATATTGAAAGTAATGCATCTTTTTAAAAAGTGTGAATCAAATTTGGGCTCGGGACAGAGGAACTATGACCGTTTGGTATTTCCATGATAAAATCTTCAATCAAACACTCTCTTAGAAAAGAACAGATAAAAAGGATAGCTTACCTATCTTACGAGAGTTGATGGGCAAATATTGCGTTACAGGGTTCTTGATCACACGTAAAAGTTTTTCACGTTTCCCAACGGCACTTATACTCAGCTTCTGCAGCAGTTGCACTGCAATGATTCTCAAAAGTGAGTGAGTGTGTGTGTGTGAAACAGAGAGAGAGCATGGCCAAAAACTCAAACTAATTGTAGTAGATGATACTCGATGTAATTAGTAATTGTCTAGGGCAAAATCAGTCGAACTTACACATGATACCAGAGAAACGCTTGTATGTCCTTGGAATACGAACATGTGGTTTAACTTCAAAAAGAACACCTTTCTCCGTTCTTACATACAGAGCTCTTAACCTTCCAGCTTTATTTAGTGGGCTGTCCAAAATCATTAACATAGCCTGCACATATCAGCATTTTTAACCATTTATCGTTCCACAACAAGATAATACAGCAGAATTTAATAAAAGGGAGTTTTACCAAGATTACTTGACAGAGTTAATAGCAACAAAAGAATAGAACTACTACAACAATACGTGTTCAATATACAAGTTTTAATTATGGAAAAAAAAACATCAGGAGCATAGGCTGGCCTCAAGGGCAATGGTCACGGGAATGTGAAATTAACAATTCAAATGCTTGCTTAATCAGATACATGCTAAATAACGAAAAAGGCAATCACATAAACTTTTGTATTGCAATTTTAAGTAAGTAAATCAGTTAAATATAAACAATTAAAAACTAAATTAATGTAAATCACATCAAAAGATCCAGAAGTAAAGCAGGTAACTCTTTTCAACTAGTGTCAGGCCTGTATTCTTAAGTTTTACTGACCTGATGAGCAATGTCAGGCCTATAATCAGCAGGATTTCGATTATTTCTTTTCAGGAAATTGGCATGCTCATCCGAGTTCAAGAGCTGATATGTCTGTTTAAACAAAATAAACATTTACATTAGGCACACAAGCATATATACATACACAAAGAAGAAGAATAGCGAACGGGAATTAAATCACAATTATCAAAGACCCTTTACAAAGTGAATAATCCGAGGGACTACAACTGAGATACTGAAAGTGAGAATTCCTTAAGCTAAGAGGGGCTATACAGTGAAATATTTTTCACCTATGTGAAAAGCATCTTCCATTATATCATTCAATTGCTTTTTGCTTGCAAAGGAACAAGGCTCAACTGTGAATAGATGAAGCTACATTTCAAAAGTTGCTTTGAATCAGGCGAAAATATTTCACCATTACCAAACAGGAACCAATAATATATAATAAAAGAAGAATGAATTAATATTTTGTACTAACCTTCCCAACTTTTGCAACTTCCAAAGAAGCCTTCTCGAGAATGAAAATAACCCCAGGCTTATTATCCTGATCAAGTGGGGAGATAGGAATACCAGCAAGTTCGTTCACAACTTCTTCTGCTTTCGCCTCATCTGCCGTGGTAGATTCTGCCTTAGCTCTTTTTGGTGCCCCTGTCAAGTCCTGTTCTACAAATTGTTCAGTTTCTTCTCTATCATAGTTAACCTCCTTCTTCTTACGCTTCTGCCCTTTCATTGTATAAGGCCGCACCATTTTCTTTGTTCACAAAGAATAATCTTTGATGCTAGTATATTTCTGTAGCCAACCAAGTTGACGAAAGGTGTTTTTGAAATGCTATTAGAACTTGGCAACTGCAAAACAGGGGGGCAGGAGGATTTTATATTATGAATGCATGTTCATGATTTCCATCAAGGAAGTCGGAAGATCAATAATAAACCATAACTCTAAAAATAAATGGGGAAAAGGTACATGAAAGTTGTGATTAAAAAGATAAATAATTTCCTTGATTCCCATCAACTACTTTTTATAAAATTCACCATTCTATGGTAAAAATTAGCTGATGATGCATAAGGGGGAAAGCAGAACCATAAAGATTAATCACTAATGTGCTCATATTTCAATCAAAACCACAACCATTCGATGCGTTAAATTAAGGAGGTGGGGGAATCCTTTCAGACTGTCATTCACCACTTTTCTTAAAGGATATATAAGCCCTTAACTTAAGACCACTTAAGTCCTTCACTAAGAATCAAATCACTTATTTCTCTTCAACCTGTTTAAGCTTAATTGTACAAACCTAATCAATCTCATATTCAATACAACAATTTTGTTAATTTCTTTACTTCTTTGCCACTCTTCAACCTGTTTAAGCTTAATTGTACAAACCTAATCAATCTCGTATTCAACACAACAATTTTGTTAATTTCTTTACTTCTTTGCCACTATTAATCAATTCTAAGTACTCGAATTATAGAGAATCAGTGGCAGGTCAGAAATATTCAAAGCAATATGAGAAAAGTATTAAATTGAACACAATAACAAGTGCAAATATAATCATTTAAAAACTATATATAGAGAGAGTTATAGAGAGAGAAATGGTAGTACCTTGTACGATTGCTATCCTCTGATGATGTATGCAACGGACACTAAACCCTAGCCTGAAGAAGAGTGAGAGTCCCAACAGTTTAACGAACAAAGAGAAATTAGGGTTCCACTGGTTTTATCTTTACCAGACCCGGTTTGTCACATTTTGTCGGGTTTGGGTCTGATAAGTTGGACTCGCCCGCGGGCATGCCAGAGACATTTTTGACCCGCCCAATAAATCCACCATGGATATATTTGTATATGTAGGCTCCGTTTGATTGTAAGGTGAAAAAGGAAAATAAATTAAGTTAGTTTAAATGAAAAGATGGAAAATAAGTTGTATGATAGATGTGATATCCTCTTGATTTTTAAGTTTTTCCATGAAGAAATTTTCTTTGCTTGGTGGTGAGTAAAAATTTTCCACCAAAAAAATTGAAAGATAGAGGATATATACTCATAAAATGAGTAACATCTCTCACCTTATTTTCTATCTTTTCACACAAACTAACTTAATTTATTTTCCTTTTCCATCTTTGCAATCAAACGGAGCCGTATAACTTAAAAAATATAGTTAAAAATCTTTTACCTTTATATTTAACACTTCAAAAAGTGATATCAATAAAAAAAACATAATTATAATGTATTACTAAATACAATTTTATAGTGCTAAAATATATGAACAAAGTGCACATAATCATATCATAGTTAGAATATATATCTTTTATTGATACAATATTAATCCGTATTTGAATCATATATCAATTCATAATATTCGTGACATTACTAACAATTTATTTTATTTTATTTTTCTTTAATACATGTAATAAAAATATTTGAATATTTTTAACAATTATCTAAAAAAATTAAAAATAAACCCAATTGGTTCGACCCATATATAAGCCTGGCCCGAAAATAACCCGTTTTATTAAGCTTACGGGCAAGATATAGGTATACCTTCAACTCCTAGACCAAGTCCAACCCATTGCCAAGGCCTAGTCCACGCTTTCCATTCCTTGAACTTTAGGGTTCATTTTGGACAATTCTATTAGTCAAACTATTGAAATTGATAATCAACCGAAAAAATGATAGAAACTACTTATTCTGCCCTTTATGCAAACTATCACAAACTCAATTTCATTAAAACTATGGACCTTAAAGTCTAAATAACACTTTTTTTTTCTATTTAATATTGCATTTATAAATATATGTATATATATATATATAACAAAGTTATTGATTCTTTTTTAATAAATAAAAGCAATAAATTGATCTAGGTGGTACAAGCAAAGATGCGTGAGAAGGGGTGGAACTCAATTTTAATGCCTTGTTCGAATATTCAAACTTTTAACCATTTATACGTTTAAGTAAGCATATTTCTCGTAATTTTTCATTTTATTTATCTTTTATATAATTTCATAAAATTTTCTTTATAACAACACAATTAAATTAATTATCAAATCACATTAGATGTTTGTTAATTATTAAATTGTGAATCACAATCGACAACAAGAGGAAACATATAATGTTACAAGGTCAACATCAACTCCTCCTCATCTTTTTGAGACTTAATTTGCTAATCAAAGTTAGCATTTTCAGTTCCAGCTTAAGTGAGTGTTGAAAAATTAATTTATGGATAATGAATATAGCCACTATTTTAGGTTAGAGAGAGGGGATTCATTTCACTGATATTAATTGGCCACTAGACCATAGTATTATCGTGCTTATCATTCTTTTGTTGAGAAAAAAATGAATTGATTATTTAGTATAAGAATTACATTGCTTGTATTATTTAAAAAATAATTAATAATTTTGCTGAATTTGTTTTTGTATATATATATAAATGCAATATCAAACAGGAAAAAAAGGGGATTATTTGGATTTTGGAGTTCATAGTTTTGATGAAATCGAGTTTGGTGATTTCCATAAGAAGCAAAAAATGTAGTTTGTATCATTTTTTTGTGGACTAACGGTTTGATGGGGTGACTAATGGAAACGTCCAAAATAGACCCCAAAGTTCAAGAAATGAAAATTTTGAACCCTTAACTCTAATTTCAATAAAAATTATATGACCCAAATTACCCTATTTCAATTATTTCGAATCCTTTTGCAATTTTTAAAATTATAAATAGTTTATTATTATATAAAATATCAAAGGCATTTCAGCAGTTATTAAAATCATATAAGTTTTTTTTTTTTTTAAATATTTTCATTGCAAGCTTTTCTTTTAAAAAATAAAATAAAATTATGTTATAGCATAAGCAATGAAATGTGAACCCACTACTAGGGAGAATAATGACTCCCAACCGCTACACCACTTATTAATTATTATAATATTTTTTTCTTTAAATTATATACAATATAATTGCACATGACATTCTTGTATTTTATAAAAGTAGATTACCACTTCTTTCTTTTCTTTTTTTTTTATCTTTTATAAGACAATTATGCCATATCATTAATAAGACCTAAACATTAGTTACAATAAGAATTAAAAATTGTTTCATAGCCTATATACATCATAACCACTTAAACCACATCTTGTACCTTACAATAACCCAAGGAAAAACATTGGAAAAGCACCGGACATACGATATAAATAACCTATAAGATGCACTCTGAAACATAAAACTACAACAATAAATTATCGAAATGGCGCTTTCATCAACATTAAAAAAATACACACACACACATAAACGAGCAAGTATAGATTGATCTTCTCCCACAACAGCAAATCTACTAAGATTCACTCTAATCCATGCTGTTGCTCGAGCAAGATATCCATGTTTTACATCAAGGAGCACAAAAGTGATATAGAAATTCAAAGGGAAAAAAATGTAATTCTCTCCCTACTAACCTTTTTTTGAGTTCAATGATAGATTTGGGTCATTCAAAAAGGGGAGAGAGTAGGGTAGAACTTAAACTTGTGCGTTCGCTATGAGTATTCACACTCTTAACCACTTAAGGGCTCGTTTGGTTCGAGTTTTGGGAATGGAATGGGCATACTTGATTCCTGGAAAGCTTTTTTCCAGGCATCTAGGATGACATGCCAATGTTTGGTTCAGACATGAATATTCTATTCCTGGAATGTTATATTGCTTTTACTATGTTTGGTTCAACCGGGAATGGGAAAGGAATAAAATGTTAAGTACAAAAATACCCTTCCATTTATAAGATGAGAAGATATCTCCTATTAATTTTTCAAAAAGGACAATTACTATAATAAATTACAAAAATTACACATGCTTAGTAACTATCTTATAAAAATTACAATTTTTATAATTTAAAAAAAAATAACAACAGAAAAAAAGAAAAGAAAAAAGTTTCTAACATTTTTTTTTTTTTGTAGCAATGTAACTAAAAAAAATTTCAAACAATATTTTCACACTCAACTAATAACTATCCTACAAAAATGAAAAAAATGCCTTTCTCAAACAATTATAAATCCACTGCTAAATAAATATACGCATAATATAAAGTCTAATTATATTTGAACAATATTTTGCATAGAAATGAATTATGTGGAAAACTGTGTCAATCAAAAGCCACCTGTCTAGATTCTGACAAATAAAAACAATCCATTAACCTCAAAAATCACAACTCATGAACGTATATCTTACAAAAATTACAATTTTTATAATTTTTAAAAAAATAACAACAGAAAAAAAGAAAAGAAAAAAGTTTCTAACATTTTTTTTTGTAGCAATGTAACTAAAAAAAAATTCAAACAATATTTTCACACTTAACTAATAACTATCCTACAAAAATGAAAAAAATGCCTTTCTCAAACAATTATAAATCCACTGCTAAATAAATATACGCATAATATAAAGTCTAATTATATCTGAACAATATTTTGCATAGAAATGAATTCCGTGGAAAACTGTGTCAATCAAAAGCCACCTGTCTAGATTCTAACAAATAAAAACAATCCATTAACCTCAAAAATCACAACTCATGAATGTAAAAGGAAACTACACAATCATTTTCTTCCAATAAGTTCACGAACCCATGACAATTTGTCGTCAGAGGGCTCCAAAGCAAGGAATAAACTGCATTTTGGAGTGTCACCAATAATCATACTTGCGGCCTTTATGACATCGGCCCTAGTCAAACCATCAATACTCTTCAAGCTCTCCACCACCTTTTTTCCAAGCTCCGTCTCGTGGTTCATGCAAATAGCATTTGCTAGTTTATCTATATTTTCATTCGTACTTTGAACAAAAGTTTTGAATGAAGTTGCTATTTCTCCAAGGCTACTTGAATATCCATCTGAAGTCTTAGCACGCTTACGGCCCTTAGTTCGACTTGTGGAAGAAGTATGGTGCTTCTCGGTGCTAGAGACTTCAATTCCTTCACTTGTATTAATATCATCATCATTTTCAGATATGTTATGAATATTTGAACGAATAATGTCCTCCTCTCCTATAGGGTCTATTGCTCCTTCCCCAGTTGCCCGATCCTTCCCGTATATTTCGATCAAAGCATTATAGTGTGGGAAGAACTTGTTCCTAAGCCCTTTTGCATCCTTGTGAGCCTACATTGTAGTTGTAACAAATCAACCCTCAAATTATCTAAAAAACAGTGCCCAAAGTGTAGTAAATTAAAACCAATTTTCAGCCCAAAGATACTCAAATTCAATCATATTAAAACGGTGTTGTAATTGCAGTAAAATACATCCTAAAATCTCAGCCAAAAGGAACTCAAATTCAATCATATTCAAAGCATTTGTGTATATATACATATAGAGAGAGTAAGTACTATTTGTTGTCAAAGTAATGAACTTGTTTATACTTACTTGACACCATGTTTTGAACGCAACATAATCTGCCTTCACTTGGCAACCCTCATCATCCCATGTGAAGCCACTTTGGGTCAACATTTGTGCAATCGCCATTGTTTGCCTTTTCAATGTCTTCACTCGAGACTCGATGTTAGGGGAAGCTTTCAAACCACACCCAGGAAGCTTCTCTTCTAACATCTTCTCAACTTCTTGCAAATATCCTGTCCTGAATCCAGTATCAACTTTCCAATACCCTCCGATTGTAAGTTCTTGCAAACACTCCACTAGTTTTGTATCTTGATCAAGTGTCCAATACAATTTAGGTTTTGTAGTTACCTCGCTATTTGATAAAGCACCCTCTTTATTCATTATCCTATGTGCAAAAAATATGACATGATACTGTGGTTGATTAATAAAGAAATCCAACGCATCATATTTGACTTGATACAATAGTTGATTAATAATAATAAAGAAAGTAATTATCATAAACTCTAATAAATAGATGGTTACAATCATAAAACATAAATGCAAAACAACAAAGCATTGATCTAGGCATTCCTTGATGCCATCCACTCATTGTACATTTGTGTAGCTAAATTTGCCCGAAAATTTGTCCACTCCTCGCATGAATCAATGTAAGTGATTGGTTCACCAACTGGATCATAAAAAAAAGGGTTTTCCTCATCTTCCTCCAACTCAGTTTCTAGAGGATCACTTGTCATTTCTCGCCTTATAAGATTATGTAAGAGACAACAAGCAATAATTATCCGATTATGTATCCTTACTGGATACCATGAAGGGCTCCTTAATATAGCCCATCTTAACTTAAGCAACCCAAAACATCTTTCGATGACATTCCTAGCACTGGAGTGTTTCATATTGAAGAACTCCTCGGGAGTTTGAGGTTGATAATTATCACTCCAATCATTCAAGTGATATCGTTGGCCTCTAAAAGGAGCAAGGAATCCCTTACCATTTGGATACCCAGCATCAACAAGGTAGTAGCAACCTAAAGATTGAATGAATTAATTATTAGTGGATAACACTTACAAATAAAATTTTCATATGTTTATTAGTTAGTAACATACCATTAGGTACTACCAAACCATTGGGACGACTAATAGCATCCCTAAGCACTCGTGAGTCTTGTGCAGATCCTTCCCATCTCGACAAGACATAATTAATTTGCATGTCATGGGAGCAAACACCTAGGACATTTGTAGCAATATCAGCCTTCCTCGTACGATATCTAGGTTTGTCAACTTGTGGCACTTTGATCCTGATATATGTTCCATCTAATGCCCCTAAACAATTCTACAATATTTAAGAAAATTCGTAAGTTTACATCATGCAAAGATGACTATTTAATGTTAATTTGAAATAATTTTTTGAAAGACAAAAGACGTTTATATACCTTAAACCATTTCCACTTGAAATCTTGAGAGTCCTCAGAAACTGCCTTTGGTGTGTTAAGTAAATGTTGTTGCAAAAGTATAACTCCATTCAACACCTTTCTAAAAGATCGACTAATTGTCTCTCCCGAATGTTTGAACTCTCTAACACATACTCTATTTTTAACATGGTGGGCAAGTATGTACAAGAAAATTGCAACCATCTCTTGGACTTGTATATTCCTTGTGTCCCTCAACATAGTATGTGTGTAAAGCATATGACAAAGTTTGTTAAACGTATACCGATCTAGTCGAAGGTTCTCAATACAAGTACTGTCGCTTGCATAAACCATGGTATGCATGGTTAACAAACGCATTGTTTCCCTACTAAAAAGTTCCTTTCCTAATCGTTTTTTTTTACGATGTGCCATTGCATGAACACAAATCATCATATAAAACATTCCTACGACATTCACTATACTTCTAATAGCCTCACATAAAACAATTATCTTTCTCCTCTTTTCACAAATAACACGATCCATATCTACACAAATTAGTCAAGAAAAGCACAAAGTAAAGTGTTAGTGGCATTTTAAGGAAAAAATAACACGGTGTAAGGAACTCCGCGACCAACAAAAATAAACTCTCCAAGAAAAATGGTTATATCTACGTAGTAGTAACTCTAGTTAATTTTATTGGTAGAACTTATTTGTTATAGTGTAGTAAATGAAAGAGATTTAGACATTCATTTTTTTTAAAACAAAATAACAATAAATTAAAAAGTCTAATACTATGCATCTCCAGTTATATTCGAAATTAAATGAAAGACAAATTATAGAAAATGAGGAGGACCCATGAAGACCTGATTCAGTTTCCCAGCTGAACCACTGCACAAAATTTCCCCATTCAAACACAAAATTATAGAAAGACAAATTATAGAAAATGAAAGACAAAGTCTAATACTATGATTCAGCTGAACCACTGCACAAAATTTCCCCATTCAAACACACACACAAAACAGCCATTTTATGTGCTTTCACCTCACAAACAAGCCAGTTACGTAGTTAGTTTCTTGCATGCTTGTGTTCAAAATATTTAGGCTGGATTTAAATTGAAAAAAGATTATGCAAACCCTTGTGCTAACATATATATAACAAATTAGAAAAAAGCTTTATTTGAAGAAGTAAATAGAAAATCATGAATCATAGAAAATCTTAAATCACGAATTCATAGAAATCCTAAATCATGAGAAGATTAACCTAAAAGGCTCTAAATCCCTAATTTTAGTTCCATAAAAGTTATTAAAAAAGACGTATTTCATATATAGATAGAAAGCCCTAAATAACGAACTCGTAAAAACTCCTAAATCATGAGGAGATTAACCAAAAAAAACTCTAAATCATGAGAAGATGAAGCTTAATTTTTGCATATCACATCAATTTATAACCTATGCACATCAACATACAAAAAAATACAACCAAACATTATAGAAGATGAAGATAGTTAGATCTGTAGCTAACCTTTCTTTGAAGAGTAGCAGATTTGTTCTTCGCCTCTGAGAAGAATAGCGAATATGTTCTTCGCCTTTGGAAACAACGTAGACGGCGTAGAGAATTTGTTGATGCCCTAGATAGATCAATTTTTTAAAAAGGACACGGATGGAAAAAGAATGTTTATTCACAGCTAGCAGGGTTATTTTAGTCTTTACAAAAAAAATTAAAAAAGATATCCGCAAGTAACGGCTTATTCCCTATAGTTTGAGTGGGAGAACTTTAGAGGAAAGCTTGGTTCCCGGAATCATTTATTCCGAACTCAAAACTTGAACCAAACGAGGGAAACACTTCGGAATGGAATTTACCATTCCTGGAATGGTTTACATCTCGAACCAAACGAGCCCTAAGCTTAAAACTGAATCTCTCTCTACTAATTGAATACCATGTAATTTATATAAATCTATTGATCATTTAAGTTATTTAACTAATGATCAATATACCCTCTCTTATGTTCTTCACATGATGTTTTCTAATCCCCTCTCTCTGTATTCCACCATTCTAAAATCCCCCTTCTCTCTGAAATCGTAATTACTCTGTACTTCTCTACCCAGAGGCGGACTTATGATTCTTCTGAGGAGTGGGCTAATAGTAATAGATAAAAAAAATATAAAAAAAAATAATTAAAAGTATAACCATATAGTGACTTATATAAGTTTAAGAGAGTTATATAAATTAGTTGGCTTATAATATTTGAGCTGTGTTAAGGGATGGGATAAAATTTAACAAAGGGTGGGCTTATATTCATTTTTTAATTTTTTTTAGTAGTGCTAGTAGGTTTTTTAAAATTTTGCCCAGTGCCGTAGCCCGCTCTGTCCCCCTTGGTTCCGCCCCAGTCTCTACCTTCCACGATTTTTCTCCATCCCCCCCCCCCCCCGAAAATGAAACTAAAATCAAGATTTTACCTTCAAACAATCACAAGCAAAAGTAATGAGAGAAATTACACAATAGGCTCTGTAAATAGGTGTGCCTTCCCTCCAATTCCACTAACCCACCCAATTCAATTGAGGTAATATTGAGAGCAACAGGACCCCCAAACTCGTCTCCTCTGGCAAAAACCTAGTAACTTGAAATTTCCCATTTAAGGAGCTTTGGGTCATTAAATTATCATACAACACTTCAGTGCCTCTTTGTCAGATTTGGTTTGTATCAAGTCATCTAATTTGAATTTCTTGCGAGGACCGGACCAAAATTCATAATTAGCCTCTGTTTTGTTCTCTCGTGCCCTTGTTGGTTCTTTGGTGGAGATAATACTTTTGATTGATTCCGCTTCCATTTTTTTCCCATTTTGTAAGGGGTTGTTTGTTTTCGGATACAGTTTTCACCTAAACAAACAGTTTTTTCAGTTTTAATTTTTTGTTCAGTTTTGTTGTGTTTTTTGCTCGGTTCCAAACCCAAGAAAAAGATGAGTTTTATAGGAAATCATATTGTCCGCTTGAAAGGTGCAAAAGAGGATTTGCGGTTCTGGTAAGGTGCAAAAGCACTTTTGCACCCAGAAAATTGCATTCTGGAATGGTGCAAAAGCACTTTTGCACCTACGCGGAAAATGTGCAAAATCCGTTTTGCACCTGGACGGAAAAATAGGTTTCCTTGTTTATTTTGGTCTCTATTACCTTGTTAATAGTTTCCATACTTACGTAGGATTGTTATTACCTTATTCTAGATTGGATGGGCTCTATTATATTGTTATATATAGATAGAATCATTCAATAGATTAAGGCATAAAATAAAAATATTTTTCTTTCTGTGGGATTTGTGGGAGAGTTCATCTTGTTGTGAGAGAGAGGTTAAAGGGCTGTTGATTTTCTTCTTCTGTGAGAGTTTTGAGTGCAATAATTCTTGTGATAGATTTTGTAATCGCTTTCAAAGAATTAGTGAAATCTTTGTTTGTCGAATATTGTGTGTTCTATTATCTATCTTCTTGCTTTCTTTTTTCTCATCCTTATTATCTCTAGTTATTACTATTCACTATTTGAATTACGATCCGTGACGTGATTTATTGCTAATAATCACAACAAGTTTTTAGTTTTAAGGTGTTTTATCAAACGCTACTAACAATCTCTCTCTCTTTAATTGTTTCTTTAACAATTATTGTCTCTGTTTTGTAAGATCATAAATAAAGTAAAACTTGCGGGCCATAATTGAAAGGAGGATTAAAGAGAGTTGAAGCAAGAATCTCCAACAACAATGAAATCCGAACCAAAGTCCACAACTGTCTCAATTTCAACAACTCATCAAGGATTACGGATTTAAGGTTTCTTCTAAATCGAAAACTATGGTTATACCGGAAAATGTAAACAGCAAAGTGGTCCGAGATCTCTACTTCTTTCTTCTTCCCATTTAAGTCTTGTTCGACAACAGGTTCTGGAATCGAAGGCAGAATTACAACGGTTGTTGCTGAATTCGTTTTCCCTCTCTAAAGCTATGCAATTATGGTCTGGCAAAATGAAGTAACTCTGTTAAGACAGTATTTTTTTTCCTTTGGTCTATATATACAAAGCCACAAAACAACCAAAACAAACAATTTTCGGCCTAACTCGTGCATTGTTTTATATTGGATGATGTAAAATTTGTGTGGCCGTTGAATCTTCATACGATAAATAGCATCATATTAAAATTCAAAGTATCAAATCCAAAATTAATTGACAATGAATAAAGTAACTCCTTATTTTTATATATTGCTTTGCAATTATCTTATTTTTCCATGTAAAAATTGTATAGTCTCAACAACTACAATAAAAATATTTTATTAGTAGAAAGTTTAAAAAGACAAAAAATAAGATAAAAAGATTTGGCAATCCAAAAGTATTTCATTCGTGACAATAACAATTTCATACTTAATTATTCCTTTTATAGGGTGATATACTTTTCACCCTGTAAATATAAACTAATATACAAATGCCTTAATTATTCCCTTGATAGAAAAAGATTTGGCAATCCAAAATATTTCATCCGTGACAATAACAGTTTCATACTTAATTATTCTCTTTATAGGGTGATATACTTTTCACCCTATAAATATAAACTAATATACAAATAGCATTATCTTATTTTTCTAATTTTTTTTTTAAAATAAAATGGAAGTTGAGAGACATAAACATATATATGGCTAACAGGCATAAGCGATGCACTCTAATATATTTAATTTCAACTAAAAAATAAAATAAAAATGATAGGTGGCCTAATGTGTAGTCATAAGATTAACTTATTTATGCTTGAAGATTCAAACCTTGTCATAAACAATTTTTTCATTAAAAGAAAAGAATGCAGTGGTAAAATGGACAATTCAAAAGTTTGAAATAAATTCAGGGCAATTGAAAGTTTCTTTGGCTTTCTATAACAAGCAATGGACGTACACGCGATGCGTATGCACACGTTATTTTTATGCGCGTGCACACACACACACAAATATATATATTAGTTAAAATGGGAAAAATAAAACATAAAAATTATTATTGACTCAATGATTAAAGAGTTTTATTTTTAACCTTGAAAATTTGATTAATTTGTATCATAAATACTTCCATAACCTTTGGATTTATAATAGTATAGATAACATTTTCTAAATCTATTGTTCCATTGCGAAGAAGATAGTGTAACAAAATAATATTCAAACGCGACAAAGAAAAAGGAAACCAAGTCTAATTGGCCTTGAGAATGCTATCCGAATATATATATATATATATATACATATAAAAGAAGATTATTTTTTCTAATCCAAATAACAATAACAAACATATTACATTAATATATATACATGCACGAATAACAAAAAAGATGGCCGCTCAAAATTGCTACTTTTATTTTACGTCGATCAAATATTCTATACATGTATATATATATATATGCTAGCTTTCAAGGCACACCTTATATGTGTGTATTAAAAAGACTATTTTTTTGCATCAATTTGTGAAATTTTGTAATAAACTATACAATGCAACTAAAGACTGTTTGTTGAAAGAACATGAGCGAGAGAGAGAGAGAGATTGAGGGTGTATTATTGAAATTTTATAAAATTTGACACAGTTGCCTCATAGAAGAGATTGAATTGAAGCTTTCTTTTATAATAGGACATAGATATATACTTATGACTATATACCCTATTTTTATATAGCTAATGCCTTGTGCTTCCAAGCATTAATTCCATTCAACCTAATTTCCTTTAACTAATAAGTCTGAATTATACATATACACCAAAAAACATTCAAATACATATAAATTTTAATTTGATTTATGATTCTCGC
Source organism: Lonicera japonica (assembly GCA_021464415.1). NCBI lineage: Eukaryota > Viridiplantae > Streptophyta > Magnoliopsida > Dipsacales > Caprifoliaceae > Lonicera > Lonicera japonica. The sequence continues at coordinate 98,898,374 of CM038463.1, read as the reverse complement.
CATATACACTTGTATTTTAGAATACATAGTCGATGGAAAAGAGTGAATAAAAAAGATAAAGAGAAAAAGAGTTGATGAATGGACGATTTAGTCATTTTGTATCACTTTAACGGTCAACTATTGTTAACTAGATGAAATCATCTAAAATGGGTGACAAAGGGCAATATTTGTAAATTTTGAGTGCCCAAGGGTCATACCCCATATATAATAGGGGCCATAGTCACAAAAAAAATATATATATATATATATATTTATTAGGCCCGATCATTCTTCTCGAACATTTTTAGGACGAGGTCCTTATTTTATTTTATTTTTTTCAAAACTTGCGGTCTCAAGTTTTTTGTATTTGTCTTTGGCGAGTAATCACCAGCATTATATTTGTGATTGAGATTTCGTATATGTGATCAAGAAGTCATAGACATTTAAATATAATATAAGTGTATCTGAATTCTCGCTAGAGGTAAATACTGTACTTAAGAGATAGCAAGCTTTAAAAATAAAAGGTTAGTGAACCGCATCCTAAGTTTTTTTGTTTTTTAAGACAATGACGGAATAATAATTGTCCCAAGTCAAAATCTCCCTACTTGGAAAATGCAAGGATACATACTTGAAGACAAGTTATTCTATAGGAAAATATTTATCAGACAAAACATATACATTTTACTTAGCTAGGTCAAGAAATGCCTCAAAACAGAATTAAGAGCAAAAGTAAGAGCATATCCAATGTTAATGTTAATGTAAATTGATATTATTAAAAACATGGATATGTAAGAATATCTAAAGATATGATTTCTACGTGTCACTAAAGATTTTCTTCATGGTCAAATGTTAAAAAAATCATCTTCAATGGTGATATCAATAAAATTGCTATTGAAATTATTCATAAAAAAAAATTAAGAAAAACTTTTAAATAATATGGTCTTGTTTGATAGATCTTGGCGAGATAAATTTTTTATTGAAAATATAATTATAAAATAAAAGTTCAAATATTTTAAAGTTAAAAGAGTAAGAAGATCTTTAGCAGTAGTGTATAGTTTCGTTTTGTGTAAAATTTACACAATTTGTAAAATATTTCATCTCCAGCATTCTTTTAAAAATGAGTTTTGTGTAAAATAAAAGTGTAAAAGCATCTCCAGCAATCTTCTAAATCTTTGTTTTGTGTAAACTTAATTTACACAATTTGTAAAAAAAAAAAATTGTCCTGCATGTATCTTTTAAATTTGATGTTTGTGTAAAATGATTGTATAAAATACATTCCCATTTTACAATATCACATCAGCTTTTTCACTCTTCATTTTTTTATGAAATTTTGAAAAAGTAATAACTTCAAATGTAAAATATATAGTTTAATAAAAAATATATATTTGAAATTTAATCATCAATACATATAAATCAAGATCCATTGCGACTATAAGATTATTTATAAAAAATAAAGAAAAAATTACTTAAATTGATATTTAACATGTCCTGGAATCTTATTTGTTATTTCAAAATTTATATAAGATTTTACAAAAGTACCATTGGATCATTTTTTTTATATTCAAGTTTTTTGTAAAAGTTGGTTGACACATACTTACAAGCCAATTTTTACACTATCATTAGAGATACTCTAAAATACACCCTTAATTTACAATGTCATGTTAGCTTTCTCATTCCTCATTTTTTTAATAAATCTTTAAAATGTAATAAATTTTAATACAAAACAAGAATTTTAATATAAATTATATATTTGAAGTCTACTCATCAAGACTTATAAATTAAGATCCATTGTGATGATAATATTATGTATATGTAATTTCAAGAAAAAAATAATATGAAATAACAAAACATTTGTTCATATCTTATTAGTTCTTTTCAATTTTACACAAAAGTTTGCAAAATCCCCATTGGAGCATCATTTTTTATACTTTAAGTTTTGTATGAATGTTGTTTGACATATATGATATACACATTAATTTTTACACAACCATTGAAGACGCTCTAAGATATGGAAGCAAAAATGATGACGTGGTAACTAGATATTGTTTAGAATACCATCTAGATGCAGAAGGGGTCACTCTCATCATCCATGTTTGCATCGGAGGTGTCCTATGTAATACTCCATTTTTTTCCAATTCATAAGTGTATTGGAGATGCTCTAAACAAATAACAAGAACAAAGCAACTTTTTAGAAGTAGTGACCACGTGACCAATTGTGGATAAACAATGATAGCTCCTGTGTAACTCAAAATTAATAGCATCTCTGATAGTAACATGAATTGGATCTTGTTTGAAAGATCTTGGTGAATGTTTTTAACAATATAAATTTTATTGAAAATAGAATTATAAATTAAAAGTTAAAAGTTAAAATATTTTAAAGTTTAACAAATAAAATATTAAAATAAAATGATAACGCGGCGTCTAAACATTATCTAGGAGACTTTCTAGTTGTAGAAGGTCACTCTCACAATATTATTCCCTCCTTTTACCACATCACTTCCATGGTCATTCTCCATATTCGCATTGGGGATTTTATTTTTTTTTACTCACAATCCATATATCTTATATGACACTCCATTTTTCTCCAATTAATTATTGCATTGATGATGCTCTAAGTTTAATTACCACCAATTGGATTGAAATCAGAAGTTAATTTTGGGATATCACATAATTTCTTCTCGCTCATTAGTTATATAATGTTAGCAAATACCTAAGAATAAACAATTCAATTTAAAATATTAAACATAAATTATTTGAAGCTAGGTTTCCTAATACAGCTATAAGAAACAATTAAGAATCCTGTCCTATCAGCACTAGGGTCCACTAATATTTTGTAATGCAAGGAGGATTCCAAAAAAAAAATTAGGTTAAAAAATAAGGCTATAATTTCACTACTAGATTGACGACGTTATATAACAGGCAATTCAATCATCATACGTGTTTCAAGATTTATTTTAATTCGTTATGAACGAAGCAATGAAAATAAGAAAAGAATTTCACTACTAGATTGATGGCGCTTTGCACCAGAATCAAAATTACACCGAAATTCTAACAGCGATTCCAATCGTTACACCGAAATGATGGTCATGTATATATATATATGCCTTCTCCCTGAAAATAAATTGTTAAGGCAAAGTAAAGATCATGATATATTTGGCTTGAATGAATGAGAAAGACAAAAATATAAAAGGATTAATGATATATTTAACCAACGAATTTTATCATTTTTTTCAATTTGGTCATTAAACTTTGTTTTTCTTTACAAAATCCCACTAAACTCGTAATAGCGTTTCAATTTAACACCGTTAATTAGAGCAAGCGGAAAATCTGAATTGGACATTAAGGAGTCTACGTGGATAGCCGAGATGGCAAAAATCATCATGTGACATGCACTGTGAGGTTATCCTCATTAAAACAAAGAGCTCTGTTTTGATGAAGGAAAAATATGCCAACTTTTTTTTCACAAAACTGAACCGTCGTTCCCTCAATTTAAACCCAATACTCACCTAAATCAAAATATGCTGAAGAAGACGATCATCAACAAAACTCGAAAAAATATATAGAAGCAATCGTGCATACCAATTTTGAGGAAGAATCAATAATTTTTTATTTACACAACTTAATTTCCCCCAATTTTCATTCGTATGTAAAACATTAATTTTACGATTATAGCCGTTGAGCACATTAATTAAGGAGGAGAACCTCATATGTGCGTCTCACATGATGATTTTTGCCATCCCGTCTCCTTAATGTCCAAGTCATATTTTTCCGTTACTCTAATTAACAGTGTTAAAGATTTGGTTAAATTGAAACGTTATTATAAGTTTAGTGGGTTTTTAGATAAAAAACAAATAGTAAATAAATTAAAAAAAAATGATAAAATTCGTTGGTCAAATATGTCATTAAGCCAATATAAAATAAAAGGATTGTCTCGTTCATAATACATAAACTGACCAAATGATTCAAATTTTCAAAAGAAGAATATGAAAGAATTCATTAGCGTCTCAGGGTCCCAGATACTGACAATAGTCATTAGCTTTGATCTATAAATCTCATACTATGCTTGGAGGCCACTCCCTCTCATATCCTCAACTAGCACAGAACTCCTTAAATGAGACGACCAACCCATGCACATTTGGGAAGTGAAGAGCAAAGTTAGATAACACAGAAAATGGAGTATTTCCCTCCCCAAAAATATGAGAAGCCATCGGTACTCTACTAGAGAGACTATAAATCTCACATCGTACATAAAGGGGCTACTCTATCTATTTTTAATTGATTTTATATTAAATGCTCATAATTTTAATATGGTACCAAAGGAGGATATTGCACGTGACCTAGCGTTGAACTATAAATCTCACATTATACACAAAAAGGACTACTTGACCCATTACTAATTTTTTAAGGATAGATGATCCGAACTCTAGTATCCATAGCCAGGGACAGAGCAAGGAATTAGACAGAGAGAAACTATAGCACTAAGACAAATATGTGTTGAGGGGTGGCAAAATTACAAGTACTACTACTGTTTTTTTTCGAAATTAACCACCCCCACCCCAGCTTGTAAACCCTTAGATCCGCCCGTCCATAGTCATCAAAACAGCAGAGAACTCAACGAAGATGGCTGAATGCATCATGCATGGCCAAATTCTGAAGAACACCACAGACAAAACCCCTACAATTTTAAAGAAGGCCACCACAAGCGGCATGACCGGCCTGAAGGTTCAGAGAGCCCATCCGTATTACATTTAATCCACCAACCACTAAGAGGAGAGGATACCAAGCCACTTCAGTAATTTTAGGTACCTTCCTAGGGTGACAAGGCACCCCAAGATGCGGGATGCATGATCAATAAGTCTTGAATTTTAGAAACCAAGACGGCTACTTCAGCATTTTAGGCTCCTTTAGAAACATTTCCAACCTCCTGTACCCATGCAACCAGAGTCCATCAACATGCATGGGGAGCCATATTCTCAAATCTAAACAAATTTCTCGGAAACCACAGACCCAAACAAAAGCAACCACACCAGCGCCGCTTCACAAAAAACAAACCCCCAATTTTGACTCTTTTTCGCCCTCCAAAAAAAAAAAAAAAAAAAAACTTTTTTTAAGTTTCTAATGTTTTGATATTATTTTAAAAAAGAGTTATTAATTTTATTCCTTGGAAAAAGATAATGAAATTCCTTCAAATATCTGAGAAACCCCTTTCTTAGATATTTAACTAGACGTGAATTGAGCTTAATTACAAGAACTAGCAATTGTGAACGACACACATGGCCCTAAAATAGCTTAATTTCTTATGTCATTAGTAGCGGCTTGAGCTTCTTGAAATCTTTGTTGTAAAAAGTGAGAGGAGAGAAGTTGAAGTACTTTCATCCTTCTAAGTTTTATCCTTCGATAGCCTGATTTGTTGTTGTTTCGCCCTCTAAGAAGAACAAAATAAGTTTAATATGATATTAAATAGATTAAACACGGTGCAAAATCCAAAAACTAAATCAGTTATACCAGACTAAACATGTTCTCTCTGAAGTTTCACCTCCTGGATGGTAAGCAGAGCTAGATTACATCTTTTTTTGGGTCGAAAGTAAGGCTAAACTTATTGCAACATAGTTAAAGATCGAGTGACCTTGAGTAGATAACAATTCTGTGAAAAAAAATATGTTCATAAATGCCAATAAATCAGGTATGGGGCAGCCAATGATAAAAAAAATATCTACTTCTTAACCAATTCATAGTTGCTAGGGCCGAAAAGGGGTAATTTGATGCTAACTAAAAGTCTAAAACTGAACTCACAAAGTCAGTGATAGAACCAGATGTTGATGTAATGCATATAGATTTGATGTTCAAAAAGTCGTAGAAAGAATCATTAATTATTCCCTTGATGGCAAAATATTTGGCAATCCGCAACCCTTCTTCCAAATTCAAACATTATAGATTTCACGATAAAGTATTTCCTCCGTGACAAAAATTGTTTCCTACTTTCACATTAGAAATTTAGACACTGATTTGGGGCGTGTATCAAATAAAGATAAAAATAATTGAGAAGTCAACTAATTTTTATGAAATGTTAGAAAAGAGAGTTGAAGATTTGGTAAGATGTCCTCCGTATTTTCTTCTTTTTTCATGAAAAACCTTTCTTACCCATCTCGCAAGAAATGGATTCCATGGAAAAACTTCAAAAGTAGAAAAGCATCCGTCTTAATAGAATAAAAGTAGTAATTTCCATACCTTAGCTTAATTAAGATAAAACTGGATGCGTCTAGAGAGGATTGCTGGAAGATTATATGTAGTAGAGCTATAGAGAATTATTTCTCTTCATAAAACCTGACACATAAGTCCTTCCTCAACTACCGACTTCTTTTTCACAATTTAAAATGGGGCAAAAATGTGGTCAGAAACAATTGAAGGACAATCATAAATATCCGAGGGGTATACATACCAATCAAAATTCAAAAGTAGGAGCGGCAATTTGTGATAGGACACGGTACCTCAACCTGAACCCAACATAAAATTATAGAGTTAGGATTGAACTTAAATGAATTAGTGTTAAAATTAGATCTATCCACTAAACATGATTAATAAATGGGTCGAGTTAGTCAACCCGTGTAATACAAAAAATAACCCGTATAGCACATTCAAATTATGATTGATATTTGATGGAAGAAATTGAACACCAAACATATCCCAAAAAGTTATCACCCTCACTTCCACCGGTTGGGCTGGATGATGGAAATCAACTAAACCTCTTTTTCGCAATTAAAAAAACCAGGGAAATGTGGTCTAAAACGACTAAAGGACAATCAAAATATCTAGGGGGGATGCATCCAAATCAAAAGACACCGGACCTAAGGGCTAAGGTAATGTTTGGCAACCCAATCCCCCACATTATTAGCACTTCTATTGACATACATGAACAAATTAAAAGAAACATTAGCTGATCTAGCAAGATCCCAAATATCAGACAAAACAGCTACCCAGGAGAGCAAGCACAGTTTCTATAGAAGAGATTTTCTTTTGTCACAATCACAATTTGAACAACTCTCCATGTAATTTTTTTTCTCTTCGGAGGACACAAGCAATGCCAAATACATTTCCAAACAGCAAAGGCAACCTCCAACAAAGAGGATGGGAGATCAGAATAAAATCAATATTCCAAAATTTCCGAGCTTCTAAATACCTCGAATTCGACCCTAATAAATACTGCTCCTCATCCATATCCAAACAAGAGCATACTTCCCATTCGACAAAGACATACGAAGTGATAACAATAGCATCAGCTTCTTAAGGGGGAAAAAAATACACATGGACAACATCAGAATTCATTCCAACAACCAACGGAGTTGAGTATGAGGTCTTCCACCTTAGAAATAGGGTCTAGGAAAAGAGAAATTTCAAAACTTCCAATCCCTAGAACCCATTTACCAGAGATATTCATGTTACTCCGTCTGCATTGTTTTCTACACAAATATTGGATCTTCTTGAAATCAATTCCTCTGTTTTGGATTGGAAAAGAAAAAGGGATTGTCTGAACTCTGATAGATTTTGAGGGAAAACAAAATACAGCAATTTATTCATATACATGTTCTTCAAGCACAGAAAAAAACAAATTTTAATTTATTTACAAACATAACTTCAAACAAATAAATCTATTTAGAGAATGTCCTCAGAAACCATAATAAAAAATTAACACAAAATAAAAACTCTACTCAGCCCCTCTTAATTCACACAAATAATACCACAGGAATTGAACAGCGTTCTTGATTGAAAGAAGCCTTGGCGCGCACTGTTGAGCAAATCTTCACCAGCTTCCAAATAATCCTTACAAAACCAATACTAATAAATAAGAATATATACATAACAAATAAAAACAACTTAAGGGTCGAAAAGCATAAGTAAATTTATGAGAAGTTGGAAAATGGGATGAGTGATTTGGTAAGATGTTCCCCATTTGTTTCTCTTTTTAACACGGAACCAGTGATTCACAATTCACGGTGCGTCTCCCCAACTTTTTTTAACTAGAATCATTGCTACAATACTTGGACAAATATTAAATCTCAAGTTGCTTTCAGAAAAATAAAACTATTTGAATTATACTTTTGAAAGTACAAAGCATTAAAATTAAGATGTTGAACTCAACATGCCTGCTCGTTAATATCTCCTTCCTATTGCATATCACTGAATGTCTTGCAACTTGTCACAATCGATCACTGCCAAGGATGACTTGTTAAAAGTGTAAGGCTTTGGTGTAATAGTCAACAGGTTCCGTAGCCCCCGGAGATGAAGAGAAGTTAGTTGAGGGAACAAGTTGACTGTGATTCCACCTCCTCTTCCTAATTCCAATCTACACTCTTCTCCGTCGTCCTCTGCAACAATTGCTTCCAAATTATCGCACTCAACTATTTCCACTTCTTCAAGTTCCAAAAGAAGTTTTGCCATGGAAGGTGTGAATACATGTTTCAAACTATCACAGTGCTCTAAATGCAACGAACTCAGATTTTTAAAGGAGCCCTGAATTACATGCACACCAGTTTTCCATATATGTCTTAGCTTAGGTAGACTATACAGATCAATATCTGTTAATTGAGTCAGTACAGATGCAAGTAGTTCATAGCGGCCTTCGTTATTAGCATTTAATCCTTGAAGGTCGAAAACCACTTCAAGTGAGCTACAACTCCCTATATCAAGCTGTTCAAGATGCTCTAACTGCGGTAGCACACTTGTTGGGAAAAAAACTGTAACGTTGTCTAATTTATGGACTTTTAGGGTTTCCATGTCAACTAAGGCAACCTGCAGCCACCAAATTTGATAGTCAGAAACAACAAGAAGGGAATATACTTGAAGATATATATAAATACATCTTACTTTATTTGTAACCACACACAATTGTTATTTAATTTCAGAATTGCATTCTAAACTTTGACTCATGCACATAGATATAGGAAGCTAAGTACGAGTAAAAAAGTTTTTTCCCAGGATTCTTATACTGAATTATGCTACTTTAATTACTCAAAACCAATTATTTTCATAATTTCTTCTTGAGCTCACTATTACTTGCATTCATAAATCAATCGCTGAAAATCATCTCTTCTGCATTTCATGAAATTCACAGCATATCAAAATCTGTTGTCATGCAACTTAAAAAGCAAAAGTAATTTCACGCTCCCTCCATTTCAAATAGAATTCACCTTTGGCTTTAGTACTCCCTCCCTCCGAAATTAAGACACCAGCTTGAGTTTTACATGTCATTAAGGATATAGTAATTTAAATGTAATCAATTGTTAAGAACAATTTTTTTTACTATTGTGATATATGCATGGTACATTGGTTATGTCTTGAAAAGAAAAACTGGACTCTTAATTTGGGACGTGCCAAAAAGGAATTTTACGAACTCTTAATTTGGGACAGCGGGGGGTACTTTTTTAAGAATAAAAAAGCGCAATGTATTCAACAATTAAATCTCATTAACTTTTCTTTCTAGTCTTCTTGACGTAGAGATGGAGATGAAAAAAGATGCATGCTAATACTTTGAAAGAATTCTCAAATTGCTTAATTTGAGAAAAATAAAATTAAATGTGCTTTTTACAAAGAAAGATCATTTGAAGATGTTGGAGTTGACATACGTGACGTGCATCGTACAATGTTTCTGGCAATTACAACTTAGTCATCCACATAAATATGTTCTAACACTATTAGAAATTAAGAATTTCTCCTAAACAAGACTAGGGACGATCAACGTGACATAATATAATTTCTTTCCAAAATTTAGACACAAACACATCACAACATCATGGCAAAATCTGTGGACACGAAAACGACAAGAAAACGAATTCGATCTCCAGTCCTATTTATAGATCGAAGAAGTTATATTCCAATCAAATTCACACTCAAGTACCTCTAAATGGATTAAAGAACAGATGATAAAAGCGGATTACTTTCCATTCGCACATTCCATCATATATGTCTACTTTAAAATTCAAGTATTCAACAACCTCAATTTCCAATATGTGTACTTTAATTAGATTGTAAATTAATATAGCGTAAATGTTCAAATATCACTCCCTCACACAATCTAAATTCTTCGTTCTTGTATATACATCATTAATTAATTGCTGATTTACTTATAACATAATACTAGTTTAAGCTAATACACTTCTTAATTAAATTAATTATGATAGATAAGTATATAAACATTCACACGCATTGACGACGTAAATGTATATACTAAATGGAGTGCATTTCTCACAAAAACTGGTCTATACGGACTAGGATCTTTAGCAAGCCATTTTCCTCGCTAAATATTAGGGAGATGTCTTTCGCTAAGAAAAACAGTCGCTAAATGTATGAGAAATTTTTTGATACTAAATGTAACCTTAAAGGCTTAAAGAGAAAAGACGAAAAAGGGGGTTTAGGATAACTTTGGTTCTAAAACAAGAATGTCGTATAAAATGTAAATACATATTCTATAAAAAGAAAGAGAATGTCAAAATAAACTTGTTTACTCCAATTGTTTTAAAAAAATAATAATTCATACATGGTATACTATAATTGAGTAAATGGATGATTTGATGATTAGATTGATACAATCCAAATAATCACATTATACTATAATTTATAAACTTCTAGGTCATCAAAATTAACCTTGAATGGAAAATACCAATGTAGAATTTAATTCTAAAATGGACTCTTATAAGTTAAACGATAAGAATTCTAACTATCTTAATAGTACAAGACTGTAAAACTAATTAAGGTCAGCATATCTGTTTATAGAATAAAAGGGGAAAACAAAATATAACTAATAGAAAGTATTATTTAAATAGTTGTCTTACTATTTTGAAGATTATTATTTAATTCAATGGTTGGATTGATTTGTTACGCATATGTAAAGCATTATTAAAAGTTTAAATAATTAGCTTAGACTGGTATAAATAAATTAATGGTATAACTATTAGCATTCTAAGAGCATTTTACTATTTTAAACAGTGTCATCAATGCCTTAAAAGTGTCCAAAATATGCATATAAATTAGGGTGTGATTGATACATCAGATAAAAAAGTCGAATAAAATTATTTATACCCATCCAAACAAGATAAAATAATCCCACCTCCTAATATATATTTATGCCTCCCCAAAGGCCAATTCCTAGATCTGTCCCTGATGTAAACTTAATCAATGGTTAAGAATAAAACTTCTTCACTATTGTGATATATGATACATTGATTAAGTCTTGAAAAGGAAACTAGACTCTTAATTTGAGTCAGCCGGGGTACTTTTTTAAGAATAAAAAAGCATAATGTATTCAATAATTAGGTCTCATTAACTTTTCTTTATTGTCTTCATGACATAGTGAGGAGACAAATAAAGATGCATGTTAATACTCAGAAAGAATTCTCATATTGCTTAATTTGAGAAAAATAAAATTAAATGTGCTTTCACAAAGAAAGATCATTAAAAGATGTTGGAGTTAACATACCTGAAATGTATTGTACAATGTCTCTATCAACTTTCCGCAATCAACTAGAGTCAAATCTTTCAAGGATGGCCAATTGAAAGTGTAAGCCATGGGTGTAACATTCAAAAACTTCGGTAGCTTCTCGAGAGAGAGTCTAGTTAGTTGTGGGAACAAAATGAATATTCCTCCTCCTTCCACTATATCCTCTTCTTCTTCTTCCTCCTTTGCTACAATTGCTTCCAAATTCGCGCAGTTATGTATTTTCAGTGTTTGAAGTCGAGAAAGAAGTTTTGCAATGGAAGGTGTGAATACATGTCTCAAACTATCACATTCCTCTACAGATAATGAACTCAGACATTGAAAGGCACCGGCCAGCTGAATAACATGCGGACCGGTTTTCCATACATGTCTTAGCTTAGGTATAACTTTGAGAAAAATACGCGTTAATTGAGTCAGTGTTGCAAGGCAGCCTTCATCATTAATATTAAATCCTTGGAGGTCAAAAACCACTTCAAGTGAGCTACAGCTCCATATCACAAGCTGTTGAAGATTCTGTAAACGTAGTAGCAAGCTTAATGGGAAAGAAACTGTCAGGTTGTGTAATTCTCTTACTTGCTGGGTTTCCATGTTATTTGATGTAACCTGCAGTGACCGAATTTGATTGTGAGAAATGCCAGTATATATCATATATACTTGAATTCATAAATATTACTTCATCTGAAATGCCAGGATATATCGAATATACTTGAATACATATATACTTGAGTACATTATGAACTTTGAGTCTTACATAACCACATTCCTTGCAGCATTTGTATTTGCTTATACTTCCAAAGCAAAATTAATGATACGAAGTTAAGTTGTTAAATTTAATTGGTATCAAGTTGTTAAATATATACTTCCTAATACTGAATTCTACTACTTGGTTTACTCAACAGCAATTGTTACACCATCTTTTCTCAATCAAGTTCACTGTTACTAGGAAAGCTCATTCACAAATACTCTCTGAAAATCTGTGTTAAGTAATTTAATAAGTAAAAGCAATTTCACTCCTCCATCTCAAATTAAGAATTTGCCTTTGAATTTAGTGTTCTCTCCGTCCGATTAAGAGTCAATTGATTTTTACACGTTTTTATTGATAGAATAAAACTTGTTTACTATTGTGATATATGTACATTGATTTTTTTTTTATAAGAAACAGAAATTTCATTGCCACTTCAAAAGAGAGATTACAAGATAATGTGGACACAGCAAAGCATCCCCATCAGAGAACCTTGAGAAACAAGCATCCACTCACAGCAGTAATCTAGGAAACTCAAACCACAGAATAACCAGGAGCTTCCCTACAACAAACAGAGAGTAAAAAAAACAGAGAATCACAAAAGAAAAATTTCCAGCCCCCTAACTCCTGGAAAAACAGAAAATCAGTAAAACGAAAAAAGGGGCTCATAAGCAGACTTCACTCCGATTATGCATTATACAATCAACGCCTAACCCAAAAAACTCCTTCGATAGGGATGCCCAAAGCAAAATAGGTAAAGCACTCTATCCCAAATTCTCTCCTTCTCACTCTCCTTATTCTAAAACATTCTTTCATTTCTTTGAATCCAAATGCACCATGAGACTGCCATGAAAATGCACCTCCACAGGACTTTGGTCCTCTTTTTGTTTCCTACTTGTATCCACTGAATTTTTGATGACTCCTTCCAGCTTCTAGGCATAACAACCTGGACTTGAAAAGCTCTAAACACTTCTATCCACACAAAATATGTAAAGGGACAATGCAAGAAAAGATGATCAATATCCTCCCCATTTGATTTACAAAGAACATATTATTGGGGTAAATCACAAGTATTAAACTTCCTCTTAAAAGCCACCAAAACAAAGAATTTTACTTTTGAAGGAATACCCTCCTTCCAAATAAATCTCCATCTATCATCCATAGCATAATGCATTGAATCTATAATGTATTTGAAAAGGATTAACATGAAAAAATCGCCGACGAATCCCTCAACCAAATCCTATACTCCCCCCCCCCCCCCCCCCCCCCCGGAATTTGAATGTTATCTAAATGCTCTACGAAAGCCCAACCTCCATGAAATTGAAGAAAATAAGTCCCAAGATACCATATTTTCAATAGTAGAATTATGTAGAGAGGATAAATTAAAGAGGCGCAGAAAACAAGTTTGACAATGGAGCATCCCCTACCCACAAGTCTTCACTTACAATTACTTGGATTTTGAAAAGAATCTCATAAGAACCTTGCTAAAGTGACATACACATATACATATATATAGAGAGAGAGAAATATCATTTGAAGATGGAGTGATGAGTCAAAATACCTGAAGTGTATCATTCAATGTCTCTATCAACTTTCCACAATCTATCAGAATCAAATCTTTCAAGGATGACCAGTTGAAAGTGTATGGCTTGGGAGTCATATTCAACAGCTTCGATAGATTACAAAGATAAAGATAAGTTAGTTGAGGGAACAAGATGATTCCTCCTCCCCCTACCATACAATCTTCGTCTTCTTCTTCCTCCTCCTTTGCTACAATTGCTTCTAAATTCATGCATGAATATATGCTTACTGTTTGAAGTCCCACAAGCACTTTTGCCATGGGAGGGGTGAATGCATGCCTCAAACTACCACAGCCACCTATGCTTAAAAAACTCAGATTTTGAAAGGAACCCTGAATTACAGGCACACCCTTATTCCACACATGTCTTAGATTATCTAAACCCAGCAGCTCAACACTTTGCAATTGAGTCGGCGCTGCAAGTTCGTGGCTTCCTTCAACTAAATCACAGTACTGTACATCAAGCCGTCGAAGATTCTGCAACTGCTGTCATAAAATATACGGTTGAGGAAAGATTATTTTTTCATAGGAAACAAAAAATTATAAATATCAAAATATAAGTACAAAATGAAGGGGGACAAGCTGTCCACCACCGGTATATATACCAAAAGACAAGTGTGATAAGAATCAAATACAATCAAAGCTTTCATAAAATAAGATGCACGTGATAACTTTTCTCAAAGGAATATAGCATTTCAATTCAGTTTAATGTATTCCACCCCACAATGCTTAAACGATTTGGAATTTGAAGCCCAAAGCGATGCCACAAATCTTTTTTCTTTCCCATAGCCATTCCTTCTTCCTCCTTTCAAAAATCCTATTATTCCTTTCTATCCAAATATCCATATAACTACCACTTGATGCACCTCCACAGGTCCCTGCTTTATGGTATGTCTCCATCAATGTTAATATCCATAAGAAGAAGATCCGCCCCAGATTTTGGAATGACCCAACAAAGTCCAAATTCAGCCACATTTTTGCCCATATAAAATAAGAATAAAGGCAGTGCAACAGAATATGACTCAATGTTTATTCGTTTTGCTTGCAAAAAACACACCATGATGGGGATAGACAATAATTTGGTCATCTCTTTTGCAAGTCACAAGTATTAACCCTCCCGCGAGCCAGTAACCATGTGAAAACTTGCACTTTTGAAGGAATACCTGCTGCCCAGATGAGCTTAGAAGATGTGAAGTGAGGATCCGATGGGGAGTTGAGGAGAGATTTGAAAAAAAAAGAGCAAGAGAAACCTTCCCCATTTAGTAGCCACCTTCTCTTATCCTTACAACCCAGAAACAATCTTACTCCCTCAATGATGTTCATTAAAGAAACAAGCTCCTCGAACTCTCTTGTAGAAGGATCTAGAAAATGATAGATTCCAAGATGCTATTTGATCCAAATTTAGAGAAGCCAAAGAAGAGATGGACTTCCTTGTATTCGAAGAAAGTCTATGCACCGAGGAAACAAAGAATGGAAAGCAACCTCACCTATCCACTTGTCCTCCCAAAATCTGATCATAACTCCCTCACCCAATTCTAATCTTGTGTGATTCAAAAATGATTCAAGATCACAAGAAAAAAAATTCCAAGGAGTTCAATAAGACCCTTTATAAACCACTTTGGAGTCCCAGCCACTGTCACTTAATCCATATTCGCTTTTTAGGATAGAGTACCATAAGGAATTTTGGCTATGCAGGAATCTCCACAACCATTTTCCTAGCAAAGCTCTATTTCGATTTAACAAATTCCCAATACCCAACCCCCTTTATCTTTTGCTTTAGAAACTATTTCCCAATTAATGAGATAATCTTTTTTATTATCATTGCACCCGTCCCACAAGAAATCTCTTATTCTTATTTCCAATTCATTCTTAAACTTTACCGGAAGGTGGAGAATGGATAAGAAATAAATTGGCAAGCTTGTCAATTAAGATTGAATCAACGTGAGTCTCCCTCCTCTAGGTAAGCACCCTCCTTTCCACCCATCGAGTTTTTTTCTAGACCTTTTCTAACACCGGATTCCAAAACTCTATGGAATTTGGATTACACCCAAGGGGCAGCCCCAAATACTTCAACGGCCACTTCTCTATCTCACATCCCGCTTTAGAAGCACACTCCACTTAACTACTTCTTCCATAGTGATGCCTGCAAGCCTACTCTCTGTCAAGTTCAACTTTAGGCCCGATAATGAACAAAATACTGAGAGCAACTTCAACAAATTCATAAACTTGCCTTCGTCCCCCGATAAAAGGAAATTGTATCATCCGCAAATTGTAAATGTAATAATTCAACCTTATCCTTTCCCACCTGAAAACCGTCAATCACCCCTTAATTTCTTGCCATCTCCATTAACCTCCTTAAGCATTCCGCAGCAAATGTGAACAAGAATGGTGGAAGGGGATCCCCTTGCCTCAACAATCTAGAAGACATAATTTCCCTCTTGGTCTCCCATTAACAGAAACTGAAAAATTGACAGATGTCAAACAACTCTCATCCATTTTCTCCATCTAAACTTAAACCCTTTTTTCTCCAATACATACCAAAAAATTCCAATCCACATGGTCCTAAGCTTTCTCAAAATCTATTTTAAACACCACTCCTTCCTTTTCTTTTCTTTTCTTTTCTTTTTTTTATCTATATTCTTCTACCACCTCATTGGCTACCAACACAAGATCCAATATTTGCCTCCCTTTGATAAAAGCTCCTTGACATAACGAAATTGTTTCATCCAAAACTTCTCTTAATCTCAAAGCAAGCACTTTGGCCAAAATTTTATACAAACTTGTCACTTAGCTTATTAGCCAAAAATCCTTTATTTTGCATGAGTTTGGCTTTTTTGGAATTAAACAAACGTCCGTCTCACTCACACACTTGTTGATCACCCCATTCTCGTAAAATTCCTTGAAAATTTTCATTAAATCACTTTTAATCACATCCCAATACTCGTGAAAAACTGCCCTAGTATCCCCATTGGGACTCGGAGCCTTCTCTCCATCACATTCCATAATTGCCCTTTTCACTTCCTCTTCCTCAAAAGATCTTTCAAGCCACTCCACCTTACTTGATTCTTTGGGGAACTATTGATAATTCAGTATTATTTATTTTAGTTATTTATGTTATTTTATTTATTTGTGGATAGAATTCCACCTTGATAGGAACTCTAGGTTAATTAGGAGTTGTGTTTATTTCCTATATAAGGAGCATTGTTTTCGTTCTTTATCATTATGGAATAATAAAATCATTCTCTCTAAATTATCATGGTATCAGAGGTAGGTTAGGAAGTCCCTCCACAGCCTAGAAAAAAAAAAACCCTAGATGTCGCCATTACTAAACTAACCCACGCCTAAAGAAAAAACCCTAGACGCTACTGTCTCCTCTTCAATAGCGTGCGTAACACGTGGACCTTCTCGAAACCAACCACCTAGTCTTGGTCGGAATCTTCCGACGACTTGAACCCTGAAAGAAACGCCGGAAAACGACGTCACACGCGCCTACACGCGCCGCCTCTTCCCGCGCGTGGATCTCACGCGCCGACGACATTCCCGCGCGTGAGAGCGCGTGGCTTCTCCGATCGTCACCAAACTTTCCAGACCCGGTCGTCTCACAGTTCCGCTCGTCTTTCTGGCCTTGGTTTGGTTAGTTTTACCCGCTTTGGTACTGTTCCGTTCACTGCGTTACTGTTCCGTTTTTGGTTGTTACTGTTCCGTTTGAGTTATGATTTTTCCGTACTGTTCAGTTGATTGCTTGGTTTGGGTAGTTTGATTACCATATAAACTTGCTATGGCGGGTGAGAATCCGGTAGCGAAAATCAGTCACAAGTTGAACGGAAGAAACTATCTCGCATGGGCACAATCAATGTGGTTGTTTATTGACGGCAAAAGAAAATTAGGTTATGTGAATGATAGTGCCCGTTATAAGAAGAAGGTTGAGCGAGTTCGTGTGTTTGTCTTCTTGGCTGGACTAAACAAGGACTTAGATAAAGTTCGGGGTCGTATTTTAGGCAAGATACCCTTGCCCACTATCAGAAAGGTATTTTCTGATGTACGAAGAGAAGAGGCTCGACGATCTGTGATGTTGAAAGACGAACGTGCACCCCTTACAGATGGTGAAAGCTCTGCACCGGTAGTTCTTGATAACAAAACTAGCAATGCTGATTCAGAGCAACAATCTTCCTCAGAACCACTTCTATTCACAAAGGAACAAATAGAGCATCTGTGTAAAATGGTTCAAAATCATTCCTTAGGAAACTCTGGCTCCTCCTGTTCCATAGCTCAGTCAGGTAATACGTGTACAGCTACAATTGCTTGCATCAAATCCCATAGCAACTGGATATTAGATTCAGGGGCTACTGACCACATGACTGGTATCTCGGAATTTTTTTCGTCATATACTCCGTGTGCAGGGAATCAAAAGGTTAAAATTGCTGATGGTTCTTTCGCTGCGGTTGCCGGCAAAGGAACCATAATCGTCTCGCCGTCTCTCACTCTTAAAAATGTCTTACATGTCCCTAATCTATCGTATAATCTTATATCTGTCAGCAAATTAGCTCTTGATCTCAATTGTCAAGTTAACTTTTGGCCTTCTCATTGTGAATTTCAGGATTCAAATTCAGGGAAGACGATTGGGGTTGCTAAACAGGATGGGGGTCTTTACTTCTTCAATAATGGGTCTACCTCTGGAAGGCAAGACCGACAAACTTGTTTTAATTCTATTTCTGTTTCTAGTGATAGTCAGATTTTGTTATGGCATTATAGATTAGGACATCCAAACTTTCAGTATTTAAAGCATTTGTTTCCCAAGTTATTAATGAATAAAAATTTGCTTAAATTTCGATGTGAATCTTGTGAATTAGCAAAACATCAACGCACGGTTTTCCGTCTCAACCATATAAGAAATCACAACCTTTCACCTTGATTCACAGTGATGTTTGGGGTCCCTCTAGAGTGCCCACTTGGTCTGGCAAACGTTGGTTTGTGACTTTCATTGATGACCACACTAGAGTATGTTGGGTCTTTCTTTTAAAAGAAAAATCAGAAGTTGGGAGTGTGTTTCAAAACTTTTACACCATGATACACACACAGTTTCAAACCAAAATTCAAATTTTTCGGAGTGATAATGGGAAGGAATTTTTTAATAAGCTGTTAGGGGATTTTTTCGTCAAAAATGGGATAATTCATCAAAGTTCTTGTAATTATACTCCTCAACAGAATGGAGTTGCCGAAAGGAAAAATAGACATCTACTTGAAGTGGCTCGTGCTTTAATTTTTCAAACTAAAGTTCCAAAATACCTTTGGGGAGATGCTATTTTGACTGCTACTTACCTTATTAATCGGCTTCCAACACGAACTTTGAAATTTAAAGCCCCTGTAAAATTGCTTTCTGATCTATTTCCCAACACTCGGTTATTAGGGGATATTCCCTTAAAAATATTTGGAAGTGTTGCCTTTGTTCATAATCTTGACCCCAAAAATTCTAAACTTGATCCAAAGGCACACAAATGTATCTTTGTAGGCTATCCCACAAATCAGAAAGGGTATAAATGTTTTGATCCGATTTCCAAGAAATTATACATTTCTAAAGATGTTACCTTCTTCGAGGGGCAATCCTATTACAACTCCCATCTTCAGGGGGAGAGCACGAGTGAAGATGGTGGTTGCGGTTTTGATAATTCAGTCGTTGATGTTTTGTATGAACAAGTACCTAATTATTTTAACACACAATCTGGGAAAACAAATGAATTAAATATTGAAGATACTTGTGTTGGTAATGGTGAACAACCAGAGTTAGTGTCATCCCAAAATCTGACTACAGATGGACCAGAGATGTGTGCAAAACGGTATAAAGGTCTTGTTTATTCTAGAAAAAATCCAGAACAAGGAAGGAAAGAAACCATCCCTCTGCAACCCCAAGAATCCAACCTGGAGGTGGATCATGATACTCACGATGACTCTTCCGAGATACCTGAAGGTAGTTCTCAAGCTAATATCGAGTCAACTCAGTCTGATCAAATTGATCACCCTATTGCTCTTAGAAAAGGAGTCAGAGCGTGTACGAAATCTCCCAAATATCCCATTTCGAACTTTGTGTCATATAAAAATATCTCACCCTCCTATTCTGCTTTTATCTCTCGTGTGTCGAATGTGGTTATTCCTAACAATGTTCAGGATGCTCTAAATGTTCCGGAGTGGAGAGAAGCAGGTGTATGAGGAGATGAGAGCACTGGAGAAGAATGTTACTTGGAGAAAGTAAAGCTTCCAGAAGGAAAGACAGTTGTTGGTTGTAAATGGGTATTCACTGTGAAGTATAACTCAGATGGGTCAGTGGAACGGTACAAGGCTCGTCTGGTGGCTAAAGGCTTCACTCAAACGTATGGAGTCGACTACTCCGAAACATTTTCTCCCGTGGCAAAATTAAATACAGTTCGGGTTCTCTTATCAGTTGCAGCTAACTTGGACTGGCCTCTGAATCAGTTAGATGTGAAGAATGCCTTCTTGAATGGAAACCTAGAAGAGGAAGTCTATATGGAACCTCCACCTGGTTTTACTGAGGAATTTGGGACAAAAATTTGCAAGCTAAAGAAGTCTTTGTATGGCCTTAAACAATCCCCTAGGGCGTGGTTCGAAAGATTAACGAAGTTCCTCAAGGGCCAAGGATATAATCAAGGGCAGTCTGATCATACTCTCTTCACAAAGACGTCCACAAAAAACGAACTTTCTGTTCTCATTGTTTATGTGGATGATATGATTTTGACAGGGGATGATGTTGCAGAAATGAATCGATTGAAGCGAAATCTTGCTAGAGAATTTGAGATTAAAGATCTTGGTGACCTACGATACTTTCTTGGAATGGAAGTGGCCCGTTCAAAAAGTGGGATTGTCGTATCACAACGGAAATATATCTTGGATCTGCTGTCAGAAACTGGGATGAGTGGGTGTAAGCCATCGGATACTCCCATAGAACTGGATACCAAGCTAGGAGATGTTAAAGATGGTGTTCCAGTCGAAACAGGGAGATACCAAAGGTTAGTTGGGAAACTAATCTACTTGTCTCATACGCGCCCTGATATTGCTTTCGCTGTGAGCATGGTTAGTCAGTTCATGCACTCACCATGTGAAGAGCATCTAGAGGCTGTGTATCGTATTCTTCGTTACCTCAAAGGCTCCCCAGGGAAAGGTCTGTTCTTCAGGAAGAACGATAAAAGAGGGATAGAGGTGTATACCGATGCTGATTGGGCTGGCTCGGTTACTGATAGACGGTCCACGTCTGGTTACTGTACATTTCTTTGGGGCAACTTGGTTACATGGAGAAGCAAAAAGCAAAATGTTGTCGCTAGAAGCAGTGCAGAAGCTGAGTTTAGATCAATGGCTCAAGGAGTATGTGAGGTTCTTTGGCTACAAAGAGTCTTAGAGGAACTCAAAAGGCCAATAAGTCTCCCGATGAAGCTATACTGCGATAACAAGGCTGCTATCAGTATTGCCCACAACCCGGTCTTACATGATAGGACAAAACATGTTGAGATTGATAGGCACTTCATCAAAGAGAAACTAGAAGGTGGAATTATATGTACTCCCTTTGTTCCGTCTAATCAACAAGTTGCAGATATTTTGACCAAGGGCCTGTTAAGGCAACCGTTCGAATTTCAAGTGAGCAAGTTGGGCATGATGGATATCTTCGCACCAACTTGAGGGGGAGTATTGATAATTCAGTATTATTTATTTTAGTTATTTATGTTATTTTATTTCTTTGTGGATAGAATTCCACCTTGATAGGGACTCTAGGTTAATTAGGAGTTGTGTTTATTTCCTATATAAGGTGCATTGTTTTCGTTCTTTATGATTATGGAATAATAAAATCATTCTCTCTAAATTATCGAAATCAATAGCAGCAGAGGTAAAACAAAGAGCAGGGAGCTGTGGAAATGCGGAAATGTGTCAAAGCTGCCTCCTTCTGGCTATTATGGATGGAAAGGAATTGTAGAGTTTTTGAAGGAAAAGAAGAAGAAAAGGAGTGGCTGGGGGAGAGAATCAAATCTGTGGCCTCACAGTGGGCTTCCAACACCAAGGCTTCCAAAAATTATAGTGGAAGACATCAAGCACAATTGGAGAGCTTTAACTTTTTAATACGGCTTCTAGTGTTTTCTGCTCTAGGGACTAGGGGTGTGATGTTCCCCATGGTTTTTCTTTTGGCTTTATAATTTTTCGCATTCTCGATCTCTATGTATGTTGGTGGACATCTCGTCCTCTCTCAGGTTGCACTTCTATGATGATTTAATAATATTTGGTTTCTTAACCAAAAAATAAATAAAAATTAAAGAACTAGAGCATAAATTAAGAATTTGCATAGCCACCAATGGTTAAATCCAAATAGAAACAGGATTCAGACGGGAGATGCATATTATCTTTTCATCAACTCTATATTTTGAATTTCTGGAATTCTCTAGTTATGTGTTCCAGTATGTGAAACTTCTGCACTTCTTATTTTGTATGGGTGGCCAATCAGCCTGTATGCCCTGGATCTATGGCGTAGGGGCTCAAGCCCAATTGACAATATAAAGATGTGTGTATATATATCATAAACTCTACAACTTGGGGCCCTTGATATAATTCAACTTTCCCCGGGGGCCCGGGGGTGGGTCGGGTGGGGGACTCAAGGCAAGACTGAGACTGGCAAGAGGCAAGAAAAGTACTAAGACCCTAATTGGTGAATATAAATATATGTATATATATAAATTTGGATGGGCCTTGACTAGACAAAGCCACATGTATCAAGGCTCCAAGCTCAAGACTAATAGAAACCTTGTCCAAACTCAAGGCAGTCCATGTTCAATAAAGCTCAGCCCTGAATTTGGTAGGCCAAAACAGGCAGACTCTGCCCGAGTTTTTCTGTGCTATATTTATGATGGAATATTATTTCAAAGCCAGAAAGTGGTAGAATCTCTAGGGAGAAGGGGAGATAGATAGAGATCAGAAAAGATGGTAAACAAATATGTTTGGACTGGATAACAAAATTTGAACCACAAGATATATGTGACAAGTTTGAAGTCAATCCCTCTATAGCACCAAACTCTTTCATTATAAAATTATACATCTGGGTTACTGGCATCCAAACAAAATCCAAATAGCGGAATGGAATCAAACTCAACACAGAAACTTTAGTTCCCTATGAGAGCGATCGCTTCCCAGGTTGAGTTCACAAGTGAACTGTTAGATACATTACTGCAAAACGATGCACACGGAGGTTCTTTTGCGACTTTGCATCACAACCAATTAGGGGCGGAGGGAATGAAGGTCAGGTGGATTTGAATTTTTTTTATATAGGTATAGTAATACATGGACTTTTGTGTAAACATTTAAAGTTTGAGGTTGGGTTTGTAAGGTCTCAAAACCTTGGTGGTAAAACTATAATTATTTTTATTAAAAACAAACCAAAATAAGTAAATAACGAATAGCATTCTTATATCGGCAATAGTATTCCAATAAGCACATAACGAACATGTCATTCAACGTTTTCAGAATATGAAGGCCCAAAAAGGAATTTTATAACTCGTAATTTTTTGGACATCTCTTTTTGTAATAGATGTTTTTGCTTGACATCTCTTTGTGTAATATATGTTTAATATCTTAAAATATATATATATATAAAGAGAGAGAGAGGGCCCTTCTCTTAAGGACCATCCATTTCGAAGGGGGTAAATGAATGAATTTTTTCATGAAACTTAGTTGATATGATCTCTATAATGTTTAGATCGTCTTCACCAAATTTCATCAAAAACTCAACCAATAAGTGAGTTAACTAAAATATTAATATATATGTGCATTTTTGGACATTGAAAATTTACATGTTTAGTTAACCCACTTCCCGGTTAAGTTTTTTAATGAAATTTTGTATAAATGATCTACTCATTATAGAGATCATTTCTACCAAGTTTCGTGAAAAAATTCATTTGTTTACCCCTCGAAATGGACAGTCTTTAAGTTAGATAACTTAAGGACGGTCCTTAAGAGAAGGGGACTGTATATATATTATGTCGTGTTATTATTTTTTATATTTTTTTTTCCTTAGTACTAATCAAAGTCCCCACTAAGTTAAAATCCTAGCTCCGCCACTGCACGCAACTGGACTGGAGGTAATAGTTGGTTACAGATATACAAGTACACTCCTTGTAATCCCACTTTAGGATTATTTATCAAAAAAAAAAATCACCTATGTAGGATAATAGAGCTATGGTGAAAATATCTCATTTCAGTATTTTGCTTTCAAAAATCCTCCAGTGGCATCTATATAGTAAAGTTTGCCTTCTCTATTCCTGTTCTACCAACACCGACTCTATTTGTTATGTTGACCTTCTATTTCTTTTTCTATTGTGTTTTTGTTTACACTTTCCATGTTCACGTTTTGGTTCCCTTTCCTCTATTGAGTTTCCAGCAATCTGCACTTTTGTTAGCTTGTTTTAAATAGTGATTTTGAGGTATTTTCTAGAGTATATGTTGGGGGTAAAATAAGCAATAAACAAGCAAGGCTCACTTTGGAATTTGGATCAATATGTAACTGATGATTCAAATAATAAATACATTTATCCTCCCAGATCATCATCAATAAACTTTTCTATTTCAAGAGCATATAGAAGATTTTCAATCTAATATTCATCAATGCTATGACTAGCAGCTGATCAGAAAAAATAATTATAAGAGTACAATGTACTACCAAACTTGGTGCCCATAGAAGCTCTTGAATGATCTGCGGACCTGCTAAAAAGTGGGTTTGCTCCTAGGAAACACGGACACTTTGTTTCGGGGAGATTAACTGTGTTGGACATGCTAGGTACACAGGTAAGACACGCCGTGGACACCTGTAGGATATGTCGCTTGGCATGGCAGACGTGTTCGGTATTTATAACATTCTAGACACAGCTTGGGTACAGCAAACAAAAGCTAGGGTTCCACTTATTATCTTTTTAATAAACAGCAAGGTAGTACGTTCTCCAATTTCAGGGAACTTCCCTAGATTTCAAATTAAAAAAAAATCATGTTTTAACTTCGTTCATTTAAAACATGTCTGTGAATAAAACATGCAATAATGAATGGTGACCTGATGCAACAGACCATTAAGATTTGTCCGATAAAAGACTCCGAAGGCAACTTGAAATCGTGACCATCACCTCAATGAATAATCACAACAATTATCACTATAATTTTAAACTGACATGTTGTTAATCAGTTCCAAAGGAAAAAAGTGCTACTAGATTTAACATGCCTAGCACCTAGGGGGTGCCTAGCGGGCACCGTTTCAAACACTGCATAACAGGAAGAATCCATTAAACCAAGTCTAGAAGACTAGAACTAAATTTTAAAAGATATGGCAATGATTCTGGAAAAGCGAAGTACTGCATTATTTTGTAGGACATTCAGTAACAGTCAAGATTAAATATACAAGATTCTGTGCACTGATGCACACTTTAATTGCACTAGTGAATGTGATGTCATTCGAGCTGGAAGTGAAGTAAAAACTAGCCAGGATTCCCACATAAATTGAACAAGTAAACGATGATATAAAAAGCACAAATGCTGACCTGTTGACGGGCAGCTGCAAGTTTTAATAGTTCGTCTGCCTCAGAGAAGTTTGTAAACCACTGGCTTAAGGGATTATCTTTAGGGTCACTTCTCTTCCTTTTATCCGCATCCTCTATTGGTACTACAGCAAGGGAAAAAGAAAAAGGGAATTTGAATACCTCGAGGGTAGTGCATAGGAAAAATCCAATTATATCTCAAGCAAAAAGTAGAAGCACACCAGGGGGAGGCAAACTAAAACCAGCAGGTAATCTAGGCACAATCACAGCAGGATGATTCTGAACACGAGCGAAGAAACCCTCCGAAGGCTCTGTAAAAACAATTTCGTCGTACGATTCCACAACAACAGGCTTCTTGGTGGACATGGGACCAGATTCATCCTCCGGATATAGCTTTAAATGGTGATACCTGTCAGTAGTTTCAAATTCGTCAAATGTAACCTTAAAAGTTTTACACAGACTTTCACAGTTTGAAGCAATCCATTTCGATATAACCCGTAAAACGGATCGAAGTAATAATCATACTGTAGGGGGGAAAAGTTGCTTAAAGATTTAGGAAACTTATTTAAGTCAAATTATGCACTACCCAACCTAGATCAAAAGCAATATAAAAAAAAACCTCACAAGTGCAACGGCTTGTCGCAAACATCGCTGTGGAAATGCAGAGTAATGGCAATTTCAAATTCACCCCAACCACATTCCGATAGCTCAAAAGGTGGAGACTCTACAACCCTCGTGGGGTTATTAAAACTCGAATGCAATTGGAAGACAGCACGCTTTACAACAACACTGAGGTCCTCATTGGTGGCACCTCGAACATAAACAGTCCACCTATGAGACTGATACCTAATCAAAATATTCAGAACTTAATGTGAGCAATTATTCAAACACTTGCAGACCTTAAAAAAGAACCAGCTTTAACATACTCACTCGCTCGCCTTCTTTCCAAGCCAGAACGCAATGTTACCGTACACTAGAGGAACGCTAATTTCAACATCTTTGAGTTTCTTTGTCAAGCTCTACACATGATTCATGAAAAATACGTAGGATAAATAAATAAATAGAACACTTTATTAAGATAAAGCTGTTTTTTATTATTTATACGTATAGAGTTGTAATAATGGAAAATTTTGAAGTAGAAATAGTGGAAGGACACCTTCTTGTCATTGTCATCGGAAGATTTAACCATTTTGGTGCGTTGGGACTTTGGAGTAGAACCGCTAACCTCCGGTTGATCAGGTCCGTGCTTTTTCGAAGATGAACTCTGAGGCATTATCTTTCTTACGATTTGATTTGATGACAATTTTGTGAAATTAGGGTTTGCTTTCGTACACTGGTTAATTGCAGTGTGTACGGAATCCAAGTATTAGAGTGGAGGAGATATCCCCTACGGGCACATCCACGTTCTATTTGTCATAAACCAATCACGGCGGGCCAAACTTTTTTTTTTTTTGTTTTTTTTTAACACATGAAATTTGTACTCCGACGAGAGAACTGCTTAATTGCAATTGATGCCAAAATTAATTTCAAATCTATGTACACATGATCAAATCAAATATAACGATCAAATTGGTAGAATGATTGAAGTAAAATGTAGTGGATAATTTTATGTAAGGGTGGTAAATCTTGTTTTTGTGTCGTGTTTTGACTTAACATGACACGATCCGAAAATATAGAAGTTAACACGAAAATGACAGGACACAAAGTTGTGTTTTTTTTAGTTAACAGGAACACTACCCAATTTAAACACGATTCAACACAAATAACATGTTGAACGATCAATTCAATTAGTCTTCACATAATATATACATATAGCACCCAATTTAAATATGACCCAAACACGAAAAACATAAATTCCAATGAAAACAAGATAAAGAATAACTAAGAAATGAAGAAGAAATTAATTAATCAAAGCTCTATCTAAATTGTGGTGAAATCGTGCCAATTTCATATCTAAATCGTGTTAATTTCATGTCAATTTTTTTACATGAACACGACACAATCCGAGATTGTATTAAAAAATGAAAACCTGAACACGACATGAACACAATACCTATTTTCTATTTCATCCCAATTTCATTTCTTTCCGTGTCGTTTTGTTCTGTCGTTTCAAAAATTGACACCCCTAATTTTATGGTACCATATTATTCTTTTTTTAAAATTCAATGGACATCTTGCAAATTTAGTAACCATTTACATAGTTTACCCAAAAATAAAATATTGATATTATAGTATGTGATGCATTAAAAAGAATACACAGTTCTTATTTATAATTGTACTTTTTTTTGTACATGACATTTAGTGATGTATTCATACAATATTCTTATCACACAAATTAATTTTTTTCTCTTAGAATTAGAGCGAGCCTATTTATAATCAACAAATCACTTTGTAGCACTCCATGTCACACGGTTGTGTTGTCTATTGACACACTACACCTTTTTTTTATATTTACTCCAATCGTTAACTATTAGTAACTTTAATTAATAATCCCATTACTTACATTAATATCACAAATTAATACATCACTTCAAGCAAAGTCTCAATTGCACAACTAATGAACTATATACACTTTCGCTTCTATTTTCATTTCCTTTTAACATCCCAAATTTGAGCAAGAAACGAAGATAATTGTTGGTTATGTTGTTATTGAAATGAATAGATCATAATGTGTAATGAAATAAGTTTAAAAAGAGAAATAGTGAGAGAAAAAGCTCAAGAAAAAGTTGAAGATCAAGTTTAAGATAATGTTGACTTGAAAGAGGTATTCTAGTTATCTTTTAGCTGTTTGATTACATTTTATTTCTTCCTAAATCAGTGAATAGAAAGGGAATACAAAAAAAGAAAATAGAAAACAAATAGTGGGGTGTATGCAAGTGTAATCGATTCTATATAATTGAGCTAAAAGTGCACAACCTCGGTGCTTTACAAATGAGAAACGAAAATTATCCAATTGTATAGAATTGAGTAGTATCTTAATTTTTTCAATGGGTTTTTTCAATTTTTTCATATTCATTCGGCTCTATATAATTGAGCTAATGGTGCACAACCTCGGTAATTTACAAATGAGCGAATAGTGCATAATCTTGATGCTTTACAACTAAGGCAAATGTAAGGTATTTTTATATAGAATTAAGTAGTAATTTTTTCAGTGGTTTCTTCAATTTTTCCATATTCATTTAGCCCTATACAACCAATATAAGGGTGCACAACCTCATTTCTACTCAACTGAGCACAGTTTCAAACAAGTGTGCTTGGTTATATTCAATTGAACACAATCTCAAACAAACCTAGCAACATATAAATACTAACTATGGTTTTTTTCAACCAAGCCAGGGATAATTAATCAACAAATTTAAGGTTCTAGAATATCAAATATTAGGTTCTAAAGAAACCAATATACCAAACTTACTTACTTAGAAGTGAAGAATATATCAAAATATGTATATTGGCAGTGTTTGAATTGCATAAAAGAGCATAACAAAAGATCGACAATAAACTAACGAAAAAGAAGTGTTTGAATAGACTAAGGGTCCGTTTGGTTCAAGCTTTTGGTGATTCCTAGAATCCTAAATTCCATTCTAAATAAGATTATAGTGTTTGGTTGGAGTTTTAGGGGGAAATCTATTATTCCTAATAAAGCTAAATTCCTCAATTTGCTTAATTTTTATTCCCTTCAAATTTGGGAGGAAAGCTCAGGATTCCTTTAGAATCGTCATCATTTTTCATCAAATGACATATTTGCCCTCGCCTAAAAACCCACATTTTTTTCTTATTTACCATTCACCATCACTTTTATCTCATCTCCACTTTTTTTTCCAGCTCTGTCACTGACTTTCTCCGCCGGCGAGATCTGGTAACCATCAACAAGTTGACAAATCCAACAAGTTCAGATCTGGTACATCTCCCCCCTTTACTTGGATTCTTGGTAAATCATCTGTGTTGTCCTCCGCCGTCTTTTTCCTCCATTCGCAGTCCTTCGCCCCCTCATCTTCCTTTATTAGTTGCCTTCATCTCCTCTCATATCTCCGTATATGTATATATACATAATGTTCTTTTTTGCAATTTTTCTTTTCTTATGAGATATGTATGGTTATATAAATGGTACTTAAGGGAATTTGTTGCAGTGGAGAAAGATCGGAGAGAAAAATCGCTATTTGAACGAAACAATGGAAAATAATCCTATATTCTAGGAAACGAGTTTTCCTGGAATTTTATATGCCAATTCCATTTCTAAAACTCAAACCAAACGAGCCCTACGAGGATAAGACAAGTTGGGGGAAAATCTATCTTTTAGTTTTTGTTGGATGGTGTTTTGATGGTATTGATATAGAGGGAGTGTTTGAATTGTAGAGAGATAGTAATGTTAATAAAAATAATTATTAACAAAATAATGTAATTAATATTATTAATTAATACTGAGTAATTTAAAATTAGATATTAGAATGGTGTGAGTGTTAAGTGAGAAAAAATAGTATAGGGTTAATGACATATTTGACCATCGAACTTTATCACTTTTTTTTTAATTTGGCCATTGAACTTTTTTTTTAGTCTAAAATCCCATTGAACTCCCAATAACGTTTCAATTTAGCCCCAGCATTAACACCATTAACATAGTTAACGAAAAAATTAGGGAAAATTCGTGTAAATCAAAAATTGTTGATTTTTTCTTAAAATTGGTAGGCATGATTGCTTATATATGTTTTTTTGAGATCGTTTAGGGTTTAAATTGAGTCTATGGTTTAAATTGATGGTTTGATTTAGGTGAGTCTAGGGTTTAAATTAAGGGTTTAAGTTGAGTCGTTCTCTCAATCTAAACCCTAGACGATATCAAAAAAAATATATAGAAGTAATCATGCCTGCCAATTTTGAGGAAAAATCTACAATTTTTTATTTACACGAATTTTTCCCAATTTTTTCGTTAAATATGTTAACGGTGTTAAATGCTGGAGCCAAATTGAAACGTTATTGGGAGTTCAATGAGTTTTTAAACAAAAAAAAATTCAATTGCTAAATTAAAAAAAGTAATAAAATTCAACGGTCAAATATGTCATTATTCCAATAATATATAAAGAGACTGACTAAGTGTTTTCATAAGTGTAATTACCGCTGCTCTAGAAACAAGTGTATAATCTATAATAACAATATAGAGTTGTTTTTGAAATCCCACAAAAGTCCCGCCCAAATAAAGTAACTAATCTCGGCCGTCCAAAATTTTGGATAACCCCATCCACTCAATTTTTTTCTTTCTCTCTAAAATATCTAGCAGCCACTCATTTCTCTCTCACTCTTCTTTACACAAAAATGAAATGAAATACAGAGAAAGCTCACATTAAACAGATGCATTCATTCAAAGATAGAGAAAAGGCAAAGAGAAGAGAATCACCTGAATGTAGATAGTGTTGAAGGACGAGATCAAGAGGTGCATCAGAGGGAGAGAAAGCGAAAAACTACTACTACTGTTGAGTTTGACATTTGCAAAGTAAAGACGAAAGCACAAACAGTTGTTGTTGTTGAGGAGAGAGAAGAGGAATCAATTGTTCCGCCATAGCCATTTCTAGAGAGAGGAAGCTTCGAGCAGAGAGAGAGAGAAGAGAGGTCTGTCCATACTACGCAGCTCATTTCTTTCTCTACACAACACTCCGTAACAACCAACATCGTTGCCGACCGTCATCTCTATCTCTTGCTGCCGACTGACCTCTCTATCTCTCACC
The DNA here is from genome assembly GCA_021464415.1 of Lonicera japonica. NCBI lineage: Eukaryota > Viridiplantae > Streptophyta > Magnoliopsida > Dipsacales > Caprifoliaceae > Lonicera > Lonicera japonica. The sequence goes on along the minus strand of CM038463.1, from coordinate 98,867,308 downwards.
GACGAGTCACCTCTTTGTCTCCGGCCGTCGACCGACCCACCTCACTAAGCCGGTTAACCTACTCACTAAAGTACTATTAAATAAGGTGTTTTTGTTGGGTTTATTTGATTATATTGGCTGTGAAACATTTTTGTTGGGTTTGTTTGATTGTTGGGTTTATTAAATTTTGACATTGATGGCGAGGTGAAGGGGGTGATGGCATTTTTATTGGGTTTGTTTAATTGTTGGGTTTGTTAAATTTTGACATTGACGGAGATGTCAAGGGGGTGAAGGGGGTGACGGAGGGAGTGGTGAAGGTATTGGCTGTGGCACATTTTTTTTGGGTATGTTTGATTGTTGGGTTTGTTAGATTTTGATATTGACGGAGAGGTCAAGGGGGTGAAGACGGTGACAGAGGGAGAGGTGAATTCGGTGATGGAAGGAGAGTGTGAACATTTAATTTAAATGTGGGAACAGAGAGAAAGAATGAGAGTATTTCATTTATTGGGTTTGTATTTCAGAGGGTGTTTTTGTTGGGTGAATGTGGTGACGGAACAGAGAGAGAGAATGAGAGTGTTTCATTCGTGGGTTTGTTTCATTATTGGCTGTGGTTGTGGCACATTTAATTTAAATGCTAGACTTGATTATTGGGTTTGATCACAACATCCTATTAAAGTCATTTTCAATTCACGTGATTTGTAGTTTTTGATGTTTAATATATAAATGACTTTAATTTTGATGTTTAATATATAAATGTAGTTTTTGCCTCATGAATGTGATTTGTAAAAAGTTTGGTATAGTGGAATTTTGTGTCCAAAATTTATAGTCTCAACATACACTTCACGTGTGTGGCGTAAATTTGGAGTATTTAACCCAAAACCAATTGGCGATGGGTTTATGCTTTCTTTATACCTTATTTCAATAAAATAAAAATAATATTTTTATTTTCCATTTAAATTGAGCAAGTAAAGACAAAATTAATGAGTTTATGACTAGGATTAATAAACTTTGATGATTTATGTGTTAGTGGTGTTCAGATTATTAGGCTATGCTTGTTAGCATTTATAAATCTATATTTATATTTTAAAAATTTTGCTAAAAGTCAACTTTTTTTAAAAATTTCTCAAAATTTATTTTACTTTTTTTTTTCTAAACAATTTTCTAGAACACCATAACTTTAAATTCAAAATTTCAAATTAGATAAGGAGATGTGTTGTAGGAATAATTCTATTCAATTCTTCATTAGATGAGCCCTTTAAATAGGGTACAAATACAATAGTAAATAGGGTTTACAAGGAAGTCCGTTATGGCCCATAATACACAATTTACACAGTAAAATCCCTAATATATATTCTATCTATACGATAGCACACTATGCGTAATTTCCTTTAACACTCCCCCTTGTGCTGAGTTGGAGATAGAATGGTATATGTCTTGTTGCCTCATTAAAACCTTGTCAAGTAACAAAAACCCTGTGTGAAAAAATAACCTTGATCGAAGGGAAAAAAGTACAATATTATAACAATCATGTTAGACTTCCTCCATTGAGTCTATATTTCTATTTGATCCTTACTTCGATCAATAGAGTCTGCACGTATCGTTACCTCGTTAAAAACCTTACCAAGTAACAAAATCCAGTGGGAAAAATAAACCTTGGTTTAAGGAAAAGAGTATAACGTAATGTCTTGTGAATATTAGACTCCCCCTTAAGTCTACACCTCCCCCTGATATTTAAATTAATTAAGGAATTTGAAAATCTTATGCATGTATCGTTGCCTCGTTAAAAACCTTACCAAGTAACAAAACCCAGTGGAAAAAATAAACCTTGGTCTAAGGAAACGAGTACAACGTAAGTACGAAAATTTCATCATATTTCACACATTTCTTTTATCATTACTTTGATCACAAAAGTTGGGAAAGCCTAAGCACCCTTATATTTTTCACATATTTTTCAAATATGGCCTTAAGAAAAGACTTGGTGAACTAGTTTACTATATTCTTCTTAGAGCTTTGTGTGGGCCAGAAAGATACCCAACACCAATAAAATTAATCAACATTTTGTTTGGGATTTCAATGTAGGGGGTGGCCATTTTAGCATCATTATTTACTTTAGATGTTACTGTCGTATATATTGTTTCCTCTCTGTAGGGAAAGAACAATTTCAAGCCAATGGTTCCTTTTAGGTGTTCAATTATGCTGCGTTGGCGCTGAGCTAAATCTAGCTAACAAGTTCAGTGCGAATGTTATGTCTGGTCGAGTATGTTATGTTAAGTGCAATAATGCGCATATTGCATTTAGATAGGAAGTTTCATCTCCCATCTCCCAACATATTTTCGTAATCTTACCTTGTACGAAATCAATCTTTCCTTTAATCTAAACTTCGACCAACTATAGGAGTGCTAATAGAATGCGTTTTGTCCAGGTTAAATTGGCTGATTATCTTTTGAATGTACGCAGACTAGTGGATTAGTATTCCACAAGCTCGATATTCTAGATTAAGATCTAAACAAAATTCGAGCTTTCCCAAGATTCTTTATCTCAAATTTGGATTTCAAGTAGCTTGCGGTTTCTCTTATTTCATCAAGAGTATCTATTATGTTCATATCATCGACACATACAGCTACAATTGCGAATCCGAAATTTGTTTTCTTTATGAATACACATAGACATAATTCATTATTCTTATATCCTTTCCCAATCAAGTAGTCACTTAGACGGGTATACCACATCTGCCCGGGTTATTTTAATCCGTGTAGTGAGTATTTCAACATAATTACAAACGCACTCCGTGGTTTAGAGTCACTTGACTTAGGTAATGTAAGGCCAGCAGGCACTTTCCTATATATCTATGAATCAAGATCCCCATAGAGATATGCAGTAACCACATCCATAAGATGCATTTTCAGTCATTCAGAAACTACCGAGTTAATTAAATAGCGGAATATTATAATGTGTAGGCAATTCCAGAGCGTCTGTGGGAAACCTTGCGCCACAAGGTGAGCCTTTTACTTCAGAACTTCTTTTTTCTCATTTACGCTTTATGGCAAATAATTGTTTATGTCCTACAGGCTTTACACTTGTCGCGGTTAGCACTACCGGACCAAATACCTGTCTCTTTGCCAGAAAATCTAATTCTATCTGGATTGCTTATTTTTATTTAGGCCAATTTTGCCATTTGTTGATATTTTACAACAGAGTAAGGTTCGACATCATCGTGCTCTTTGATTCCTTGAGCAACAGTGTATCATTAATGCATCCATTAACTCATATGACATCCCTTAACCCATTGAGATTTATTTATTCTCTGGAATCATTATAACTTCGGGGCGTCCCCTAGTATTGATTCATGGACATAAGTATAATCAGAGATAATCTCATAAAAGAGGCTGTTGCATTAATGATTGATTGATCAATTTGTGCCTTACTCCACCTCTTCTTTTGTGTGAGTGTTTGTCGAACCAAATGGCCTCCCTTTATTTCTTTAAGGAGCCATGGCCTCAACCACACCTCCACTAAGTGTAGTTGCAGCGTCTCTTTCTGTGACATTGTGCCCCTTGTTGGGGACTTATAACCTTGCAGGCATATTGCAGTTGGCGTGTTTGATCTTGTCACTTTTCAATATCATTAAATATATCAGGCATCGAATCTGTTACATTTTAAAGATTTATTATTCTTTTTCACTTCACTATACATTGTGATGTGCGCGGGGATCAAGATGAGACAGAGTAGGGACCACAACAATTCCTGTCGTTCCCTTGAAAATTTCTTTTCCTATCTCCCCTTAACGACGGGAAGACTGTCTTATCAAAGTGACAATCCGCAATTCTTAGCGGTAAAGAGATCACCTGACAAAGATTCCAAATAGCGAATTATCGTTGAGAATTCTTATCCAACGTTAATGCTTAATTGTTTCAGCGAGCCCAGTTTGGTGCGCTATGGGGGCGCAATTGGTACATATGCATAGAATATCAGGCTAATATCCAGTTACCAACTGGTATGCATATAATAGTTGTCTAATATTGGACCTTGAAACAAATTAGTAAAATTACGTGCAATATTACATAAATTCCAGGCATATATAGGCAATATAGTGCGCATAAGTAATGCCCTATCTACCATCTATATCCTTTTGATGGTTGCTTTTGTGATACCTTTTTGCATATGCACATGGAGAACGAGATTCTTTACTTCGATTTTATGCAATGATCACCAAGTACTTTTGATGTAAACTATTTAGCTTTATCGAGTCTTATAGACATGATACTGTGAGAACCCGCGTTCTCGATGCCCGGGGATCCTCGTGGGCGGCGATTCCGTTTGTTGCTTTGAAAATCGATTTTAAAAATAATAAGAGTCGCCAGTTTCTTTTACTAAACAAACAAAAAAGGTTTGTGTAAAAGAGACGTATTTATGGACTAAATATCCTCTTATACACAATATATTCGAAACCAGCTGATTCGAAGGTTCGGGGATTAAGTTACGAATCGGGAAGGTGTTAGGTACCCAATTCGCCCTTTCGGTCTCTTGAGTAGGATATACTTGTATTATAATTTAGTTCTTGCATGCTATTATTATTACTTTACAGCTTTTCGTGCTTGCCTTAAAAATCAGAATTTTGGAGTTGGGATGAAAACGATGTGTTTCCTAATTTGTCCATGATTTTAAAAATAAGTGTGTGTGTGTGTGTGATTTGAAAAAGAGAATTTGATAATAATAGATGCAGTGAAACAAGTGATTTTGTAAAGTATTGGGCTTTTCGAAAACTGATTCAATGTGGAATCTTATACTCGATATGATATGAGGTGACTTGATCGATTGTATACCATAGTCTATTGATTAAACCGGTATAGATGGCAGTAGTGCTCTCATAATCGAGTGTTTATCACATACACACCGCAATTTATGAGTTAGATTGGGTATATAGCGATTATCGATTCCTTCGTATAACAATGCCGCTAATCCGAGCTTTTGGAAAAGTAAGAAAGTAATAATACTATTTTGGAATTGGATTAGGGTTTATTATACGCCTTTGGTTTTGAAAAACAATTTGAAAAAGGATTTTGAAAAGCTATCAAGTAATAGAAATTATGCAGACAAGAGTATGAATTATAAAACTGACGAATAAATAAAAGAAGAGAGAGAAAATTATACCTGAGCCTCCTTGGAGGGAGAGAATAAGGATCTCTTGGTGTGTACCACGAAATCCCCTTGATTGTTGATAAAAATAATGAATGGAGGGAGGGTTTATTATAGTTGAAAAAATACTTGGAGAGCAAGAAAAAAGATTGCAACTAGGACTCTGGGAAATTATTGCGAAGCCTTCCCACCGTTGGATCATCCTGATTTTTGGATATGTGTTGGGAATAGAAGTCTTCTAGATCGTGTAAAAATTTCAGGTTGATCAGATTTCGGGAAGGTTCCCTTTCGTTCTGATTGGTACGAAGAGTTTGTGTCCGCGTAGGAAAGGTACTTGTTGTAAACAAGGTCCCTTGTTTGCACGACAAGTCAGGTTCTAACCGTTGGATCATGCTGAATTTTGGATATGTATTTCCAATATGAGTCTTCTAGACTCTGTAACAAAATGGAGACGATCGGAGTTCGGGAAGGACTCGGTATCCTTGGCTTGGTACAAAGAGTTTGTTCCCGCGTAGGAAACGTACTTGCGTACAACAATCTCGACAATTGAACTTCCAACAGTTGGATTATGCTGATTTTTTGATATATTTTCCCTCCAAATGTTTTCTAGCATGTGTTCAAATTTGAGGTCGATCAGAATTCGTGAAGGCCACTATTTAGTTTAATTTGCTACGAAGGACATTTTGACTAAAATTGCACGATAGACAAATTGATTCTTGAGGATCCCATGTCCAACAAAGCTGAATTTAGAATATGTTCTTCCTCACAATAAGGCCTATCCACTTACAAAACTTCAAACCATTTTAATTTTGAGAAGACCTCCATTTGACCACCCGAATCTAACTCATAATGTTTTGAATTTTCGGAGATCCGACTGTCGGATTGAGCTGATTTTCGAGTATGCTACTCTTCATGGTAATGTCTAACAACTCTCAAAGTTTGAGGATGATCCGAAATGTTTAACTCTCTTTTCACAAGTTTTTAGGAGTGTTGACGGTTTTTGGTTCCGATAATTTTCGATAATTCTGTAACTCCTCATCCGGGGTCCTTTTGCCTTTCTTCTTTGACCTGTATCACATGTACATAGTTTTTGTGCATCCAAAAATGCTCGTGCATGCATGTGTGTTCATTTCTTTAAAAATTAGGATTCTTGCGGGGGTCGCAAAATGAGGTGTTCACAGATACGTTAATCAGGGTGGTGAGTCCTTAAGCGTATAATATGCTAAGAGGTTTGTAAATGCAGCATTTCGTGAAGACAATTATTCAACATGTGATTAGAATGTCGAATTATCCACCAGATCCATAAAGTACTGTGAATGGTTCCGCACTCTAGATGAATTTATCTACAAATATATTTTATAAGAATGGTATATTTTATTTTGTATCTTTAGCATAAGAATGTGTCGATCCTATTTTTGCTAAAGAGCAGGCTTTGAAAAATGGGGTGTCGTTCATTTGACATGGTCAATTAGGCATAATGGGAAGGGGGATATGGCTTTCAATACTTCGAAAATCAAGAATTACTTTTGAGCATTACTAGTATCAACACGTTGCAATGTGTTGAAGTTTTGTCCCATTTATTTGTCACTCAAAAGAAGGGATATCCGTGTAAATACTTTAACGCATAGATCATTATGACCAAGGTGCACTAGGCAAGCATGCCAAAGCCTATATGAGTCTATGTCCCACGATACATTGTTAGTGACATCATAAGATTTGACAATCCTTATCTTAGTGGGGTACATTCCACTAGAATGACTTATAAGTTTCTTTAAAATGCGTTTCTTTACACATTTGTTTAAAAGTAAAATAAATATATTTTTGTTCCATTCTTACATTTAGTTTTTGTATGATTAATGTTAGTATGAATATCGTTAACAAAGTTCGGGTCGCTTTGGGTGCATATAGAGCGTATGTGACTTTAAATACCATTTTAGCAACAAAATGGTTGAGCAGTCTTTCGCTCTTATGATGACTTAATCATCATAGTCACATAGGTATTATAGGTTATTAATTGCCTATTTTATTGGATGGCTATAATGTTCTCACTATCAATCAATCATTAAAGTTATCATCGATTCATTTTTACAATAATGAAATCGAGTATAAATTCCGAACTATGTAATAAAACAAACAAATTCAGTTACTTTGAAATAAAATTGGAATAAAACTAACAGTAATCAATCAAATATCTTGTTTAGAAATTTAATTCATCCAATCAACATAAACTTTAAGACAAAATCATAGTCTTATTAAAAATTAGGAAATATGCCAATTCAACTATTTCTGAAAAATAAAGTGAGTAAAGCAGATCAGTCAAAATCAAGTGCATCCATTGACTGAGCAAATTCCTTCTTGCCACTAAAGTCTGCGATTGTGAAGTTAACATTAGCGTCATTATCTTTTTCATTCATAAAATACGATTCTTGTTCTTTAGATTCTCGATATTTCTTGTAACTCGCTACTACTTTAGCGCTTACATGGCAGTTCTTGTACCAGTGCCCAGCAACTCCACACATGTAACATGGCTCATCGCCAACTCTTTCCTTTTTGACCGGAGGGTTCTTAGGTACATTTGTCACCTTGTTTTCATGACCACTAGGTCCAATAGTATCATTTCTTCTCCATACTTTGGAAGAGTCTCCACAACCCGCACCACGACTCCCACGTCCCTTTTCACGTTGTGCCTTATTGCCATGTGGGTAGGGATCAGCACGTTCAACTCCCTTTGCATTGGGGTTCTTTCCACTGTTTATTTTACCGTAGTTGACCTTAAGAACTTTCTTTATCCCGACAGGCCTGACATTATATTCAAAAGAACCTCATTATGCCTTTTAGCCAGTTGCAGTAGGTTGATCAACTTATTGAATGTTGTGATTATTTTGTTATCATACTCGAGCCTATACTGGTTTGCTAGTATAAGTGCTAAAGTAGGAAAAGTGGAAAGTGTCTTCTAAGTCATATCATCTTCTGTGAGATCCTTTTCACATAAGTTAAGACGTACCTTTAGGCGCAGCATATTCTTATTGAAGTCGTTAACCCTTTTATAATCAAGCAAGCGGATTTCATTCCACTGAACGGTCAATTCTGGGAGCAAAGTGTTATGAATGTTCCTAAAACGTCCCTTAAGGACATCCCATGATTCTTTAGGTGTCTTCAACTGAAAGTACTCCCAACGTAGGCTGGGGTCAATATGTTTCCTTATAAACATTAATGCATTTGCTTTTACCTTATCAGACGGTCCGTTATCTGTGGGGTCTTTGGAGTTAGTAAGTGTGGCAGAATATTCTTTAGCCACAAAAGCGGTTTCTACATCAGAAACCCACTGGTGGTACTCAAGTCCTTCTGAGTCCAAAATGTCAAATTCGGGTTGAGTTGGGTCGGACATCTTAATGAATAATAAATAAAATTTTATACAATTATGAGTACATCCATATTAATTATTTTTCAGGAATATGAATTAGATTTCAAAAATCAAGATCGATAATGGTCACATTTTTCGATACTATATGAAAATACTTTATCATAGTAATTATAATGCACATGAACTTTCATCATCATGGCAATTGTTGAATTTATGACATACTAAATAAAATAATTAAGAATATATGTAATATTCTAATTTTCTTAGCGGGCTGACTTACCACAGCTATAGCAATTATAAAATTAATTAGTCCATCACAAATATAACATGCATAATATTGTGTAAATTTTGGCTACAAAGTGGTCAATATATAGTGGTGAAATTCAAAACCACATCAAATCAAACTGTTTCTTTGCATTAGAAACAAATTCATATATACATGGATTCTATAGGGCATAATTGGTAATTAAAACAAACAAAAAAAAACTGTTTTTAAAATAAAACAGAAACTTAATTAAAATAAAATATGTTTTTAATATAAAACAAAAATTTAATTAAAATAAAAACTGTTTTAACAAAAAATAGAAATTTAATTAAACTAAAAACTGTTTTTAAGATAAAACAGAAATTTAATTAAATAAAAACTGTTTTTATGTAAAACAGAATATTAATTAAATATAAAAACTGTTTTTAAGATAAAACTGAAAATTAATTAAATATAAAAACTGTTTTTACCCGAAGAGATTTATGGTAAATTATATATATATATTATACAAATAAAGAGATTACATATATACATTAACGTAAATTATATATATATATAATACAAACAAATAGGTTACATATATACATATATATTAACATAAATTATATATTAAATCTAGAAGAGCACGTTAATGCCAAAAAAAAAAGAAATCTCTCTGTGCAAACAGTTTTCGTCCTGATCATAGCATTTTTTTTAATTATTAATAATAATAAATAAAGATGATCAACTATACTTAAACAAAACAAAAGAATCACATAATGGCAAATAACGAAGGAGCAGTGCGTATTACGAAACAGAGAATGAAGTAGGAACCTGTTAATGCTGAAAAATAAGAAAGAGCTCTAGAGTTTTCAAACTCCTCGGATCTTGAAGGTAGGGCGGCGAGATAGAAGCTAGTGATAATGGTGGCCGGCGGCTAGGGTTTTTCTAGGGTTAGGGTTATTAGCTCTGAGCGTGCTGATAACGTGTTGTAGGAATAATTCTATTCAATTCTTTATTAAATGAGCCCTTTAAATAGGGTACAAATACAATAGTAAATAGGGTTTACAAGGAAGTCCATTATGGCCCATAATATACAATTTACACAGTAAAATCCCTAATACATATTCTATCTATACGATAGCACACTATGCGTAATGTCCTTTAACAAGATGGGTTTTTTTTTTTTTTTTTTTTTTGAAAAAAACATGATTGAATTAAGGAAATATATCCTACAATAGATAATAACCTTTCTTGATTTGATAAACATTAGTTCTATACTTTTATTAATTAATTTTTTAAAAATAGTGCCTACCTATTATACTTTTATCAATTATTATTTTTTAAATAGTGCATGCCCATCATTTATGTATTGGTGATGTAAAAAATTAATTGGATATTTATTAATTAAGAATAATCGAAGATATCTATTATTTATTTATTTATTGGCTTTTTTAATATACCAACATACACTTCACGTGTGTGGCATAAATTTGGAGTATCTAACCCAAAATCAATTGGCGATGGGTTTATGCTTTCTTTATACCTTATTTCAATAAAATAAAAATAATATTTTTATCTTCTATTTAAATTGAGCAAGTAGAGACAAAATTAATAAGTTTATGATTAGGATTAATAAACTTTAATGATTTATGTGTTAGTGGTGTTCAGATTATTAGGCCATGTTTGTTAGCATTTATAAATCTATATTTAAAATTTTTTGCTAAAAGTCAACTTTATTTTTAAATTTCTCAAAATTTATTTTACTTATTTTGTTTTTTAAACAATTTTTCAGAACACCATAATTTAAAATTCAAAATTTCAAATTAGATAAGGAGATGGTTTTCTTTTTCTTTTTTTTTTTAAAAAAATGATTTAATTAAGGAAAAATGTCCTGCAATAAATAATAACCTTTCTTGATTTGATAAACATTAGTTCTATACTTTTATTAATTAATTTTTTAAAAATAGTGCCTACCTATTATACTTTATTAATTATTATTTTTTAAATAGTGCCTGCCTATCATTTATGTATTGGTGATTTAAAAAAATAATTGGATGTTTATTAATTAAGAACATTTGAAGATATCTATTATTTATTTATTTTTGTGCTTTTTTAATATACCAAGTTCAAAAATCTTTGTTGGTTGTAAAATTAAATTTGTTATTACTAGAGGCATGTATTCATTTTTAAAGTTTCTTATACCTTTTATATTTTTTTATAAACTCAGCCTCATGCAAAGTAATTCACCACCACCGGAGCACCAAAATACCATTTTTTCATGGAGTTTAAAGCATCGACGAACTCATCGAAATACTATTTTACGTTGAGGTTGCACTCGTCGTAGAACCGCTACCTTGAAAGAGCCACTAAGAGCTTTACGATGGGGTTCTACCCGTCGCCGAACTATGACACGTTTACATGCTCCGACACAACAACAAACCATTACAATTCCAAAAGAGATACAAAGACGTCAACCTGACTCAGACATTGCATCTACCTCTACCGTGAGAACACCGCTACAGGGTACTAATTTTTTCTTATTTTTATGTCTCTGTTATAAGTTCAAAGTTAAATTTACATTTAGAATACAATACCAAAATTATAATGAGACTAATGTTATGTGTAAATGTTTTTTCTTATTTTTTTTTGGTTGTTTATGTGAAAATTTGTTATTTTAAATAAAATAATAAACTTTTACCTTAGAATAATGAAAATCCTTCCTATCCCGGATGACGCTGGAACATAGGACCTATCATATTTCTTATTATTTTTATTTTTTTCGTGCGTTTTTTTACAATGACAAATTTAACATGTAATTATGCTCACAATGTACAGATGTTGTGAATAGAGTGAGCACTCCGGCAAGTAAACATCTTTCTCTTATCGTGTTTGGATATGTAAGTTCCCCTTTATTCATGATTAATAATAGTTATAGTTATAAATAACGTATAAATTTCATACATTTAATCTCATTCAAATTGTAATACGTCCTGTCATTTAAATTGTTACAGGAGGATTACTATTTACAACTTACGGTAACATTACCTTTCTATTCTACAAAGACTTTGCATTTGTTAGATTTTTTTTATACGTGTTATCATTAATTTTTTTTTATCCCTAATGAGTGTTTATTTTTACATGCTTTAATAGAAGGAGTTTCTGCGTAAGAAAAATGTAAACATTGTTATTCGAGAAGAATCTAAATTGAATATAATACTTAAGGCAAGTTACCCGTCTTAACATTTTGTTAATAAGCTATGTTATTTTTTGTTAAAATATAGTATAACTAATTATTTTATACTTCATTTTTAATTTAACTAAATTAACAGTGAAACCAAGAAGCACGTACATCTTATATCGACAAGGGGAAAAGGAAGGAAAATCAAGCTCCTGTCGTGATAATTAATTTTAATATTCGTACTTCATTTAACATTGGCAACAAAGTACTTTTTATTACGTTCTGTTTCTTTTATTATTACACATGAAAATACTACAATGAAGAAAAATATTACAATTTTCATTACTTTATTAAATTAGTATATATGTCTATTGCCTCGCATTTAGCCTTAAAGTTGATTCATTTTTCAACTACAATAAATTTATATACTTTATGTTATTTTTAGGGAGCCATTGATAATAATATTTATAGAGCTTCCATTTCTCAACGTAAAAGTCGACATATGGAAAATAATGATGTTCGACCAAGACAACTTGCCCAACGTTTGAGTCGTGAAAAGGAAAGCAGAAAAAAACCCTTCATTCTTTTCAACAGGACCCAATTCCACAAAGATTTTTTTCTGGTTTAATTCCTAGGCCACGCCAACACGCTGCTTATGAACGTGAATGTATTATAATTAATAATAATTTCTATCAACATCCTTCATTATTGGAACCTAGACCATCTAACTATCATCAGCTTCCTGAAGACTCGCTATTGCATCCTTAATGTTCAAGTTCTTTTAATTCTTACTCAAGTGATGAAGAATTACTTCTATCGAATAGTATGCATCAGAAATACCACTCACAAAGCATCACATTAACTCCAGTAAACTCTGAGCCTCATTTGGATTATGCACTAATACCACTCTCTCCTAATCGAGAAAACTGGTAAATCCAATTTTGGTTCCATGCTAATTCTTTAAAAATAATTACCCAAAAGGTTATTAAATAATTGAACAAGTTCCAATTTGCCCTTCCAACTATCATACTATTAATAACTAAATTTAATAGATTCCATTGGCCAAGAGTTTGATGGGTAAATTAGTGTTTTTTTGAATTGGAGTTGCAATTTTGATCTCAACTAAACTTTAATGACCATTTGGGAAATTTACTCAATTCTTTTTCGCCCCACACATTCTAAAATAATATTCCTCAAATACCACACTTAGGTGCTGTTTAGTAAAAAAACTGAAAACTGAAAATTGAAATCTGAAAACTGAAAACTGAAAACTGAAACTGAAAACTGAAAACTGAAAACTGAAAAAGCTGTTTGTTTACTTCTGAAAAATGTATCTGAAAAAATGTTGTTTGTTTTAATATAACACATCTGAAAACTGATTTTTTTTAGTATGACCATTTTGCCCTTATCAAAACCCAACAATTTCGCCATATATATATATATATAAACAACAAAGGAAATAGTTTTCTCCAAAATCAAAACCCAACAATAATGGCTCATTTGTGCGTGTCTGTGCGTGCATTTGTGTGTGTGTGTCTATGCGTGTGTTTGTGTGCGTGTCTGTGTGTGTGGACGAGAGAAAGAAAGAGCAATCCGTGTTATCTGTGCATCTGTGTGTGTGTGCGAACGAGAGAGAGAGCGATCTGTGCAATCTGTGCAAGTGCGTGCGTGTGTGTGTTAAAGAGAGAGAGAGATCTTATCAGAGGTGGAGAACGGCGACGGTGGAAATCAGTTGAGCGGAAGTGACGAGCGGCGTGGGTGGAGAGCGGAAGTGACGAGCGGCGTGGGTGGAGAGGGTGGGTTTTGTGTAATTTTGAGAAAAGAGGGATGGTAAAGTAGACTTTTTCTACTCTTTAAAATTAAGTTTCAGATTTAAGTGGCAAATTTGCCACTTAAAATTTTGGATGAAAATTTTAAGTTTTAAGTGGTAAAAATTAAGTGGCCACTTAATTTTTTTAGTTAGTGAACAACTTTCACAGCCACTTAATCTGAAAATTTTAAGTTTTCAGATTTAAGTGGCAAATTAAGTGGCAAGTGAACAAGGCCTTACTTTAGGTTAACGCCAACGAGTGAACTACTTATTGATGATAATTGGGAAGAGGATGAGATATTAACTACAACTGTGACACCTCAGCCGCATGCTATTTTTGGGAGACATTCTATCGGTAGAATGGAGATAAGGTGTCCTCATTGTTCAGCGTTGCACTGGAAAGCTGAAAGGTTAACAAGTTCATCTGATGCGCGCCCATTTTTTGGAACATGTTGTTTATAAGAAAAAATTCGTCTCCCAAACCTTATAGCGCCTCCACCTAAAATTCAAGAATTATATGACGGCAACGATGACCAATCAAGATCATTTCGACGTTATACTCGATCGTATAATGCAGCAAATGCTTTCACGAGGAGTACGCATGGATGATAGGGTGCTCACTGGTAGGGGTCCTACTTCATTTACAATCCACGGGGAGCTGCGACATAGGACAGGTGTACTACAACCACCACATGGTCAAGATCCAGTCTATGCCCAGTTGTATATTTATGACTTGGACTGTGCTTTAGATTACCGTGTTCAACGAAATTTGCAGTTGAGAACTGATGTATTGAGAATAATCCAAGATAATTTGTTACGATTTAACGCATTTTCATACAAGTTTAGACATGCGGCCGTAATTTTGGCAAGAGAACATTTGAATAATCATGATATCCCGGCTTACCTTCATTATGCACCAGCAAAAGATCGTCGAACGCATAACTTGCCCACATCTGATGAGATTGCTGTCATATTGCCTGGAGATGGTACTGAAATCTCTAGGATGAGAAATATCATTATAAGGTTAAAAGGGAGCGATCAGCTTATGCAGATTAGCGAATGCCATCCAGCTTATTTACCATTGCACTATGTGTTATTCTTTCCGTTTGATGAGCTTGGATGGGAACCTGAATTAAAGCTGTGGGATGTCAATTTGGGTAAACCGTCAAATAAACGACTTACACAATTGCAATACTATGGGTATCGTTTCTTCGAAAGACCTACTGAGTATTCAACCATTCTAAGGGGTAGGCGATTATTGTAAGAGTTTATTGTTGATGCATGGGCAGCAACAGAGCAAAATCGATTGACATATTACAGGCTCAACCAACGAAAGCTTCGATCTGATTTATACCAAGATTTGGTCGATGTTGCCCCTAATGGGTTGGAGGCTCATCAAGTTGGTAAATGAGTAGTTTTGCCGTCTTTTTTTTCAGGGAGTCCAAGACAAATGTTTGAAATATTTCAAGATTCCATGGCCATAACTCGATACAATCAACATCCAGATATTTTTTTAACTATGACTGCAAATCCAAACTGGCCTGAGATTAAAGCTGCATTATTACCACATCAAACAACGAGTGATCGTCCTGATTTAGTGGCCCGAGTCTTCGAGTTAAAGCGACAGGCCTTGATGGTTAAAATTGATAAACAAAAGGTATTTAGTGAAAAGGTGGCACATGTTTTCACAATCAAGTTCCAAAAGCGTGGGTTGCCGCATATGCACTTGCTAATATTTCTTCATGGTCGAGATAAAATTCGAACATGTGAACAGGTGAACTGAGTTGTTTGTGCTGAATTCCCTGATCCAATTTCTGATCCGCTTCTGTACGAAACAATCAAAAGTTGTATGGTGCATGGACCATGTGGTGTTCGAAATCTTAATGCTCCGTGTATGAAAGGTGGCAAATGCACTAAAAGATATCCTAAAGCTTGGGCAAATGAAACTATTATGGGCGATGATGGGTATCCAATCTATCAGAGGCGCAATGGTGGTCGAAAACATACTCTTAGATCTGGACATGTTGATAATAGAGATGTCATGCCATATAATCCATACATCTCAAGGCTATTTAATTGCCATATAAATGTGAAAGTTTGTGCACGGATAAGGTGTGTTAAGTACATTAACAAATACATTTTCAAGGGTTATGATTGCACAACAATGATAGTGGGGGCCACAGATGAAATTAAACAATACATCGATGCAAGGTACATTAGTCCTCCTAAGGCGGCGTGGAGAATATTTGGAAATCCTATGCATCAGGATATTCCATCAGTGCAGCGTCTGGTAGTTCACTTAGAGGGAATGCATCATGTTTATTATCACCCTTCAGAATTAATCGATGATATAGTCAACAGAGCAAAAGATTAACAAACCACTATGACAGGTTTTTTGCATATTGTTCTACCAATGATTTAGCTCGAACGCTTACATACCAACAATTCCCAAAACATTTTTTTTGGCATGTTAAAGAAAAGTTGTGGACAGAGAGAAAGCAGGGAACCTCAATTGGTAGAATGTACTTTGTTAGCCCAAATGAAGGTGATAGATTCTATTTGCGTCTTTTACTAACTGTTATGGAGGGTCCTCGATCTTTTCAAAGTTTAAGAACTGTTAATAATGTTGTACACCTCACATATAAAGCTGCATGTATTGCTAAAGGTCTTTTGGAAAATGATGAAGAGTAGATTCAATGTCTTAGAGAAGTAGCAATAATGAGAACTGGATCCCAATTGAGAAGATTGTTTTGTGTCATCTTAACGCAATGCTCTCCTTTGAAACCTGATGCATTGTGGAATCAATTTTCAATTAATATATGTGATGATTTATCGCACAAAATTCGTACTTCTTATGGTATTGAGGCTCATACTGATACACAAGTTCATGATTATGGTTTATACCTTATAAATCAGGTTCTTAAAAAGTGTGGGAAGAGTTTAGTGGATTTTTCGTCGATGCCGATTCCATCTGCTAATTGGAGTACTGTCGTCGGCAATAGATTGCTATGGGAACATATGCAATTACAGGGCGAGGTGGACCAGATAAGTGTACAACAAAATGTTGATCGTTTGAACGAATATCAGCTTGTCGCTTATAATGCAATAATTTCCTCTGTTTATGAAAATAAGGGAACTACTTTTTTTTTAAGTGGGGGTGCAGGTACATGAAAGACCTTTGTTTACAATACAATTGCTTCAAAGTGTCGTAGCTTGGGGGATATAGTGATTACCATTGTATTATCTGGGATTGCTTCAGGGTTATTACACGTGGGTCGCACTGTACATTCTACATTCTGCATTCCACTTAATGTATTAGAAAATTCAATATGTGGATTCACAAAACAGTCATCACATGCAGAATTATTTCAAAAGGCTAGACTTATTATATGGGATGACATTCCAATGTAGCATCGTCATTATGTTGAAGCAGTAAACCGAACCTTACAAGACATCCGTGACAGTTCACGGTCGTTTGGTGGTGTTACTGTCGTTCTTGGGGGAGACTTTAGGCAAATTCTGCATGTTATACCCAGAGGTGTTCGAGAGCAAATAGTGGCAGCATAGTTAAGGTGCTCTATGCTTTGGAAAGATATACATATTTTGACTTTGTAGGTTAACATACGTCTGTATGATGATCAATGCGGATTATTTGATTTCTCGAATTTCCTGAATGAGGTAATATAAATTATATATCTTTATTTAATCTTTTTTTAGGTTTTGTTAATTAAATTGAATTTTTGTTGTTAATCTGTAGATTGGGTCTAATCCTCAAGAAATTATCCACCTTCCAGATTCAATAAGAAAGTGTCAAAGTGTAGATAATTTGATTTCAATTGTTTACCTAAAACTACAAGTGTTAAGTACGGTTACTCCAAATTTTTTGAAAGAACACACAATTCTATTTGCTAGGAATGACGATGTTAGTGATATTAACATTGCAGCATTGACTATTTTTCCTGGCGAGACCTATACATACTTTGCTATAGACAAAATGGTTGAAAATGACGAGGTAAATCAGACCATTACCCATCGATATCCTAATGAGTATTTGAACACACTCAATCCCCCTGGGCTACTACCGTTCAAATTAGAGGTGAAAGAGGGTTATCCGGTAATGTTACTGAGAAACATTGCACCCAAAGAAGGTTTATGTAATGGAACAAGATTTATCATTGTAAAGTGTAAAAAATTTGTACTTGAAGCCAAAATTTTGACTGGAGATAAACAAGGCGACTTGGTATTCATTCCAAGAATTTCTTTGACTCCGTCATTGTCTGAACTACCGATCAAAATGACTAGATGACAATTTTTAGTTAGATTAGCGTATGCAATGACTATGAATAAATCCCAAGGACAATCTGTTAAATTTGTCGGTATCGATTTGCGAACGCCGGTCTTCAGTCATGGTCAATTATATGTGGCTTTATCGAGATGCACTAGCTCCTCCAGTATATGTGTATTTATCCGTGATATCACTAACAATTCCACAACAAATATTGTTTATCCTGAAGTTTTATTATAATACTTGATATATCAGGTACTACCACTACTTTTATTATTTAAATAGTTACTTTTTATTATTTGTAATTGAATTACACTACTTGTTTAAAATTTATAGTCTTGGAATGATAAAGCTGCTGAATTACGACGTATAAATTCAACTGAAAATTGAGGATGGGGAAGAATTAATTGGGTAATGTTTATTTGATTATGTTCAAGTATTTAAGTAATAATTTTTTCCTCATTTTGATTCTAATATTTTACGTATATTATAAATCGTAGATTTTCATCGCTTGGCCTTATTGCGTAGGGGTAAATAGTCTTACCTTTCGGAATTTGATGTACCGAAAATATGGTGGTTATTAATAGGACCACAACAATACTGACAGTTGACATTTTTTTTTATATCTAAAGCCTTATTATTTTTTGATTTTTGTAAAAGCAACCATCTTTTTTTTTGGTAAATATGTAAGTATTAGATTTTGTAAATGTGTTCGCTAATATAGATTTTTAGTAGACAATGTATGCAATATTATTTTTGTTAGCAACGTGAATATTTATTAATTGCAAGTATGGTGGTCTATTTTGTTATTATACTAGAATGTAATAATTATATGTTTAGCTTGCACAAGAGATAAAGTAATAATACATTGTCATAAATAAGTGTTGTTTGAAGGTGTTTGGTATCTGGCTCTTCACCCATAAAATGTATTTCTTCTCTTTCTTTTTTTATTATTTTATTTTCAAATTTTATATTTTCTACTTAAAATTAAAATTATATTTATTATTTAAAAATTTTTACAAATTATACCCGTAGTGCCGTCGCATTAAAATTTTTTAACAAAAGTTAAATTAAGAAAGAAGAGCGTTAATTTAAAAGTTTCATTTGAATACGAAGAAACTCCCTATTGTTTTTCCGTTTATGTTTGCCCAATACAATTTCCCTTCTGCACCAAATTTTGATTCTGTCGCTCAGTTCTTGCACAATTTTACTAAAACAAAGAATCTGAAAGGCATCAAGAAAATTCACGCTTATCTGCTAAGATCTGGCATATTCTTTCTCTCCCTTAACCTTCAGACCCAACTCATTCTAACATACTCTACATCCCTCCACAAAACCAACCTTCAAACCCTAACCAACTTATTCAACTGCATCAATCATACAAACCCATTACCTTTCAACACAATAATTTCCCATTTTTGCCGTAATGGGTTCCCTTCTGTTGCTCTAAAAACCTTTTCTTTCATGCATATCAAGAGAGTTCCCATAGATACATATGCCTTGTGTAGTTCTTTAACAGCTTGTTCTTCAAATCAGAATGTTGGGTTTGGGAAACAATTACATACACTTGTGGGGAAGTCTGGGTGGTTGTCAAGCGTGTTTGTGGCCAGTGCTTTGATTGATTTGTATGCGAAATCTTTGCTTATTGATGATGCAAGAGAGGTGTTTGATGAAATTCCTGTGAAGAACACTGTGTGTGCAAATGCACTTTTTGCAGGTTATGCTGAAGCAAATATGTGGTTTAAGGGAATTGAATTGTTTAGGAACATGCCCAGGTTAAACTTGGACTATGACAATGTCACATTATCTGCCGTATCAAGGGCATGCACTGGACTATGTGCAATAGAGTTGGGTAGGCAGGTACATGCGTATACGATCCGTGTGGTTTCTGATTTGGGAGCTGATGTGTTTCTGCAGAGTTCCTTGATTGAAATGTATGGCAAGTGCGGAGTAGTAGATAAGGCCATGCAAGTCTTTAGCATGGTGGGATTTGGTCGAAAAGGAGAGAGGAGGAGGGATGTTGTTTTGTGGACTTCAATTATTGGTGTAAGTGGAAGAAATGGGAATTACAAAGAAGTTATTGAATTATACAAAGAGATGCTGATGGAGGGGATAAGACCAGATGGGGTGGCATTTGTTGCCGTAATTTCGGCTTGCAGTCACACGGGCCAAGTGGATCTTGGTATTGAGTACTTTGAATCGATGGCTCGTGACTTTGGGTTAAACTTGAGCCCGGAGCACTATGGCTGCATGGTTGATTTGCTTTGTAGGGCTGGTGAGTTGGACAAGGCATGGAAGCTGGTGAATGAGATGCAGTTTGAAGGGAATGGCGGTGGGACCGTTTCCATATGGGGTGGCTTGCTTAGTGCTTGCAATGACCATGGGAATGTTGAATTGGGTAAAATGGCTGCTCAAAGGGCACTTGAATCGGATCCTCAGAATGTTGGGATTTATGTTTTATTATCGAACATGTATGCAAGGCGTGGTATGTGGAATGAAATTGAGGAACTGAGGGAAGTGATGAAGGAGAGAGGGTTAAAGAAAAATCTTGGTTGTAGTTGGATAGAGATCACTACTTGAATTAGAAATGCAAGTTCTTCACAAAAAGCTTATAGGCTGTTCTATGTTGTGATTTTGGTGGTTTTAGTAAATGACATTGGCTGTATAGATGGTGGATTAGATAAACTGACAGGATTTATAATCGAGCGTACACTAGTTATCCATGTTATGTTGCCATTGACTATATGATTTGGAATTTTGTTGAATTTGGACCATATCAACCTTTGAAATGATAATTGGAATAGACTTTTGAGTGGTAGATGAATAAGTTGTGGAATTATCTTATAAACTCATGCACAGAGCTCTGAAGTTTACTTTCGTACAGAACGGTTGAGGATTGATCTAGTTGCTCTCATTCATCGTGTTTGTGTTACAACTTACAGATTTTTCGCTTAACTTCAGGTTCTGTGAAATGTTCCCTTGTACTTCTTAAATCATGCTCGTTCTTCACTCCTATGTTAATCAATGCGGGGCTCAACTTAATACAACAAGGCAATGAGATTATGATTTATCAGCATTCAGATTGAAAGAACTAATAGATATGTTCTTATTTGGCCTTTTTCGTTTATAATTTGTTTTTTCCTTTCTAAATCTTATGTAGTTGATCAGCTGCAACAAAATAGATTGATAAGTTATGGTAACAACAGTAATACTATATATCAGATTTACAAATTTACAATAGCAACTAGATTCTCTTTTCTATAAAATTAGAGAAGTATCTGCGTAACGTGGTCTAGCCATATTGACATCTTTCTCTACTTTGCCCAAGAGCAATTCAAATTGCAAGTGAGCTAGTGAACATTTCTTCTCTGCATGAGATTGTGAGACCACGCATAGGATGGTCAAAACCAAACTCATCTTCAGCTGGTGTTAACAATTCTTGGAATGAAGGATAATTTAAGTACGATGGTGGAATTACAAGTCGTTTCTTTCAATTTCTCCAATATAGACAGCAAAGTGACCTTTGGGTACATCAGTTGTTGGAATTGAAAGAATTTGTGGAAGAATTTGCCTAGCAAGGAAAAATCTTGGCAACTGGAAACTAATGATTCTAGTAACTGCTACTCGAGGAAAGTATTTCCAAGCAATTAATATCTTGCAGTTGTAAAATATGAGGAGTTTTGGCACCGGCTAGCTAATCTTAGAACATACATATATATAGAGAGGGAAAGAGTGTAAGGAGACAGAAAAACATTGGAGATGTCACTAGGCAGCAGATGGTTTGACCCTCAAATACAAGTAATTTAGTTTGATATTTTTCTAGCCTGCAGTATCTATTTAGGGTTAGGAGATTTATCTAGGTCAGCCACTTCAATAGCCAAATGAGGATCAACCTGAAAATATTCTGTTTGTCGCCAGACGATTTTATATATAGTTATAGCACCATTCGGATTCAGTGTAGGTGGGTCTAATATGCAGAATACATTCGGCGGATTGACCTAAGAAGGGAGTGCCCTAGAATCTGCCAGCGAAATTGTACGACACATATGGAGCCTACGAGGAATCTTAGTAATCCCCGAGTACCAAAATATTCCATATTAATGTATATGTTAAGGAATGTCAGAAGAGATCCGCAAGAAACTTTAGTTAAAAGCCGGCTGTCCTAAATTATTATTATTTTTTGTAATTCAAAAACGACAGATCTTAATACCATGTATTATATGCATCTACGAAAGTATTTGTGTTTGATGTAGAGTTCAGTTCCTTTTGGATTTCAATGGAAATTTCAAGGTACAAACCATTTTGGACTAGTTCAATTAAATCAGAGGTATAGACAGTCTGGGTTCTGAGTTAGTCTTTGAGATCGAATCTAACTTAAACCTTTTTCTGTGATATGCTTAATAGTGAATCCAAAGCCTATATTATACCATTTTCCTGATACCATACTCCCTTTGTCCCAAGAGGTCCACGCTTGACTTTCACACTTTTTAGGAATATATTAATTTCAACGTAATCAATGGTTAACAAAAAACTTATCAGCTATTTTGAGATTTGGTATGTTGATTTCAGAAACTGGACTTTAGTTTAGGACGTCACCTATGAAGTATAGATACTCTCTTGGAGGCTACGTGTCAGGCCCGACACATGTCAGACATGTGGCCGACACGCGTGTCGGAGAGTGTCCTATATTTATTTTTTTAGTCGAGTACGTGAAGGACATGTGAAGGACACGTAACAAGGGGTCAAATTAGAAATAACTAAAAATATATAGGGTTCTAATAATTATAAAACAAACATAACAAATATCATCTCTTTCTCTTCCCCGTAAAACCTATCCCCCATTAATTCTTTTCCATATGAAACAGACTAACCTAAATAATTGTTGGAGCACTTGGATTTGAATTATAATCTCTAATACTTGATAATTTATTTAGATGGCTACTACTCCTAGTGTTTCGTCTAGTGCTACATCCACTGCAACATCAATCGAGGATGAGGCAACTAAGCCACTGTGGGCTTACACTACAAGGAATGTTGACAAAAGAAACAAGGGTGGTGGAATTCTTAAATATTTATAATGTTTATTGCATATATATATATATAAAATTAATTAAGAACGTGTCCCCCCACGTGTCGTGTCCTACATTTTGGAAAAATTGCGTGTTGCATGTCACGTGTCGTGTCGAAACACTTGTCGCGTCTATGCTTCATAGGACGTCACAAAAAGGAAAGGTGAGACTCTTAAGTTGGGGACAGAGGGAGTAACAATTCAAGAAAACACCAAATGAGTGAGCAACAAAAGGATAAATAGTTTAAATGCAACAGTGAGTCCACATAAGTTTTCAATGTACATACAACGGGAAAATGATTTGTCCAACACAGTAAGTCTGTGGGGGTAAAGGGGCTTTTGAGGGTTTATTCGGTATATATCCTTAATATATACATTCATATATATTGAAACAAATCAGAGTGAGTACTTTATTAAAATTATACACAATCTATTCAAATCTTCCACTTTATTCACATACCAAAAAATCACTCAAGTTCTGGAAATTTGATCCATTTCTCAATGCAATTTCCTAAGCATTAATTTTTTCCTTTTTGTTACACTACTAGAACATTTATGAATTTTGAACTCTACACTTCACTGCAGAAAACAAATCTTAGCAGCAGATACATGGAGTTTAATTGGAGGGAGTTGAGATGCATTCACAAATTTTGGAAGGTTGAGAAGTGTCTGTAGGCTTATCTAACTATAAGTGCCTCATTATTTTTCAGTGGTGCTGCGGAGTACTTGAATGAAAATCATTGATATTGGCAATAAAATCACCCCATTTTGTGCAAAGGTTTGCTAATTGCCCTTGAAATTGTATTTTATTGCCGCTTAAATTTCTTCAAAATTTTTTTGTATTTGCCACACAACATGTGTGCTATATTATCTACTACGAAGAACTTGTATGTGCAGCACTCAGATTTGCTATTGCTACACGTATACGCAGAGGGAGTGCAAAAAGTGAAACACAAAAACATATGTTTGCACGAATATAGGTAGGAAAAATAAAATAATAGAAATAAGGTAGTGTCCTACGAAATTGAAAGACAATGTGAACAAAACTGCAATAACATTCAAATATAATTTTCTCAATTGTGGCAGACATGATTTTGCTCCTAAAGCTCTTAATCAAGGGCTAGGAAAAAAAAGGATTCTTTACGTGGAGATGGTCACTACAAATTTACAGAATTGTGCCTGTAGAGAAGTACAATTTAAGCACTACGGTGTAAATTGGTTCCTCTTGAGCATTGAACCGTAATGAATTAAACAACTAATGACCCGAAAACTATAACATGATGTGAACCAGAAAAAATTCACCCTTTGGTAGACAATATCCCTGAAATTCACATGAACTGTGGCCTCATTGCCGTGTACATTACTTCCAACTGTATAAACAACTATTTGAAAGTGATAATAACTATCAACAAATGATGAACCAATATTACTTGTATTGTTAGATTTGAGGGAAAGTTTAAACAGATTTTGGGATCCTATTACAAATTACTGGACTCAGATATTAGAGCAGCATTATATAGCACCTTTTGTCTACAAAAAAGACAAGTAGGTTAATATAGTGGGATGGTCAATGGTGTATCCTAGTTTTTTCATATGTTACCCAACTGGACTTGTAATTTAGCTAGCTAAGTATGGTCAATATAATAGGCTGGTGTCCCCCTCCCCCTCTTAAAGTTACTTGAAGGGGAAAGTGAAGTTGGAAAACATATGATGAGGGAAAATAGCACACAAGGTTAATTAGAGCCATGATAACCATCCGCTAAAAATATGGCACTGGGTATAGTTAAAATGACACATAGCAGATTAATGTTATAAAATTAATGCAATTAAGAAGTTGTAATGGTTTGTATCAAATGAACTAAATGACCTGTCCTTGTATATTTATGTGCCTGATCTGTTTCATATATCTTTCCTAGAGTTTAGGTGGTTGATGAACTGCAACGTTATGGTGACTGCAAGATCCTACTCAATCAGCACAAAGGCAACAGATTCTAAAATAGAGAACATAATTGAACAAAGAGAAGATAGCAATATTATACATCAACTTTACAAGAAACCACTCTTTTTCCTGTATACAAAATTAATGATTCTGTATGTGTTTGCCATATTGACATCTGTCTCTGCTATGGTTAATAAGAATTCAAAACGCAAGCGAGTTGATGAACATCTCTTCTTTGCACGGGATAGTGAGACCACCCATAGGATGATCAAAACCAAACTCTTCTTCAGCCAGGCTTAGCAGTTGCTGAAATGAAGGATGATTCAAGTAAGATAATGGAACTACTAGTCTTTTCTTTTCAGTTTCTCCGATATAGACCACAAAATGGCCTTTGGGTACATCGGTAGCTTTTGGAATTGAAATAATTTCTCGGAGAATTTGCCCAGCACGGAAAATCCTTGGCAAATGGAAACCCATATATGATTCTAATGAACTGCTATTACTGATAAAATGCTTGCAAGCAATTGATCTGTTGCTATTTGTAAAAGACAGGGAGTTTTGGCACTGGGTAGCTAGTGTTAAAAGATATATATATATAGAGAGATGAGAGAGAAAAAAGACAAGGAATACATTGAAGGACATGCCACTAGGTCGTGCATGTTTTTTTCCCCGGAAACAAAACTACATACATTTTGATATTTTTTATGCTGCAGTGTCACTTGGGGTTCTTTTCAAGTTCAGCCACTTAAATAGAATCTATGCTGAGGTACCTGTGAGGGGATCTTTCAAGGCAAGCCAATTGATGATAATAGAACAAAAGATATACCTAGTTATAAAAATATTCGTTGTGCTTCTGGTAGAGTTAGTTTATATTTAAAAGATCTTAGTTTATATCTACAAGATCATTTGAGTTGTTCTTTATTATTAGTTGGGTCTAATTTTGCAGAACATATGCTGCGGACACAACGAGGAAGTTAGTGTTCAAGAAGCTGCCACTGCATTTGTAGAAGACAAATGGAGCCTATTAGAACGTAGATAGCACTGGATTATTCCACATTAATGTACGTGTCAAGGATCTCAGAATTGTTGTTAAAGTTGTGTTATTTCATTGACTCCAAGTTGCATATAAATATGACACAAAATAATCCGTAAGTTAACAATATAGGCAAGGAAAGAAAAGGAAATAAATTATTAAGGAATGACTCAATTAATAAAACCCTTTATCTATGGTATGTTTTGACCAAAGACAATAAAACAATTCCATAACTAAAATAAATTCCACAACCCAATCTACTGCCATAAATAATTAAAATCTTGATTTCGAACATCCATATTTGATCATTGCAGGACAAAGATTATTGTAGTAAACCTGACTATTGTGAGATTTGCTACATATATAGACTTTAGAAATGTGAATGCTAATTTGATATGTCTCAAAAAGAAAAGTGGGCTCTTTTAATTTGGGATGAGGGAGTATGGTTCTTTAATTGGCATCAAGGATCTTTTTTTTTTTTTAAAAAAAAGTTAGGCGTGTTGTTCGAAAGATTAGAATGCCAAACATCGGACTTATTACAACTATCACCACTTCCTCATAACAGGCTTGATTACAATTAATTGCTGCAAATATATACAGCATAACAACCCTGGTTCTCAGTCAGCTCAAGTTATAAGTTTAGTTCATTGCACCCACATATAAAATTTCTGCCTTGTTAATCTAGATGTCAAGCAATTTTGGCTCGTCTCGCTCTCAGCCGAGCAAACACAGCCCCAAATATCTGCACATTTACATGGAAGTGATTAACATATGTAACTACCTGGTTTCTTACCCAAAATGGCTAGCCTCCGTTATAAGTTGGGTTCACTGCACCCACATATATACCAAAGGCCTCCTCATTACACTATTGATATGGCATATTTGGCTCGTTACATAAAGTTATATGTCCCATCAAGATTAGCCCTTGCATAGAATTTTGTAAGTAGCAAAATTAATAAACTGTACAAGCAATATTTGAACAAAAGCTGCTTTGCCTTTGAAATTGACAGTTTTTCTATTTATACTATTCTTGTGCTGAGAGACATTGTTTTGCTCCCAATACTCTTTAACTGTAAAAAGAAAAAAAATTGAAGTCATGCTCTTAACTTGTAATCTGCCTAAGCGATAAGTGAGATTAATGAATACTTCCTCTCTACAGGGAATTGAGAGTCCACCCATTGGATGATCAAATAGAATTCTTCCTCTGCTTGAACTAACAAATCTTGGAATAAAGGCTGATTCAAAAATGATATCAGAATCACAAACGCTTCTTTCCTGCTCTCCAACATAAACCCTAAAATAGCCCTTTGGGACATATACACCAGCTAGAGCTGCTTTGTGTGCTGTCACTGAAAATGGTTGAAATATTTGTTTAGCATGAATAACATGAGGCATACGAATAGCTATGATTTTATGTAGATAATGGACACTCCTGTTGTCAATAGAGTGAGGAAGAAAAAAATAAATCTCAAATGACTTGTAAAATGTTCAGGAGTTGTGGCAGTCGGATTTTTGAGGACTCGTGCTAGTAATAAGCCTAATTGTGTGACGATCCTTCAAAATGTAGATTGAGTGGTAGAGAGGCTCTTAAATGAAGGTAGGGGGGAAATGTCATACGAAGAATCACTTGTTTTTGTCTTCCAACTCATCATCAAGGATTAAGAGTCATAGGGTAAACCATATAATTGATGAGGAACTTCATGCCCTACAAAAATCGTAACATAGCACAGGGTTCCCACCCTAAATTAAAGGGCCTCAGTTGATTCAATAGTGGAATATCCAACCCCCCCCCCCCCCCCCCCCCCCCCAAAAAAAAAAAGAAAAGAGATAAGTGCATTTATTTATACTGAGCTCATGCTTTAGAAAAAAAAATTTAGAAGTTAACTCAACTGATTATAAACTGGTTGAGTAAACATGTGGCTTTGGGTAGTTCAACTAAATAGAACTGAACAACGCATTGTAGATAATTAGCACTTCGAACGAATTTTCGGATCTGTCATGCCCTTTTTCGTATAATTATTTTTTTTTTGGTTGATCAGCTGCAGTGTTGTGGTGATTACTCTACAAGATCACTAGTCAATCATCGAAAGGAAAACAATGTTAATAGAGAGAATGTTATCCTAACAAAGAGATCATAACTCGACAAAGAGCTACTGAGAAGTTGTGGTAAAGACAGCAATAGTATTCATCAATATTACAAGAAAAACCTGGATTCTTGCAATATACAAAATTACAAAGGATTTTTTTTTTTTTGGGTCAATGGTGTTAGAGTATATGTGTGTTGTGGGCTAGCCATATTGCCATCTATCTCGACTTTGTCCAAAAGCAATTCAAACTGCCAGTGAGTTAATGAACATTTCTTCACTGCATGGGATTGTGACACCACCCATAGGATGATCAAACCCGAACTCTTCTTCAGACAGGCTTAGCATTTCTTGGAATGAGGGATGATTCAAGTATGATAGTGGAACTACGAGTCTTTTCTTGTCGGTTTCTCCAACATAGACGGCAAAGTGGCCTTTGGGTACATTTGTAGCAGCAGTCGGAGTTGCAAAAATTCGTGACAATCTGCTTGGTACGAACAAATTCCTGCAATCTGATACCCATATCTCAAGTTTGGAAGGAATATGGGCAAGCAAATTTGTCTATTGCAGTTTGCAAAAGATGAGAAGCTTTGGAACTGGTAATCTAATAACAAAGTAAGTGTGGGCATATATAGACAGAGTGAGAGAGGAAAAGACAGAAGAAAACATTGAAGAAGTCACTAGGTAGCACTTGATTTTGCCACTAGATTAAAAAACTGAAAATTTGATATTGTCTATGCTGCAGAATCTCTGAGGGGACCTTTCAAAGCCTTCCACTAAAATAGAATCCATGCAGCAGCATATCTTAGGGGAATTTTCAAGGCCTTCCACTTAAACAGATTCCATGCTACATATTAGAGTTCAGAGCATCCAACCCAAAACCAATTGGCCACCTTCGATATATATTGCTTCGATTTCTCAATGTGGAATAGCATGTGGAGTGTTTATATCGAGTGACATGGAGCCCATGTGGCCGTTGGGCCTTAACATGGTGAATAACCCTCGCTCTAAAACCATATTAGAGTTTGGAGCATCCAACCTAAAACCAAGGCCATGGGTGGAGTAGCCCTAAATCTTATATAATGCTTGGCGATGCTTCAATTTCCCGATGTGGGATTTATAGTCTCAACACTGCAGTATCTTTTAGGGGAATTTTTAAGGCTTGCCACTTCAATATGAGCCAAAAATGATTGTTCAATTGTGCCCAAATTGACAAGAATATCCAATCAACAACCAAAATCATTATTGAAACTTGTAGTGTGATGATTCCAAGAGAACCTTTCCAGATAAATTCCAATATAATGGGTTTGTACTTTGAATAAGTAAGTCTGTGAATGTCTGAAGGGTGTTTTCAATTAAAGGAAATTATTTCAGGTATCATGTGACAAAATTTAGCTAGTGCAAATAGACTTTAAACTGTGTTGCAGCAGAGACTTCTGTATGAACTAATGCCTTATATAAGAGCATCATATAAGTTGCTCAAGTACTCAATTTACTAGCAGCTGACTATACGATTTAACATGTGATTGTCTGATTCAGTGTTATTCCCTTTGCACACAACTCATATTCTGCTTAAACCAATAAACAGCACTTATTTTCAGCATGGGGTTAATTGAAGTGAGACCGTTATAGTCTGTTCATCGCGTGAACCAATGTGTAAATTGGTTGAGGATATTGCCAATATTCAGCTAACAGTAATACTCAAAGTGTTTCTATCATTTTTTTCACCTCTTTGGTGATTGCTTTAATAAGCAAGGAATTTGTGCTTTTATTATGCTCGTATTCTTTACAAAAGACCATTTAGATTACATGATGCATTTCCCTGTGAAGTAGACTGAGAATGTGAAGGAAACTGCAGTAACTTTTCTAAATATGTTTCTCAAAATAAGTTGTGATTTCATTTAACCCTGGCTCATTAAAAGAAAGGGAAAAAGGGCAACATTCTCCACAAGGAAATGGTGACTACAATTTACAAAACTGTGTTTTACTAAGATATGCTAGAGTCCTATCTTACAATCCGCTCAAGCGAGAAGTGAGACCAATGAATGTGTCTTCTCTGCAGGGAATTGTGAGACCACCCATTGGATGATCAAAGCCGAATTCTTCCTCAGATTGACTTAACAAGTCTTGGAATGAAGGCTGGTTCAAGAATGATATTGGAATCACAAATCGCTTCTTTTGTTGTTCTCCAACGTAAACTGCAATATACCCCTTCGGGACATCCACTACTTTTAAATCTACATGGTATGCTGTCATTATAGACTGTCGAATAATTTTCTTAGCTTGAATAATACGAGGCATATGAATACCCATGATTTTATAAGGATTCTTCTTTCTAATAGAAGAATGAAGGAAAACTATTAGATTTTAGAATGAGTAAAAGCTGTTATGATAGAGTTTGTCAGGACTTTGTGCTAGTTGTAAGCTCAATATGTGTATATATATATAGATGTGATGGAAAAGTGGGTGACCTTTCATTGTAAAATGAATGGTGGAGAGGAAATTGATTGGGCTCGTGAGAGACAATAGCACATGGCAACTCATGGTTTTGTTATCCAACTGAACATCAGGATTTTGGACTAATAGGATTGTAGAACATCATGCCCAACAGCTTTTGGTAACATGTTACCAAGGAGGCCCCACCACCCCAACAAAAAAAGAAAAGAAAAGAACTTGAAGTATAGAGATAATCATAGTGGAAAGCCTCATTGACCCCTCCTTTTGGAAACATGTTTGAGACAAGTGATGAGTCTTTCTACGCAAATATTTAGTTTTCTCTTTACATGATAACAAAAATTGAGCCTCCTTCCAGTCCGTATCGATATTCCATACCTTGTTAAAAACTGCCAAGTGCTAATAGAAAAGTAGAATGTACATTATGTACTCCACCGAGCCTTTATTTTGTTAAAGGCTACATGTATTTCCAAAGCAATTCTCTCTTTGATAGAGCATAGTACTGCTTTGAGAAGTATTGTACTACTGTATGCTTCTGAAGTTATACGTTGCTTGGACATTAAGCATAATTGCTTTGGCAATATTACCACGAATCTTTAGGCCAACATGATCAAATAAAAGTTATTCATCTTATGTTTCAGCGATGAAGAGCAAATCCTCATTAAAACACGGCACATTAAGAACCATTCTACGGGTCAAACTTAAAGCCTCATGCATATACTCACGTTAAATATCGCACCTGTTTTAGCCGCCGGAATTATTAAGATTGGATTTGGTATCAACTGTCAAGGGTCAGTCGAGTGCAATCAAAAGATTAAAAGACAATGATAAAATAAAAAGTTGTGGTAATTTACAATAGTGATAGTTCACACCAACTTTAAAAGGAACAACTCAATTCTCCTTTATACAAAATTGGAGATGTGGATTTTTTGGGTCAATGTTGTCAAGAGTATGTGTTATGTGGAAGCCATATGTCGACCTTCATCCACTTCTCTCATAAGCAATTCAAGCTGCCGATGAGATTAATGAACTTTTCTTCTCTGCAAGGGATTGTGAGAGCACCCATAGGATGATCAAATCCAAACTCTTCTTCTGCAAGCTTAGCAATTCTTGAAATGATGGATGATTCAAGTAAGGGAGAGGAACTACAAGTCGTTTCTTTTCCATTTCTCCAACATAAACAACAATGTGGCCTTTGGGCACATTGGTAGCCGTTGAAACTGAAAGAAATTGTCGAATAATCTGCCTAGCACAAAAAACTATTGGCTTGTGGAAGCCCATGGCTCTAATGAACTGCTGCTTCAATTAACTTCTCTTCCAGTCGTATAAAATGCGGAGGTTAGGTGATGTATATATAAAGTTTTGAATACACATATATATAG
Source organism: Lonicera japonica (assembly GCA_021464415.1). NCBI lineage: Eukaryota > Viridiplantae > Streptophyta > Magnoliopsida > Dipsacales > Caprifoliaceae > Lonicera > Lonicera japonica. The sequence goes on along the minus strand of CM038463.1, from coordinate 98,835,349 downwards.
GGAGGGGAGAGAGAGAAAGACAGAAGAAAACATTGGACATGTCACTAGGTTGCAGATGGTTTAGTTCCCCAAGAAAACAGTAGTTAAAATTCTTGAAATTGTCTGATTTGCAAAGTACATGTTGCGGATTCATCTAAGAAATTTTATTCTTGTGTTGACTATAGAATCAAGAAATTATGCTGTAGTGGCAGGATGTACGGAAGACTAGGTAGCACTTGGTTTCACCCACCAAAGAAACATATTTATGATTTGATATTCCTTATACTGCAGTATCCCTTTGGGGGAAGGAATTTTCCAAGCTTGCCACTTTCGAAATATTCTGTACACTGTCAGCTGATTTAATTTATATTTAGAAGTCCATTGGAAGTACGGAAGGCTTGTGTATCCATAGAGGAAAAAATACTAGAATTTTGATGTTATCAATGCTGCAGCATCTCCTAGGAGATTTTTACTAGGCCTGCACGTTCATAGAGCCAAAAATGAAACTATTATTCTATTTCAACTATTCTGTGTGCTTCCATCTGTTTTAATTATATATCAACATGATCATTTTGGCTGAATGCTACATTACATAGCAAGTTATAATTTACAGAATATATGTCACAGATTCATCAAACTAAGGTTACGCTATTTTGACTTTGGAGGGATGACAGTTTTACTAGAAGCATCAAAATAACCTTGCTTATTGTCTTGTTTATGGCGCCAAAGTCTTAACCCAAGTTGACCCTAATATCTAACGAAGTAAGCATAAAATTTCTTTAGAAGTGAGAAGGTTATACCCGTCAATATCGAATTAATAGTAGTACTTTATAACCATTTTATCTTATGTATTCTCTGATTTTAAAGTGAGAAGGTTATTCTGTCAGAACGATGAGCGAACATCACCAGTTGGCATGAGTGATTATGTATGAATGAATGTAGGCAAGTACAATTAAAAGTTATTATAGAAGTTGCATCCTAGAATCTACTACTGTGCATTTTTAGGCACCGATGTAGCTTAACTACTAATCCTAGTAATCCAAGTACCTGAATTTCGCCATATTTATTCTATATGTTAAAACAAAGGCAACTGAACCATAGATTGATGGGTCTGTTCTTATGTGTTTTTTTCTTTTTATAATTTAGTGTTTTTGTTTTTTTCAATAAAATCTTACGTGGTTGATAAGCTGCTGTGATATGGATACTCTCCAAGATTTTAGTCAATCATGAAAAGGAAAACTTTGGTAACGAAGAGCGCATAATTCAACAAAGAGAACAAGAGAAGTTGCGATAAAAAATGTAGTACCATACATCAATTTTACAAGGAACAAACAGATTCCCAGTTCTACAAAATTAAGTATATGTTGAAGAGCATGATGTACATTGGTGGCCCTACCAAACAGTTTATGCTTTTGGGTGAAATGGTTTCTAATTTGGTATAAGAGCTCAAGTTCTGTAAAGTCTCGTGTTTGAATCCTATCGCTTGCATTTGTTTCCCTCTTTTGTATTTGTGCATCTAGGGCTAGTGGGGGCCACACGTGAGGGAGAGTGTTGAAGAGCATGATATACATTTTTGGACCACTACCTAACAACTTAAGCTTTTGGGTGAGATGGTTTCTAATTGTATATATTTGTGTACTGTGGGCTAGCCCTGTTTAAATCTCTATTTCGCTCAACAGCAATTCAAATTGCAAGTGCTTTGATGAAGATTTCTTCACTGCATGGGATTGTGAGAGCACCCATAGGATGGTCAAACCCAAACTCTTCTTCACTAAGGCTTAGTAATTCTTGAAATGTAGGATGATTCAAATATGAGAGTGGAACTATGAGTCGTTTCTTTTTGGTTTCTCCAACATAGACAGCAAAGTGGCCTTTGGGTATATCGGTAGCCACTGAGATTGAAAAAATTTCTTGGAAAATTTTCTTTGCCTGAAAAATTCTTGACAAGTGGAAACCCATGACTTTTAAGGAACCGCTTCTCCTTAGAAAGAAAATATTTGCTTGCAAATGAGCTCTTGCAGTTTGTGAAGGATGAGTAATTGGCGCCAGATAACAAATGTAAGGATGCTATATATATACATATATGTATAGAGAGAGACAAATGAAAACATCGAAGAAAAAGTAACTAGGTACCACTTTGTTTTACACTCACCCCCGAGTGTAAACACTCTCAGAATTTCAAGGATAAAAACATTCTTACCACATAAGTACACACAAGCATTATGTTAAAATCACAATATAAAAATACAATACCCACCACCATAGAACTCACGCCTCACACATATTAAGTCACCCCATCATATTAGTCTCCAAACCAATAACTCAAATTTCTCAAAACCAGAGCTAATTCTGGATACCAACATTCATTGTAAACACCATGATTAACAAATTTGTACAGACCAATCACAAAAAGTAAAATATGAATAATAGATATATATTATGGTGTGTATATATGTGCAATGCATAGTATCACTGATGGCATTATAAATAATTATTGGAGAAGTGAAAAGATCGAAAAAATAATTATTAAAACTATAGCAGTTTTTAATATTTGTTATATCAATAAGATAGTGTATCTTGTTGGGAATGAAAGCATATTATGTTATATGTGTTTGTATGTGAATAATTTATATCCAATGATCTAATTTGAGATTTTTCTACATGTATTTTAATTGATCTGGTGCATTTATACTGATAATTTAAATTTAGGATATGTATATAAAAAAAAAAATATACTAAACACATTTCAATAAACAAGACAAAAATGTAATATTAAATTTACGAAAAGGTAACTTTAATATTTTATCACTTGTGTACGTATTTATCCCAACAAAACCGACCCAATAGTAAACTGAATCCCTTGACGATTTTTCAAGGCCTGCCAGTAAATAAGCCAAAAATGACCTACTAAATGAAATATCTATGCATTTTAACCACCAAATAAATTGAGACCCACTACATATACTGTATATGTCCTTAGATTCTTTAAAAAAGTTTTTAAACCCAACCACCACTTTTAATCTTAAACTCAGTCCCAGTATATTTTTAAATTCTTTTCATCTCAATTCTGAATTCATGAATTTCCCCCGTAAGCTTATAGAAGGAAAAAACAGAAAATCAACATTTCCTCCACTGGAAATTTCACAAAACTTCGATCTCTTGAATGCCCGCACAAATCCATTATATGAACAAATATACATGTACATTAATGTAGGATGATATCATGATATGTATAATATATGTATATGTATGTATTATGTATGAATAGTATATTATATAATGCATGACAGGTTGACCGTCCATACGGACTGGTCCTTTTTATGACGCTTTTGCGTCATAAAAAACACCCTTCAAATTGTTTTATGACGAAAAAGCGTCGAAAAGGACCGATCGGTAACCAGAAATGGACCTATATATACAATTCAAATTTCAATTAAGTATATAATATGTGTTATCACACATATGTAATAGTTATTATCGCAATTGGGCTAGTAAGAAAGCATTCCAATTTATATTAATATATGATATAATTTGTATGCACTGCCCGTAAAATTTAATAATGATATCTAATCTTGACTTATAATTATTTCTTCTCACAGTCCTTTCTCGATAATTGGCTTCTAATCTCTTTTATTGACAAGACTATGATCCAAGATCCACTGTAAAATATACGAGTGAAGACAGCTCTAGTAGATGCGGAAATAGAAAAATAAAAATATATAAAAACTACATTGCAAGCTTTTGCTATTAAAAATGGTGGATAACAAGGAGTGAGAGAGAGGGTTGAATTGGGCGGGTTTTTGGGTGGGGGGGGGGGGGGGTGGGGGGGGTTAAAAGAAGTATAAAGATAGGGTGTATTTGTTAACATCTAGAATTTTTCAAATTACATTTTAAGAATTAGGTGGGGTGAGCTAATATTTCATGGGTGTAAACAATAACACTGAGTGACATTGACCATTTGATGGGGAATCAATAAACAAAGTTGTGATGACCGGAAGTACAGAAGCTTGTGTACGTTGATCTTTATCATTAGCTGCTAGTAACAAAACCACTTAAATTTTGATATTTGCTATGCAGCTGCATCCCTTAGACGATTTTTCAAGGCCTGCAACTAGAATAAGTCAAAAATGACCTATTCAAGTGATTTAATGCATATTTTAAATACCATTTGTATTCTTGGTAGATTATATATGTGCTATGGGCTAGCCATATCGACATCTTTCTCTACTTTGCTCAATAGCAATTCAAAATGCAAATGAGTTAATGAACATTTTTTCGCTGCACGGGATTGTCAGACCACCCATGGGATGATCGAACCCGAACTCTTCTTCAGCCAGGCTTAGCAATTCTTGGAATGAAGGGTGATTTAAGTAAGAGAGTGGAACTACAAGTCGTTTCTTTTCGGTTTCTCCAACGTAGACAGCAATGTGGCCTTTGGGCACATTGGTAGCCGTTGAAATAGAAAGAAATTGTCGAAGAATCTTCCTAACAAAAAAAAATATTTCCAAGTTAAAACCCATGATTCTAATGAACTGATACTGTTGAAAAGTAGTTGCAGACAACTTATCTCTTGCAGTTTGTAGAAGATGAGGAGTTTAGGTAATGGAGAACTGAAGTTGGGGGTATACATATAGAGAGAGAAGGGGAGAGAGAGGAGAGAAAAAGACAGAGGCCTACGTTGGATTTGTCACCAGGTAGCACGTGGTTTAGTTTCCCAAGAAAAAGGTACTTAAAATTGGACATTGTCTATGCTGCAGTCTCTTTTTTCAAGTCCTGCACTTTCATAAGAGCCAAAAATGGAGCTATTATTCTATTTCAACTCCTCTGTGTACTTCCATCTGAGTTAACTGCGTATCGATAAGACCATTTTGGATGAATGCTACAAAGTGAGGTATAATTTGCAGAATATATGTTGAGGACTCATCAAACTGAGGGTATGCTAGGTTGGACTTTCGAGTGATGATAGGTTGACTAGAAGGTGAAAATAACCTGGCTTATGGTGCCAATGTCTTAACCCAATTGACCCGAATATCTAATGAGATAAGCATAAATTTAGTTAAAGAGCCGTAGTCCAATGGTAAATTGACTCCAAGCAACATCTTATCTTCATAAAATTGGTATTAAAAGTGTTTAAATCCTTAAGTTTGTGAAGGATGGTTCAAAAGCATGATATTGGAACCAATGTTTTAAAAATCCATGCATGGTATTCTTTTCACACTGTTTTGTAATTTTTTCTTTTGAAAAATGTTCAATTAATAAACTCTTGATGTCTTTTTAGAACATATTCCTGCATTGTCTGAGGAAATTGTCAATCTCAAATTAATAGTAATACTTTATAACCGTTTTATTTTCTCCTATTCTCTGATTTTAAAGTGAGGGTTTTTTCTGGTGAAGGATGAGTGAAGATCACAACTAGGCATGAGTGATTTTCTTCTTAACCAAAAACACATGCATGAATGTAGGCAAGTATTATTAAAATTTACTTAGAAGATTTTTTGTCCTACTTTGCATTTTTAGGACTTTGATGTAGCTTACTAATAATCTTAATAGCCCAAGTACCGGATTTCGCAATATTTATTATAGTTAATAGGAACGCAAATGGCCCTTAGCTTACTAATTATCTTAATATAATTTCCTCATTGTCAAGAACAAGGAACATCACACACTGTCACTATGCTAACTCCCTACATTTTGATTTATCAGCATTTGCGTTGAAAGAACTGGTGGGTTTGTTCTTATGTATTTTGCTCTTTTAATATTTTTTTTTCTAAATCTTATGAGGTTAGTGGCAGTCTTATGAGCTACTCTCAAAGATCGTAGTCAATTGTCAAAATGAGAATGAAGATAACATAATTCTACAAAGAAAAAAAAACTAGAAGTTAAGGTAATAAAAGTAATACTGTGAATCAATTTTACAAGGAAAAACTGAAATCCCCTTTCTACAAATTTAGGGAATATCTGTCTACTGTGGGCTAGCCACATCTACATTTTTCTCTACTTCGCCTAACAAAAATTCACATTGCAAGTGCATTAATGAAGATTTCTTCTCTGCATGGGATAGTGAGACCACCCATAGGATGATCAAACCCAAACTCTTCTTCAGCCAAGCTCAGTAATTCTTGAAATGTAGGATGATTCAAGTATGAGAGTGGAACTATAAGTCGTTTCTTTTCGGTTTCTCCAACATAGATAGCAAAATGTCCTTTGGGTACATCAGTAACTGCTGAGATCGAAAAAATTTCTCGGAGAATCTGCTTAGCCCTAAAAATTCTTGGCAAGTGGAAACCCATGACTGTAAGGAACTGCTGCTCTTGAGAAAATATATGCTAGCAATTGATCTGAGCTCTCACAGTTTTTAAAGGATGAGTAGTTGGCACTGGATAGCTAATGTAAGGATACCATATATATACACATATATGTAGAGAGACAAATGAAAACATGGAAGAAAAAGTCATTAGATACCACTTAGTTTTACCCCAGGGGAAGTACTTAAAAAACTTTATAATTTCTGTGTTTTATATCTCTTTGGTGGATTTCTCAAGGCCTGCCATTTTCATAGAGCCAAATATTTGAACTACTCAAAAATCTTCTGTATGCTGCCGGCAGATGTAACTTATATCTAAAAACCATTTGGATTTGGTGCCATAGTCTGTACTTCAATATGCAAAGTACATGTTGCGGATCGACCAAAGAAATTATGATGTGGCAAACATTTTAGATCATGCACGTATATTACCAAAGATTTGGTACGGTTTGAAATTGACCTTCGGAGTGATGACAGGTTGAATAGAATCAGTGAACTAAGCTGTGAAGACCTTGTAGAAGTGCGGAAGACTTCTGTAGGTGGATCTCTATACATTAGCTAGTAATAATAAAAATACTTTTAAATTTTTTAATATTAGCTATGCTGCAGTATCACTTGGAGGATTTTTCGAGGCCTGCAACTATAATCCTGCAATAATGCTTCTTTGTAATGTAAGAATGAAGATAGAATTAAAAATATTGGACTAGTAGAATGAAGAAAAGCTGAAACATGCAATTGAATTTGTGATGACTAGAGTTTTGCTAGTTATAAGTCCATAATTATGTGTACATTGATTTTGGTGAATGGTGAAGAAGAAATTGGATGTGGGATGATACAAGATAGTAATGTATCATCAGGTTTCGTCTTTAAACTCAAATCACGTATATATGGATATAGCATTCAAATTGCAAATTAAATGAAATTGCATCCTAAATTTTGACTTGTTAGCATTGGCATTGAAAGGCCAAATGGATCTGTCCTTTACGAACTTCTCTTTTATATGTATATATCCTTTTTAGATTGTATTTGGTTGCTTAGCTCAGTTGTCCAAAACAAATTGATCCCGACAAAGAGAAAAAAAATGCAACATAGAACAAAAGTTTACCCGTACCGGCTTGCTTCCCCATTTTAGTTATATATATTTTAAGGGTTTTTAAAACAAACATTATATTTAGTTAGTTTGCGTAACCGGTTAAATTTACACAAACCTATACTAGTGTTTTTTTTTTATCTTAAACCCCTCTTTAGTCCGTCCAGAAAAAAAAAAAACCCTGTCCCATTAACGCTAGGTCGGGTAAAAAATCCGCTGCTTGCCATCCTCAACCTGAGTTTACCAAAATTTCTTTCAGTGCAAATTAATTTGAGAGTGGTAGTGCAATGATGCCTTGACTCCAATCAAGATCCACATTTACGGTTAGCATGTAATGCAACAATTTTAGTGCTGTGCGCAGATTGTCATACATGTCTTTTGGTTGTGGTAGCTAGGTACTGACAAACTACATATATGAGGAGTTTCGCCAACTTGCTTTGGTGTGGGAAAATGATCTGTTATTTATATGTGGTCACTAGTTCTTCCTGCTTTTTTGTGGAGGAAAATTGCATGAGCTCTTGGGCCAAAGCATACAATATTTTACAAAATCCACAAAAACTGATTCATCTTATTGGGGAATTGAAATGAAGAGAAAATCCACATGGAATCAATAAAGGTCTTCGTATGGAAGTTAGCCAAGTGTGTCCCTTGAAGAATTAGAAAACAAAATATTAAGATCACAATGGTCCAATGCCGCATCTCCATGTCCGTTAAACATTTAGCAGTTGTCTGGGTTTCATTGTATACGCAAGAAACTAACTTTTTTCTCATTAAGTCGCAGTAACGTAATAGTCTCCATAGAGACAAGATTTCAAAAAAAAGTCGCTTTTGAGATTGAAATTGAGAATGTGAGCACGTGACTGAAACTATTCAACGTGTTTTTATGGTTGGAGATGCTATTTTCCCAGGTGGGTTGAAAATTCAAAAGTAGAAATGAAGGGATAATTGTAAAGAAAATATAATTGCACTACATAATTGTGTTGCTAAGGGTACGCTTGCATTTTAACTCACGAAGATAAAAAAATCCAACAAAGAAGATGAGTAGTTGCAGAAATGGCAGTAATAATATCCTTTAATGATCAATCTTACGATGAACAAATTTATTTTTGTATACAAAATTAGATAGGCTAGCCTAGTTAGTAAAGACACCCATTTGTGTTCGGCCAGGGGCAGAGCCAAGTGCGGACCAAGATAAAAAATCCAACAAAGAAGATGAGTAGTTGCAGAAATGGCAGTAATAATATCCTTTACTGATGAACAAATTTATTTTTGTATACAAAATTAGATAGGCTAGCCTAGTTAGTAAAGACACCCATTTGGGTTCGGCCAGGGGCGGAGCCAGGTGTGGACCAGGGGGGCTATGGCCACACTTGGACTTTTGACAAAGTTTGTGAGAGTATGTGTGTTTTTGTGTGGATAGGGCAAAGATGAGGGGGTGTTTGTGCAATTAGATTTGTTTGATGGGCGAGGGGTGTTTGTGCACGAAATTGTGTAAGCAGAGGTTCGGTTCTTGTAATTAAATGCAGGCCTGGTATATTAGTAGAAGGAAGGCAGGGTAATTTTTTGTTTATTCTTTCTTCTTCTGTCCATCTTCGTTCTTCATTTGTTTTAGTTTTCTTCTACACTCTGCACTTTGCTGGGTTTTTTTTTTTTTTTTTTGTGGCTCTTAGCCTCTTAGTCAGATTTCTTTCTTATAATTTTATGCTATTTTTTTTTAAAATTTTGAATATTAAAATTTAGGTGTTTTAATATTATTATTTCTTAGATTGTTAAATTCCTGTTGTACTATTAGTTCCCCCCCAAACGAAATTTCTGGCTCCATCACTGAGTTTGACAGATCCTAGATTCGAATCTCACTTGGGTGAGAGGGGGTCTCTTCATTAATGTAGTTAAAAGAAGAGGCTTAAGATTTCCCTTTTTTTCGTTAAAATAATATATATATAATATCATTTGGGTCAAAAGTTCTAGAGAATACGCGTTCTTTGGGGATACGCGTATTCACATTGTTTCTCCACATTGCTCAAGGGAGCAATTCAAACTGCAAAGGAGTTAATGAACATTTCTTCTTTGCAGGGGATAGTGAAACCACCCATAGGATGATGAAACCCAGATTCTTCTTCAGCCAGCCTTATCAATTCTTGAAATGAAGGATGATTCAAGTATGACTGTATGACAGTGGAACTACAAGTCGTTTCTTTTCAGTTTCTCCAACATAGATGGCAATATGGCCTTTGGGTACATCGGTAGCTGTTTGGATAGAAAGAATTTCCCGGAAAATTTGCTTGGCACGAGAAAGTCTCGGCAAGAGTACTGGAAACCCATGATTAGAATGCATGCAGTGGCGGATCCAGAATTACAGGGCCAAGGGGTCTAACCGTAAAAGTTTTAAAAAAAAATTACAAAGAAAATAATGCGAAAAAGATAGAAAGATAGTATTTTCATTCATAATTCATAACAAAACCATTAATACAAGTTACAATTGTCCACGACGAGTTTTCATATTCTGAAAACGTCGTATTATAGTTTCGTTATCAATACAAGCAAAAACATCTCTCTTAATGTAAACAATTAAGCTATCATTCAACCACTGATCTCCCATTCTGTTGCGAAGTGGATTTTTAATAATATTCATGGCGGAAAATGCCCTCTCCACTGAAGCAGTTGCAACCGGTAAAACCAAAGCCAGTGTAAGAAGTAAATAAACATAAGGAAATATTTCATTCATTCCTTTCTCCACCATTTTTTCTGCAAGACTACTAATCCCTTCCAATTGAGAAAAATCACTACTCGAACGCATAAGATGAACATAAACACCAAGTTGATCTCCAAGCATTAATAAGTCTCTATCCGAAAAATCACAAGGATAAAATTGAGCATGACGAACTAGCTTTTGTTTGTTAAAAGCTACAAAGTTATTTTTCGGACTCAAGCATGCCAAACAAGTAAGTAACTCAGTACTTACCTTATTGAAGCGGTCATTTAATTCTGCAAGTTGCCCATCAATTACATGAACAAAGATCTCCACACGATAACGATGATAATTTGTCTTCATTGGAGCATTACGTCGTGATCTCCTTGGAATTACATATTCCTCATCCATGGTAGGAACTGTAATATTGTGTTTGTAACAAAATGAAGATACTTGCTCAACCAATTCTTCAAACTCACTATCCCTCATCAACTGCAGGTTTTCCTTACATATTTGCACTAAACTCATTGCACTCACAATGTCTTGATCTTTTTTTTGCAATGCTAAAGACAAAGTATTTGTTATTCCCAATATAGCCTTCATTAAAAATAAGTGAAACACAAACTCAAAAGATTGTATTTCTCTCCATAACTTATAGGCTTCACCTGAACTATCATTAGGATTATCATCAACAATCATTTGAAGCACATTTACCACAGATGGAAACATAGAAATAATACTAATCAACGTACCATAATGAGAGTTCCATCGTGTATCGCCAGCACGTTTGAGACTAGTTTCTTGATTTAAGCCCCGCCCCGTTATAATACAATAATTTTCAAAAGCTCTCACAAGCTCTTCTTGGCATTGTGCTCTAAGTGCATCACGACGCTTACAAGATGCTCCAACAACATTAACTAAACTATTAGCCGTTGTGAAAAAAGAGTTAACATCAATGTTTTTCTTTGCTACCGCAACAAGAGCTAGTTGAAGCTGATGAGCAAAGCAATGAATATAAAATGCACAAGGTTGTTCTCTCAAAATCTTTGTCTTAAGGCCATTGAACTCATCTCTCATATTACTAGCTCCGTTATAACCTTGTCCTCGAAGCTTAGAAAAGCTTAAATTCGCAGAAGAAAAGAATTCATCAATGGATTCTTTAAGTGCATTTGAAGTAGTGTCGGTTACATGTTGAACCCCCACAAACCTTTCAATTATTTGTCCTTTGTTGTTCACATAACGCAGCACCATCGCCATTTGCTCCTTTATTGAAACATCTCGTGCTTCATCCACCATTATTGAAAAATATCTATCTTTTACATCACTTAAGATAAGACTAATGGTTTCTTTAGCACAAGAATTGACAAGATCTTTATGAATTGAAGGAGCTATTAACTTTAAATTTCCCGGAGCATTCTCCAACACGACGGCTTTAACCTTTTCATCATGATCCGCAAGAAATTGCAAGAGCTCTAAATAATTCCCTTTATTACTTGATTGTGCACTTTCATCATGACCACGAAAAGAAAGACCTTGTCGCAACAAATACCTAGTGCACTTAAGTGATGCATTTAAGCAAGTGCGATAATCCGTGCGAGCTTGGCTTGTTTGTTTGATCACAATTGTTTCAATATGTGTAGTTTGATGCATCAAATTATAAGCAACTTCTCTAACTTGGTTGTGAACACTACCAACTGGTCCAACATGAAGGTTAAACCTTTCTTTCGCCTTCTTCCAATTATTGAAGCCTACCCCAGTGAATGCATCACTACCTACTTGATCAAAATTTGATTTGAAGAGATAACAATGAAGACAAAACGCAGCATCTTTAGCAATACTATATTCTAACCAATCATACTCATCAAACCATTGAGCAATGAAGCGTCTATTAAGTCCTGATTGATTAGTTTGCGGGAATTTATAACTTCTAGGTTGACAAGGCCCCTTTTGTAGATATGCTCTTCGGATCTCATCCCGAATATTAGGACTATAATCCGCCATTCGAGTTCTTAGTCCAGGGTCTGTTTGAAGATTAGCTAATATCTCATCTACTTCAATTGGTCTTGCATTTGAACTACCCGGATTAGACGGAGAATGACTATCCGTAGATAACTTTCTTTTAAAGAATCGTTCCATAAATCTACAAATCAATTAATTCAATAAATCATTAATTTTTATCCAAATTAAAAGATCAAGAAAGATAAAAAAAAATATTAAGAAATAGACACATCACACATTTGAACCAATGCAACAAGCCTACAACATTAATACTTTAGTAAAAAAATTAAATTACTTTTTTTTATTAACTTTGTGTTAACTATTTTATCCCTTTTAATTTTGTAACCTCCTATCTAATCAATACCACATAAATTAAGAGAAAATATATGTTTATGTTTACATGAAAGTTAATAGAATTATTGTTTTCTTTTCTAATTAATAAATTATGCAAAATAATAAATAAAACATGATTAGATTATAAAAGATAAGAAATAATTAAAAATAACTTTAGAAAAATATACCTCAATCACGCGGTAGTGGCCGGTGCCCAGTGGGATGCCGGAGGCGCCGAGGCGGTGTGAGATGTTGGAGCGGAGCGCCGAAACTAGTGTAGATCCGTGAGGAAAAAACGAAATTAAAAAAAAAAGAAAAAAATTTTGGAAGAAAGAGATCTGTGAGATGAGAGATTGTTAAATATTAAAAAAAAAAAGATTATATCAGTGAAGAGGTGAAGCCGGCAAGCCGCCGGAGTAAAAATGAAGAAATGAAGAATGGCTGAATGGGTGAGGAAGAACGGCAGCACTGTCTCAAGACAAAAAAAAAAAAGCAAGGCTTAGTTTTTTTTTTTTTTATTCACCTTTCAATAGATGTAATTTAATTAAGCCTTGGGGTTGGCAATTGGCTGTCGCCTGTCAGCTCCTGTCAGCTCTCAATTACTTTTTTTGACTTAAATGGTTTTTTTTTTTTTTTCCTTTGCTTTAGAGGCATGCTGCAGCCCACATGGGGTCAAAATAGCTGGCACTCTGGCAGGCAGGTAGATATTTTAAATGAACATTTTTTTTTTTTTTTTTTAAGTTCATGGGGTCAACAGACCCCTGTTGACCTAATGTACATCCGCCAGTGAATGCATGTACTGCAGAAATACTCGTAATCAAGTTGGTCGCTTGCAGTTTGTAGAAGATGAGGCGAGCTTGTGCCAGGGATAGCTAATGTTAGAATACGTGTGTCTATATATATATATAGAGAGAGAGAGGACAGCCGAAAAACATTGAAGTGCAAGTCACAATGTGCTACTTAGTTGTCCTGCAAGAACGAAGTACTTTACATTTGTTTTTGTCTATGCTGTAATATCCCTTGGGTTTTTTTTCGAGGACTGCGACTTTAATAGGGCCAAAATTTCCTACTTGTGAAGATTCTATATGCTGCCTACTGATGTTATTTATATATAAAACACATTTCGGTTGAGCCGTATATAAAACATGGTCTAAAGCACTCGGCCGAAATATTATAATTTTCCGATATCCTAAATTAAGAGTGTATTCTTTTCTTGCAAAAGACAATTAACGTATTAAAACTCACGATAAGAAATAAGTTTTGTTCTAAAGTGTTGTTTGTGAAGAAATTAGTGCATTACTAAAAATCGTGAAAGTTTTATTAGAGGGACAGAGGAAGTAGAGTTTGAAGAGAAACAAGTTTTATTTTAAACCGTTGATTGTGATGAAATCAGTGTTTTATTAAAAATCGTGAAAGTTTTAAGAGGGACAGAGGAAATAGTATTTTGAACACTGTGCTTTTGATAAGAACATGAAAAACGATAACAAAAATAATTGATTTTTATGAGAAGATGGAGAATAAGTTGAGGCATGTGGTGACATGTCTTCTTCTTCTTATTTATTTTTGACTTTTTTCATGAATTTTTTTTAGGAGATCGAGGAAGATTTTTTTTTTTTTTTTTTATAAAAAGAAATGAAGGATGAACGACTCCTACTCATGAAAATGAGCAAGGGGTAGAAAACACAACTTGTTATTTAAGTTCTTACACAAATTAAGTATTTTTCTTTTCGATTTTTTTTTTAACTATGCTTGTTTCTAAACTTAATTAGTAAAATAGGATAGTTTTGAATTTATTTGTGAAAATGGGGTTGTTTTAAAATCGTTATTGTAATTGGCGTTTTTTGCGTAAAAAACGGTAGACCAGGTGGCGTTTTTAAGATGGAAAAAATTTGGGCAAGTAAAAATGCTTAAATAAGTGGTGTTTTTTCTCCTAAAATCGCCATACAATATAACATTTTTTCTCTTAAAAACGCCATACATTATGGCGTTTTTAAAGGTTGCCAAACGAGATAAGTGTTGGTTGAGTGTTGGCTTCACGTGATTTAGATAATTCAAAACTGTTTTTTTGGATAAATCACGATATTTTAAAATTTATGGGTGGGATTTTAAGAATCCTACATACTCAAAATAACGCAATATTTAGTATTATTATTTTTTATATGCTCTTGTTGTTTATCAAATATTCCTCCTACAAAAGATGAATTTGTTTTATTTAAATTAAAACCTTTAATTAGAACACTATAATATAAATATTTGATTATTAATTTGAGATAAAACAATTTAATTTGAAATAATATAATAAAAATACTTTTAATTTGAGAGAAAGAGAGTAATTAATTATAAAATTTCGAGTTATTCAAGTTTATAGAAAGATCTTAAATGCCATTAGTTAAATTCATTATATATAGTATGTAAAACTAGATCTTTCAATATAATTATGACAAGTCACATGCATTTTATTATATTCTAAAATGTTCTAGTATGTTATCCAATATTCTTTGTTAATCTTAAACTTTTTGTTTTCTTTACCTAATCGTGAATGATTTATTTTAATTACTTTTTAGTTTTTGAATAGTAAGAATTTTGATATGGATGTTTAACGTAATTAGAAATTCATAGCCATAATTGCTTTAATTGCGTAAGTTTTCTCATGAATTGAACCCAAAATTACAAAAGTACATAGGATTTTAAAATTTTAACATATTGAATGTAAAATCCCATAGCTAAAAAAGAAGAAAGAATTGAAAGATCTACCTTTACATACTATATATAATGAATTTAACTAGTGGCATTTAAAATCTTTCTATAAACTTGAATAGCTCAAAATTTTATAATTAATTACTCTCTTTCTCTCAAATTAAAAGTATTTTTATTGTATTATTTCAAATTAAATTTTTTTTATCTCAAATTAATAATTAAATATTTATATTATTGTGTTCTAATTAAAGTTTTAAATTTAAATAAAACAAATTCATCTTTTCTAGGAGAAATATTTGATAAACAGCAAGAGCATATAAAAAATGACAATACTAAATACGGCGTTATTTTGAGTATGTGGGATTCTTAAAATCCCAACGGATAAATTTAAAATATCGTGATTTATCCCAAAACAACAGTTTTGAATTATCTAAATCACGTGAAGCCAATACTCAACCAACACTTATCTCGTTTGGTAAGTTGGGAAAATATTTAACCTTTAAAAACGCCATAACGTACGGCGATTTTAAGAGAAAAAACGCCATATTGTATGGTGATTTTAGGAGAAAAAACGCAACTCATTTAAGCGTTTTTTACCTGCCCAAATTTTCTCCATCTTAAAAACGCCATTTTCAATAGCGTTTTTTACGCAAAAACGCTAATTTCAATAGCGATTTTAAAACAACCCCATTTTTACAAATAAGTTCAAAACTCCCCTATTTTGCTAATTAAGTTCAAAAACAAGCATAGTTAACAAAAAAAACTCTTTCTTTTCATTTTTCATGTTATCGAATGGAGCCTATATGTCACAACTTGTCCAAAGAAACTTTATGTTGTGTTTATTTGCCTATGAACACCACATATTTCGAGATTAATATAATATTGTCTACTTTATATTCTACCTAAGCGGAGTAAGGACTTTCGCAACGGATAACCAATGTTAGATAATATACAAGTATCTATATATATATATATTAGATAACAATGAAGTACAAGTTATTAGGCCCTGAGGATGAAGGTACATATATTAAAATTTACATGGTCTATGCTGCAGTATCAATTAGGGGGTTATTTCAAGGGCTGCCGACTTGAAATTTTTTATGTATGCTGCCAGCAGATGTAATTTATAGGTAAAAGACCATTTGGATTTAAGATTTTAAGGCTATATATTTTTTATAAAATAGTTAGGTCTGATTTGCAAAGTACATGTTGCGGATTCAACAAAGAAATTTTGTGTACGTATATATTTGTTTAAATTAATTTGTTGTGAAAACCAAGATTACCATTGTTAATGAACCTTGTAGAGGTGACTGGTTGAATAGAATCAAAGCTGGAATGAGGGGATGTACGGAAGAGTTTTGAGTATTTGGAATTTAATATGAAGCTAGCAAACTTTAGGGAACAAAATAGACTCTCTCTCTCTCATGCTAACTAGGGGTGGTAAAAGCACTTTTCTTTTTTTTGAAATCTGGTAAAAGCACATTTATTTTCCCTATAAAATATTGATTCAAAGGACTTAAAAAGGTATGTTTTATAGGACCATAAGGTTAGACATATTGTCCTCTATAAAATTCGTAGGAATTAATTTAAAACAAATATAGTAGTAAATCATGGGTTATTAGGATGTGTTTGGTAGCAAACATGGTTCAATATAAAAAGAAAATATTTTTTAGCAATTGGATTCCATAAAAACTATTATTTGGAAGTGTGCAATTTCATTATCCGAATCACGGATGTTGGGCAAGTTAAACTTACACTTACTACTAAAATATTTACTGTTTTCCTTTTTACTTTTGGTTTAAATAAAATATATTTAAGTCGTACATGTATCGCATGTGCATGTTAGCCCAGCATATATAGAGTGGGATTGTTTTCTATGTGGAACTTTAAGGTTGATTTTAAATGCACTCACTAAATTAGGCTTCTCACTCCACTTAAAATTTTTACATTAAATAGTATTAACCTAAAATAACCTAATTGAAATATGTAAACTCACCTCTATCAAAATATCCCATGCTATTGCTGTTGTTTTACTTGAGCGTACTAAAATCCTTTCTTCTCTTATTCTTTCATGTCTTGTAGCATTATTTTTCTACTCTTTCTTTCATTCTATACTCTAATCTCACTTCTTTGCTTCTTTTCATTTGTTAGAATTGTGCACTGGATTGGGATAGAGTTGCGGGATCCTCCTATATTTGATGGGACTACATCAGTTGGTGATTTCTTGGATTTTCTGATCTCAAGTTAATGAGTAGCAAAACTATTTGGTTGAACATTGAAGAATATGATTTCATCTCTAATTTCAAAAGTTTGAAATTTTTCTTCATTAATTTTATTTGTTTTGATAAAGTGCATCATTTATTGCCATAATCTATATTTCTCTTTGATTAAACTTTAATATATTCAACGAATTACTTTGTTCAATATCATTTCGATATTTTGAGTTAGAAATGGTCATTTTCCACCCAATTTCTAACTTTTTAATTTTTTTTCCCAAAGGAAAACGACTTCTAGGGAGCCCTCATGTGGCCATTTTTATGTTAAAAAGATAAAAAATTGATTCTCATGGCTCCCCATGTAATTTGTATTATGGGGGAGTGAATAAGCCAAAGCGAGCTGAAATGACATTTTGTTAGAAATTGAATTTTAGGCATTTGGAAATCATTTCCATAGTAATTCCATGCATATTTTGATAAGTTCAATTCATTCATAATTTGATGAATCCTATGCAAAATTATTATACCCGATTTTTATGACCACTCAATTTCCATGCAAATTCCACTCATAATCTGTTGAATTCAATGCAATTGAATTTTTGTGAATATTAGTGACAAATTATTCGTCACTAAATGTTCATCTTTTATAGAGATATTGCTTTTAATAAATTCACCCTACTTAGCGGGTGAGTTGAATTTTTTTTTCAAAAATTATTGGGGTGAGAAGACTAAATAAGTGGATGAAAATTACCCAACTTTAATTACATAATGGATTTTTTTTTTCCCACTTTTTGAAGAATAAGCGTTCAGGTGACCAAAAGTTGAAAAATAGATTTCATGAAAAAATTAGCTTATAAAATGTTGGAATTTTGTTAGAAAAGTAAAAATTTACATAGTAACAGAAAAAAACTGCAATGAGACAAGCCTTGAGTTTTGAAGAAAATGAATATTTTACGGAATCTAATAGAGAATATAATCAATTAAGGCAGAACCATAAACAGCGGGGATAGCTCAGTTGGGAGAGCGTCAGACTGAAGATCTGAAGGTCAGGTGTTCGATCCACCTTCACCGCATTAATATTTTTATCTCTGGAGAAAAAACTGAATCTAAGAAATTGGCACCTGAGATTCTGAGAATGTGTTTGATCAGCTGTTACTTCAACATCTTAATCAATCCTGTAAAAGGAAAAAAAATAAAATAATAAAAGAACAAAACAAACTCAACAAAACTGAATCTAAGAAATTGGCATCTGAGAACGTGTTTTAAAAAAAATAATAACAAAAGGAACAGAACAAACTCAACAAGGGAAAAAAAATAACAGTTGTAATCAATATTTACAACGAACAAATCGATTCTCCTTTTACAAAATTCAGAGAAGTATATATGTATGTTGCTACAATTTTTTGCTATTCCAGATAGCATGAGTTAGCACACACGCGTAATCGAGCCAACACAATTTTGTAAAGCTTTTAGATCTTTTCCTTTTACATTGTTTTTCTTTTGAAATTTTTGACCCAGGGAATTGCCCTGGGGATATAAAAAGTTAGCAATATCTTTAGTTACCCAACAAGTTAGCAATATCTTTAGTTACCCAATTCTCCAAGTAGATTTTTCATACCCAATTCTCCAAGTAGATAACACTGAAGTACAAGTTAAAGTACAAGTCAATTCTCCAAGTTGATTAAGCTGCATTATAAATTAGGGATATTTCAACGCTTGCCATTCAAATAGAGCCAAAATTGAACTACTCAAATAATATTTTTTATGCTGCCGGCAGATGTAATTTATATTTAAAAAGACCATGTGGGATTGAAGAGTACATGTTAGTTGGTTCTATTTTGTTAAAGTACGTATATGTTGCGGATTCACCAAAGAAATTTTGTTTTATGTTCTGTTGCATATTCATATACTTATACATCTCTTAAAATCAATTAGTTGTTAAATTAAAACAAGATTATCGCGTGTTATGAACTGATGAACATATTTGACGCTCACATTATAATGATCTAGTTTGAAAAATTGAACTTTGGAGTGATTACAGTTTGAATAGAATCATTTAACTAATCTGGAATTTAATAAGATGCTTGCAATTTCGAGCACAGAATAGTGTTTTTTTTTTCTATTTATGGGACAAGCATTCCATATTTACAATTTTGGGGGTTCTTCCAAGCCTACAAGTTTACTGTTTCTATAAAATATTAATCCAAAGTACTTAAAAAGTACATTTAGGACAAAAAAGTGGGAGTTAGATCATTGGAATTAACTGCTACTTTTGAAAAAGTAAAGCAAACTTTTTTTTTTTTTATATCTTTCAGTTTGTAAGAAGATGAGGTCAGTTTTCTCTCTATATATATAGGTAGAAAGAGAGTGAAAGATAGAAAAGGACAGAGGAAAGCATTGACGGATATGTCACTAGGTAGACCGTGTTGTTTCTCCGCAAATAAAAGTACATAAATTTTGATATTGTCTAGGCTGCAGTATCCTTATGGATATTTTCTAGGCATGCCAATTCAATGAATCTATGCTGGAGCATCTGAAGGGAATTTACCAAGGGAATGACATTTAAATAGAATCTACTCTTCCGTACCTCTGAGAAATCTTTTATAGGGCTATCCACATGTATAGTGCCAAGAATGAAGCTACTTGAACTTATTATGTATACTGTTAGCGATGTTACCAAGACTAGTAGGCCATGACCTGTTCTTTGGGGAGTTATTGGTTTAGCCTATCATTCTAAAAAGCTTGTTGATAAGTTGGAAGACAAAAGCATGTGATCCTTCTTCATATGCTCTTGCCGGCCTCTCGCTGGCCCCCACCCAAATTCTTCTCCACCAACTACTCTATATTTTGCAGCCTCAACCACTAATGCATTTCATCTATCTATATATACACCCCAGAACCCATTGGCTTACAACCAACACTTTCATACAAAAAGTTTATAATCTCAGCTTTTACTCGATATAAAGCCTTGGAAGTAATTTTCTGTCCTCTGCGTCATAATTAGAAAGTATTCTTAATTTTACAATCATGGCCATTCGTATGCCTCGAATCGTTCATGCTAAGCGGATTCTTCGAAGATCTTCAGTAGCAGCAGCTGTAGATGTTCCAAAGGGCTATTTTGTTGTTTACGTTGGAGAGCAGGAAAAGAAACGATTTGTGATTCCAATATCATTCTTGAACCAACCTTCATTCCAAGACTTGTTAACTCAAGCTGAAGAAGAATTCGGGTATAATCATCCAATGGGCGGTCTCACAGTTCCTTGCAGTGAGGACACATTCATCAATCTCACTTCTCGCTTGAGTGGATTTTGACTTAGAAAACGAGTGTAACTGAGCTAACAAAATTTTGTAAAGCATTGATGCCTTTTCCTTTTATAGTTTTTTACTTAGACGTTTGTCCCATTCAAGAACTTGTGCATTGAAATGATGCCTTGAAGTACTATAATTGAGAATGGAAGTAATGGATGTGTTTATCTCAATTCTCTTGTCCATTTCAGAAGCAAAAGCATCCTTTACTTTGAGAATATTACTTTTTCAGTGAACAAACAGTTGGCAATAATATATTCTTTATTTTATTTTTTCAAAACTCTAGTCAAGGACTAGAACGGAAATTTTGTTATACACGAATGAGGGTAGCCCTCCCCAATCAAACTGTCTCTCAAAGGGATTTGAGATTGCCCCTAACAGCATTTGAACCTGCATAACTGCCGCCTTTGAGTTCTTTCCTCCAAAGACTTGCTTTTGCGCAAGTTCTGCCATAGCTCCATCACCATCCTGTCACCCTTGAGCTCTTTAATTAGATTATATTTGCAAACAGATTCTTTTCTATTCCCTATCGGCCAATCCCTTACAGCAATTTTGTAAAAGGGAAGGAATGCACAAATCTGTTATATATATATATATAAAACTGGCTTGTCTTCTTTGGTCACTAGAAGTGTCAAACCACGTACAGTAACCTGTGAAAGATGCTGATAACTATTAAAAATTTGGCAACATGAAAAATGTCTAAATGGGCCATGCCAATTCAATAGAATCTATGTTGCACCATCTGAGGGAATTTTGAAGGCATGGATTTTGAATAGAATCTATGCTGCAGTATCTTGTAGTGATTCTTTCAAGGCTATCCACTTTTATAGTGCCAAGCATGCACCTAGCTACTTGAAAATATTGTGTTAGCTGATTTAACACATATATATCTGAAAGACCATTTGGATCTATACTATATAGTTCAATCTAATTTGCAGAATACTTATGTAAATTTGTTAAAAAATTTAAGAGGGGTCCTCAAGCAATGTACAACCGGAAGAGGACAAAGCAGCCAACTGAATCCATGAGCATAACATGGCATGTTGTCCTTCCAACAGACTCGTGAAGATTATCAGAAGAAAACAGGCGATAGCGTGTTAGTTTCCTATGTAAATATTGTTTCAAAAATTTTTCCTTTGTTTGGTGGTCAGCAATATGGATATGCTTGGAATTTCGATTACTTTCTTTCGACTCATGTAATCTATTGTATTTTAGCTCCTCACTGCAACAGCGATTGATCAAAGGACGCCCCGTGACACATGTCCTTCGAAAGATTAGAAGAAAATGTTTTTGTACTTACTTGGAATTTCACTTTTGTATTTTAGCTCTCACTGCAACAGCATTGATCCATCATTTGTTTTTGTACTTACACTTTCTTCAATTCGCCATTAAATTAGGTACGGAACAGCAACGACCAGTGGGCTCCAGTTCATGTGAACCTCCCAGTTTTTGTCCAGTAATTTGATGCGTGTTTGCTTCAAGTCAGGTTATAATTAGATCTTTATGTTCATCAAACATATGTCCCAAACATGTTTTTGATTTTTTAGCATCAATAGAAGGAGTTCATAAGTGATAGTGATGTTCCCAGGAATTGTAGGTCATGATGTTCTTTGACAATATCTTTTAGCTTTTCATCTAAAAGTTTGATGATTAGTTGGAATACATAAACATGTGATTCTTCATATGCTCTATCTCTCACTTGCCCCCACCCCAATTCTTCTCCACCACCCACTCTTAATTTTGAAGGATCACCTACTATTGCATTTCCTCTCTCTATATATACACACCATAACCCATTGGCTTTCAGCTCATCTTTTACTCACTATACAAGTCCCTGGAATTAATTTTCCGCCCTCTTCATCGTAAATAGAAAGAAGTATTCTTTTTACAATCATGGCCATTCGTATGCCTCGTATCATTCATCCGAAGCAGATTCTTCGAAGATCTTCATTTGCAGCAGCCCTTGACGTCCCAAAGGGCTACTTTGCTGTTTACGTTGGAGAGCAGGAAAAGAAAAGATTTGTGATTCCGATATCATTCTTGAACCAACCTTCATTCCAAGACTTACTAAGTCAAGCTGAAGAAGAATTTGGGTTTAATCATCCAATGGGCGCTCTCACAATTCCTTGCAGCGAGGACATATTCATCAATCTCACTTCTCACTTTAATGGATTTTGAGTTAGACCAGGAGCGATATTTTAGCTAACACAATTTTGTAAACCATTGATGACCTTTTCCTTTTACAACTTTTCTGTTATGATTTTTTGCCTCGATGAAGAATTTGGGGATGTAAATTATACCTTTGACAATATTACTTCAGAGTATCCAGTTGGCAATTATATTTTTTTCAATTAAACTCCCGTTTGCAAATATTTTTTTTTCCTATTCCCAATTCAACATTCCCCTAAAATAATTTTACTGGAAATAATGGAATGCATGATCTGTTATATATTAACCTTTCATCTTTTTTATTCACTAAACGTGTCAAAACATTTACATTGCCTGGGATCTAATGCCCGCATGACACGCGGGAAATACTTACCACTATGCTGCTACCACATACAAAATTGAGCTCCTACAGAATAAATGGATTTTAATAATTTAAGGTTCCGTTTGATTGCAAGGTGGAAAAGGAAAATAAATTGAGTTAGTTTTGATGAAAAGATGGAAAATAAGTTAAGTAATAGAAGTGATCTCCTCTTGATTTTTAAGTTTTTCCATGAAAAAAATTTCTTTGCTTGGTGGTGAGTAAATTTTTTTTTCCAAAAATATTGAAGGATGGAAGATAAATACTCATAAAATGAGTAGCATCTCTCACCTTATTTTCTATCTTTTCACACAAACTAACTAACTTTATTTTCCTTTTCCATCTTTGCAATCAAACGGAGCCTAAATGATCAAAAACATGTTTTGGACATTTGATTAATGCACATAAAGATCTACTTAATTATTACAACTTGAACCAAGCATGCATCAACTTGCTGGACAGACTCCCTGAGTTCACGCTTATTGGAGCCTACTTGTACTCTTTGTTATATTCTGTACAAATTTGAAATTGCCACAATGCTGCTGCAAAAGCACATACTTACAATTTTGGGGTGGTGGTCCATAGCCGGACAAGCATTCCATATTTAGAGTTTTGGGGGTTAGTTGAAGCCTGGAAATTTATGGGTTCATGATGAAATTCATCGGAATTAATTATATCTATATCTTTTCAAATGTAAGAGTATCTTATGCAACGCGCTTGCAGGCACTAGAATAGGTCATTTTTCAATAAATATATAATCAGTGTCGGAACAAGGAGGTCCACAACCTGTTGCTTGTAGCTCAAAAACATGCATCAGTCAAACTTGGTCCTCAGATAAATCAAAATGAATTTAAGAAAGATACAGTAGGAACCAAGGTTTATTATAGTTTTTTAGCAAAATGAATCCTAGAGATTCTGATAACAATTCTAGTGTACGGGGACCTCCTAGCAATGTTTCCACCATAATCACATACATAGTGATTATTCATATTTATTTCATAGAATTTAGTTTAGTAATTTACACTGCAGCATCATGGAAAATATCTTTGCCAGGAAGGGACCTACTAGAAAATATGTATGCCAACTAATTTAACATATATCTAAAAAAGATCATTTGGGTCTAAAGGTGTATACTTTGAACAATTTGCAACTTACTAAATCTGTCAGCAGAACCAGGCGTGTCCTTCAAAAGATATGGAGGAAACATGTCTCACAAATTTGTTTGATCGCAGTATGAACATGCTCTAGAATTTTGATTAATACATGTATTTCAATGCTAATTCTTAAATCTCCTGTTAATAAAAATGCAACATTAACTAATAGGTGAGATAAGTGGGTAAGAGCCAAAAGTCACCAACAACTAAGAAGCAAACTATCAAATGGCATAGTCACAATGGAATTAGATGAGTCCGTTACAGATAATTGGAACATTGGATACTGAAAAAGTAATGTTGTCAAGTAAAAGATGCTTTTGCTTCTGAAATTGACAAGAGAATGTGAGATAAACTTCCACAACTTCTAGTCATGATTGTATCGTAATTGGAGGTATTACTTACATCCCCGTGTTCTTCACTGGGGTGAAAATTCAAAAAGAAAAAATATATATATATATATTGTACAAGGAAAAATGTCATCAATGCTTTACAAAATTCTGTTAGCTAAACTACCCTCCTGGTCTAACTTAAAATCCACTCAAGCGAGAAGTGAGATCAATGAATAATTCCTCGCTGCAGGGAATTGTGAGACCACCCATTGGATGATTGAACCCAAATTCTTCTTCAGATTGACTTAACAAGTCCTGGAATGAAGGCTGGTTCAAGAATGATAATGGAATCACAAATCGTTTCATTTCCTTCTCTCCAACATAAACGGCAACATAGCCCTTTGGGACGTTGGCAGCCAGTGAAGAAGACCTTCGAAGAATTGTCTTGGCATGAATGATACGAGGCATACGAATAGCCATGATTAATTGTAAAAGAAACTTTAATCTAATTAAGATGAAGAGAGCAATTTTTTTTTTCTTTATGAAGTACTTGTAGCGAGCGAGTAAAAGATGAGATAATAGATTTTTTGATGGAATGGGTTTGTTGAAAGGCAATTGGTGCTGGTGTATATATAGATGAAATCTAGTGGGTGATCCTTAGAAATGTAGAACGAGTGGTGGAGAGAGATTTGAATTGAGTCCATCAAGAGACAATGGCATATTAAGAATCACATGCTCTTGTCTTCCAACTCAACAATAATAGGACAACTTTTTAACAATTTATATGATCAAAAACATGTTTGGGACATTTGATTAATGTATGTAAAGATCTAATTATAACTTGACTTGAAACCACCACGCATCAACTTGCTGGACAGACCCCCTGAACTTCACATGCATTGGAGCTTACTCTTACTCCTTGATGTTCCGTACCTAATTTGAAACTGCCACAATGCTGCTGCAAAAGAACATATTTACAATTTTTGGGTCGATGCTCCATGGCCAGTCAAGCATTCCATATTTACAATTTTGGGAGTTTGTCCAAGCTTGCAAATTTATGGCTCTGTGATGAAATTGATTGGAATTAACAATACTTTTATCTTTCAAATGTAAGAGTATCTTATGAATGCGCTTGCAGGTACCAGCCTAAATCTTTTTCATTAAATAGACAATCAATGTCGGAACAAGGAGATCCATAAGTTGTTGCTTGTAGCGCAAAAACTTGCTTCAGTCAAACTAGGTCCTTAGAACCTCCTAGCAGTTTTTCCAACATAACTAAATACATAATGGATGTTCATATTCATGGGGATAGCTTAGTTGGGAGATCGTTAAACTGAAGACCTGAAGGTCAAGTATCCAATCCACATTCACCACATTATTTTTCTTTTTTAAGCATCATGTTTGTATTACTATTCAACCCAACTGTTTCGTTTCCAGGCTGCAGCTTGGCGGCCTATGATTTGAGGGAATTTTTCGAGGAATAGCATTTCAATAGACTCTACGCTGCAGTATCTTGGAGCTCCTATTTCGAGGCAATTTTTGTGGTGCCAAGAATGGACCTACTTGAAAATATGTTTGCTGTTAACTGATTTGACATATGTCAAAAAGACCATTTGGATCTGAATTTTTGTACTTCAAAAAATTTGCATTCTACTGAATCTGTCAGCATAACAAGCCCTGTCCTTCCAAAGATTATAAGAAAACTTGTCTCACAAATTTGTTTGATCGAATCAGCAATATAAATATGCTCTGGAATTTTAATCAGCACATGAACTGTATTTTAGCCAAACACTGCAACTGAGGTTGACCCATCATATGTTTTCTGTACCTACCAAATTTAGGCACTTCCAAATTTAGTATAGAGCAATGATGAGTACCAGTAGGCTCCAATTCATGTGAACGTCCCGGTTATTGTCCACTAATTTGATGCATGTTAGCTTCAAGTTGTGTTATAACTAGATCTTCATGTCACTAATATGTAATAGTGATGTTAAAAAATTGGTAGGCCTGAATGTTTGACAATATTGTTTACCCTTTCATCTTAAAATCTTTATAATTAGTTGAAAAGACAGGAACATGTGAACCCTCATATGCCCTTGTCTCTCACTGACCCCCACCCACTCTTATTTTGTTGGCTCACCATCATCCACTGATGCATTTCATCTCTATACATATCCCCCCAGAAGCCACTGGATTTCAACCAACATATTCCATAAAAGAAAAATCTATTATCTCACCTTTTACTCCCTCTACAAGTCATTGGCATTAATTTTCCGCCCTGATTATCATAATTAAAAGAAGTATTCTTTTACAATCATGGCCATTCGTATGCCTCGTATCATTCATCCGAAGCGAATTCTTCGAAGATCTTCATCGGCAACACCCGTAGATGTCCCAAAGGGCTATGTTGTTGTTTACGTTGGACATCAGGAAAAGAAACGATTTGTGATACCTATATCGTTCTTGAACCAACCTTCATTCCAAGACTTGTTAAGTCAATCTGAAGAAGAATTCGGGTTTCACCATCCATTGGGTGGCCTCACAATTCCCTGCAGCGAGGACATATTTATTGATCTCACTTCTAACTTGGGGGGATTTTGAGTTAGGCCACAAGCATAGTTGAACTAGCTAATACAGTTTTGTAAAGCACTGATATATATATACATACATTTTCCTTTTACAATTTATTTCTTTGAATTTTTGCCCCAATGAAGAACTTGGGGATGTAAATGATGCCTTGAAGTATGATAATTGAGAATAGAAGTAATGGATGTTTTTATCTCAATTCTCTTAGTCCATTTCAGAAACAAAAGCGCACTTTGATTTGAAAATATTACTTTCGAGTATCCAAAGCCTGAAGAAAATAAGTTGGTCGATAATACTTTCTTAAATTAAATTCTTTTTGCAAACCTTATATTCACAATTCACCGATCCCATAAGGTATATATATATAAATCTATATTTATAGAAGTATGAATAACATTCTTGTACGGATAAATATGAACTAAACTGTGAATAAGAGTTTCTCCACCGATTGTGAGAGGAAGCGGATGTGTTTGTGTAAAATCAAGTTTTACACATAAATTATGTTCTTAGCACAAGCACACGGTATTATTCTTTAGTTAAAAACGCAACAGAATCTCACCACAAAGGTGTATCACATCTTAGTTTTGGCTCACACTTGTTTATGTACAGTTCTTTGTTGTATAGCTGAGACAATGTGGTATAAGTTCTATCCAATTATCCGCAAGTTTATTGTTCTATTACTAAACCATCATTGGCTGACAGCGCCAAATACACGAACTTCTCAAATTCCATTTGATTGACCCAACTATATCACGGTTTATAAAAAAGAAAAAGTAAAGGGTTGGAGTTGGAGTTGGGGGTTCACATTCTATCCACAGGGCAAATAGAAATAAATGTTGCACATATATAGGAGAGTTAGATGTTCCATAGATTCATGCAATTTTGGCCAACATGAGGCCACAATTTCATCAAATCCTAAAGGCTTCACTGTTGATTGCATTGGAGGTTCAAAGTTATGAACGTCAATTACTTCAAAATTGGGGCAAGTTAAAGCCTGGGTTAACCAGAATTCTCTAATACCATTATTTTTAACCAGAATAGAAATTATAAGCAATCCATCACATGCATCAAAAACATTAAAACTAGAGAATTGTAGGGCTTTACCCTGGGTTAGAGGGAGCCCTTCCAGAAATTCTCGATGGCCAAGGTTGAACCAAGGCCAAGGAGGGGGTTTGGAAATAGTTTTCAACCAGCAATTGACGCGCCTCGGTTAGTACCTCACTAGCTGCGTCATTGCCCCAAGCGCAAAGATGATTTTTGAAGAATAGTGTCTTCCTCCTTTATAACCCCAATCTGCTTTATGTAATCCCCTAATTTATAAATGTGGGACTAGTGTCATTGGGTCTTAACCTTCTTTTGGTTGCACCCCAAAATGAGTTATCTGCCATCAAATTCCATGTTTATATTTTCAGAGCATCATGTATACTCCTCAACCAGCCCAAATGGGTTATCCGCTGCGAAATCGCATGTTTATATATATATATGCATATTTTTTTCTGAGAATCACTTGACTTGCATGTGAGATCCAATTCTAATGATGTTTAATGCTCTTTGTAACAACCCAACAAAATGGAAAGTTGCTTGGTATATATGTAGGTTCAACAAATCTAAATCACAAGCTAGAGCAACTACCATGTTAATGTGTGGACCATTTACAAGCTCGATTCAACATACTAAAAACACTTGTTATATGTTCAAGGCCATCACAAATATTTGTTCAAAAAATCAATGAATCCGTATGGTGTTTACAAGATAAATAAAGCATTGATAAGAAGCAATGCATCTAGAGGAATCAGGACATTAAATTCTCAGAAAGCCTACTTAATAAGAACTACCACTACCACTTTAACCACAACTTTAGTCAATTCAAAATTGAACTTGATTTGTATGGAGCCAAAACCTAAAAAGGAATGGTCCTCCAAAAATAGGCGTATGCCGTTGTTTGTGGAAAGCACACAGTATTCTTTAGTAAAAGGCGAAAGAATAGTTCACTTTGTGCACACCACACAGCTGTGTACTCTCTCTTCTTGGCCTCATACAAGGTTATATACAGTTGCTTTGTATGTTCACATTATTGTATAGCCGGCGTGGGACAACCAGAGAAACGCTTTTTACTTGCGCCTACTAAGGCAAATTATAGAACTATTCAAAAAATGGGAAAGTACAACCTTCTGCTACATTAGACCATATCCAAAGGCTACATAAGGACATTCAAATTTGTATTTCGATGATCCACGTGTCACTTTAAAGCGTCACATTGAAGATTGTGTTCTTAAGGAATTTAACAGTCTTCAAATCTCATTATATTATTATAATTAATTAAAAATGGGTTGTGCTTTCTGATATTTGAAAAGTTAGATTTTCTTGATGGAAAAAATGGGTATTAAAGTAATGTTTTGATCCGTTTTGAGCGTAATTTTAAACGGGGCTTCACACTCGGTTGTGAAAGAAAATTATAGATTCGTGTTCTCCTCTATGAGTACATCGAAATCGTATTTTAGTTTGCTCAAAACGGATATGGGGTGAATGAGAAATTGTCACATAAAGTGAGCTACTTGAGATGGAAAAATGGAATGAAAAGTATTAGTCCCACATTGGAATTTTGGGGGAAAAACTATGAGCTTATAAAGGGTTACTTTTCATGAGCTCATTAGCTTCTAAGAAAAATGAGGCTCTTTGTCGTGCAGCTAAGCGTGGTCGGGGTGCAACCGAAACAAATTAATTTTTGTTTTTCTTCCAGCCATATTAATTCAAAAAACGTCTGAATTATGGCTTATTTAATTCATAAACGTCTGAATTAATGCTCACAGTTAACCAAAAACAGTTTTGGCTTAATTGCCATGTTTAATATACCACTCCCTCACCTCTGTATAAATAGCTATCTTCTCTTCTAGCACAAACACATTTCGAGATAGCACCCGGAACAAAACTAATTTTTGTTTTTCTTCCAGCCATATTAATTCAAAAAACGTCTGAATTATGGTTTATTTAATTCAGAAACGTCTGAATTAATGCTCATAGTTAACCAAAACGGTTTTTGGCTTAATTGCCATGTTTAATACACGACTCCCTCACCTCTGTATAACTAGCTATCTTCTCTTCTAGCAAACACACAATTCGAGATAGACTAAGCATACTCAAGTTATACAAAAAACTCTTCATCCTCTTCTTGGTGATATTGTTCGCACAGTGGTTAGTTCGCAGTGAGTAACACCTTTTTGGTAGCTACTCTACACTCCGTTTCATCCTGAGAAACAGACGTCGTAAGCACCTCCAGCAAGCGGCGTAACTGTTTTAAGAAAATCGTGTGATACACGAGACTCGGTTTAAATTTGTTTTCCGTATTCTTTATTACTACTATAGTTTAATTATGTTTGATCGTACCAGCTTTATA
Organism: Lonicera japonica; assembly: GCA_021464415.1. Classification (NCBI taxonomy): domain Eukaryota; kingdom Viridiplantae; phylum Streptophyta; class Magnoliopsida; order Dipsacales; family Caprifoliaceae; genus Lonicera; species Lonicera japonica. The sequence goes on along the minus strand of CM038463.1, from coordinate 98,804,747 downwards.
ACATTTTTATCTTCAAATTTGAAAATTCTCTATTTAAAAGTTGGTTATATTCAAACTTTGAAAAGTTCCTTACCACCTTAATATCTATTGTGGCTATTTGATTCCATGTAAGATTTGAGGAGAGTTTTGTATTTGAATAACCTCTTGGAGATGGTCTAAATGCACCTTGTCTATTGGAACAATGGTGGGGGCCGAGAACTTGATAATAATCCCACTACAGCTAGAAGGTGGGCTTTTCCTATATTAATTGAGCCGATCTAGATCTTAACACTGAGCCTTTCATATACAATATTACGCCTTTTGCCTTACGAGTTCATTTTGTTTATGGATTAATATAAATGCCACAACAAAAAAATCGATCATGCCAAATCAATATATAAAATACAGGGGTTACTATACCATAGTCAATTAGGTTTAAGTTGTATGCTCCAAACTTTAATATGGTAACAGAGGAAAAGCTATTCACCGCTTAACATGGCTTAATATATAGGTCTTTTATAACTATTATCATTAGGGAGATTTTATTTACACCATTAAAAGTACTAAAAATCACCCCAAACTACATGCACCACACTTTGTTTTTGGTAAAATTACGGAAAAAAAATACAATAATTAATTTGTTGTAGAATTAAGAAGATCTTTATGGTGAATTTAGCTCATGTAATCATATTATATTTTATGTTATTTATGAACAAAATATTGAAGTATTTATACATATATTTTTGATTATTTTGTTGTAAATTGTTCAAAGATTAAATGTATAGTCGTTTTTCTTTATTGCCACGTAATGCAAGATTTCATACAACAATTCAGTGACAAGTTCTTAATTTAATATGATATTTTGGAATCGGCCAATCATACAACAATTCAACGACAAGTTCTTAATTTTGAGAAAGTAACAACACAAAAACGATTGGCAGCCGTCAGTCGTGGTGGTCCTCACTCATCAATGGCTCAGTTTTGCTTTATCTCATTGTGTGAGTTTTGTCTACCATTAAAGATTTAAAGTAAGCATATAATATATATATATACAATATACTCACACTTCTCTTAATTTATAGACATATATATTATTTATTAGATTTAGTTGGCCCACTCTTCAAAGATGTTTCCTTTTTTTCTTTTGGTTCCAAATGGATTATTGTAATTGTTGGTGCTAAAATCTAGAAGGGTATTTTAGATCACACAGTCAAATGATTGATTGATGATTGGTATGATAAGCTCAATAAAACAACAGAGTCAAGGATGTATAGAGGAGGTTAGCCTCGCATGAAGATACGGGCTAGTCATCTCCTGTGGAATAGAGCCAAGAGTTCGGTTTGCTTTATATTGATGATAGACAAACAACTATTACAAACTCACAAAAGTCTCTCTAACCGGTTTATCCTCACAATGTTACAATAAGATTGTGCTTGAACTATACGAGCTCTAGCTTTCCTAATTTAGGGGCTCCCTTAGATGCTCTTTGCTCTGTCTTTCTCTTATGTTGTTGCTTGGGTAGTCTTGGTTAAGCTTTTTCTTTTTTGTCCAAAGCTTGGTTGTTGGAAAAAGTAAATGCTTCTTGTATATATATGGCTGGAGGAAACGTGTGGCCAAAGTTTTCAGAGCAGGTCTGGAGCCATGCTTCAATCAGTACCAATTTTGACCTTACTTCTTCATGAATTTCAGTGCATTAAATACAGTTGGTGTGCATTTAATAAAGGTGAGTGGAGTTCTGCGCTATCTGTAGAACAGGTGGCAGTCGCTCATACTTCTGCAAGCCACTCTGGCAGAGTGGTTGGGTGAAAGGGAGCTCCATAGCTCTCTAAAGAAGCTCTGTAGCCCGAGCTTCACAACTCGCCATACGTAATTAACTCTCGAGCAGGTACCCATTTCTTTCGGGGCTCTATCCTTCTTTCGGTGACTCACCGAGTTCTTCGCGCTGTGGCAGGCCTGATAGTTGACGTGGATGGCCACGTGTCAGCTCGTGGTTGTTGAGGTAAATCGGATTAATAATTTACACCATCAGTAATTAATATAATAGTTTTGTTATTCATGTGTTTATTGATTGTTGTAATGTTGTTCATTTATTGACTATTGCTCAATATACTTAACCTATATTATATATAAATATTATTTATTAGACTATTAGTTTTTGGCCGTCGTTCAATGTTAATAACTTAAAATGTTAATGTATTATTATATATAATATAATTTTAATTGTTTATTTATCGTTCATGATTTTATTATTGGACTATTGGTTGAGATGAAAATCATATTTAACATATGTGATATATATATATATATATATATGATCATTATATATTACCATTTGTGGACAGTGAACATAGACTACTTAGTTTAGATTCACTTTAAAATTTATTTTTGTAAGTTAATAAGAATGACACATTCTCGACCACCATCAAAGAAAGGAAAAACATTTTTGTCATTCTTTAAAAAGAAAGACGATATTGATCAATCAAAGAAAGATACCCTTATGCCTAATATTCACATGCTGATTCCTAATTTGCATCCTCCTTTTGTACCCCAAGTAGTTGATTTGTGTCGATAATTAATTGAACCAAATTCGGTATTGTATGGTTGAGTGGAGAAAAATGGCTACACCTTTAATCCTTGAATAATTTACAACAAAATAATTGAAAAATATGTACAAATACTTTAATATTTTGCTCATAAACCACTTCAAATATAATATAATTCATGTAAAGGTTTGTTTTATGCCTTTACTTTTTAATTTGCGTATAATTTTGAGTGAGAATTGAGAAAAGAAAAAGGGAAGTTGAATTGTATTTAGTTAAAAAAAATTGTAATATATCCGGTAATCTTTCAAGAATTTTATTATACGTTTATAATAATTTTAAATTAAAAATATGATGTTAATAGAATTTTCCTTATGAATTAGTCGGATATGGCCAATTTGTTTTAGTATTACTTACTCAAATTTGACTTTTTCCAAGTAATAACTTTATAAAAATTGAAGTCCAAAAAATGGTGAATGCTACTCCACAAAATACTTGATAACAACTCCACTTTTGATTTGTCTAATAACAAACAAGTAAATGCATGTTACTAGCCCAATGATAAGAGAGTAAGTGCATGTTACTCGTCTGATAATAAGTGAGTAAAAATTTTAATATCTTAGTCGCATGTTACTCGTTTGATGATAAGTGAGTAAAAACTTCAATATCTTAATCGCTTGTCATTGAGTGAGTAACGTACACTTACTTATCATCGGGGCGAATGAAATATGAAAAAAATAAAGTATTTGATAGTGTGCAAATAACAGTAAAAAAAAAAAAAGAAAAAAGGGTCCCTGTCCTTCAAATTATTCTCCCATGAGCTGAATACAACACATTCTTCCGTCTTCGCGTCTTTCCTGCCTCCTTCACACCCTTTTTCTTCGAGTGCAAATCATGGTTCAAAGTCTCGGTTTCGGAGGCCAACTCGGCCGCACAATTTTCAACTCGGACATCGGTTTCGGTTTCGGCGATATGGACCGATTCATTATTTAAAAGGCCCAAAAAATCATAAAAATATATGAATTTTTTTTAAAGTATTGAATTAATAAAATTGATTAATTAGATTAGCATAATAACATTATCTAGTACAAATTACATAACCCACATCAAAATACCATTACTTATCGCATTTGATAATATAATATTACATCATAATTCAATAAATATATAACAATACAATCTTATATAATACAAATGTCATAATGTTATACGATCACTTCACATTTACACTCCAACAGTTTTTTTATTTAGACACCTTTTCAAAATTTTTTTATTTTTTTTACAATACAGAATGAAATATTGGCCAACTTTAATTCATGGTGCAAATTTATTAATTTTAACTCGTCATTGTAAAAGATGCAAATTTGTTAATTTTACCTTGTCATTTTAACCTTCTCTTGTTAGCGGTCGAAACTTCAACGTTGGAGAGGCTCTAAAATAAAATAAAATAAAATAAAATAAAAGTTGATCGTCTCCGGCCCAGTCCTGGGATTTCTGTCACGATAAGACAAGAAATATAATTTACAAAGAAGGAAGATTCTCTCCTTTCGTCCCTCGCGCTGCACCTCTACTTCATGTGTTTATAATCCTCAGACCAGAATGATAATCCGGGTCGCGGTGACCCTGATTGGGGTAAGGTCAACAAAATTGCAATCGAAGAGAAGATGGGATTTGATGATGATGTCTGCCCAGAGAAATACCTAAATATCGAATACCAAAAAATATGGATCTTCTGATGACCTGCCCAACGACATCTCCATGTCAATTCTATCTTAAGTTGTAGGTGTATTTGCCAGCAATGGCGAGGCTTGCTTTCTGACCCTGATTTTGTTAGATTGCACCTCAATCATTCTCATAACCGCGAGAAATTTATCCTCAGATGTGATTTCAAATCCGATTACCTTGTAGATTACGAACCAAATAGAGATGGTGGTAATTGTGATACGCTGCGTCGAGATTTTCCATTAGAAAATCGTCACCCTCCTCGTGTATTTGGTTCTTGTAATGGCTTACTATGCCTAGGTATAGGCCACATAAAGGATGAAGGTCTTCATCCAAATAACCACAAGATAGTTTTATGGAATCCTTTAATAGGAGATTACAAAATATTACCTGATGCAAATCCCTTGATCGATATTAGTGACGTCTTCAATGATTATCAGTTATCGGATTTGGTTATGACTCGTTCTTCGGAGATTACAAGATCGTATGAGTCCTTTTTCGTTCTCAATACCAAGCGGATGTGTATTCGCTAAAAACTAGTTCATGGAAAGTTATTGAAAGCTCTTCACTTACTGGATTTGAGTATTCTCTTAATACCGGAGGAACGGCAGCTAATGGATCTATATATTGGTTGGTTCATCATCGCAAACACGGAATATGTGATAGGTGAATGGTGAGTTTTGATTTAAAAGATGACAAGCTTGTAGAGCTGCAATTGCCCCCTCTTGATCTGCATGGATTTTATAGTAGTATATTTTTGATGGAAATGGGAGGATGCCTCGGAGTATATTGCTACTATTGGAACACAGGCGATACTACTTCTGTCATTATCTTACCTATATGAATTCACTATGTTTTTTTGACAACGGGAATGTGCTTTTCTATTTTCAGACTCTGACACTAAAACAAGCAGCAGGTTAGATTACAAGTATATGTTCCCAACTAAACTGCGTAGTCAAAACACTCATTCTATGGGATCACTAACTTTCACGAGAATTGATAGTCTTGTTTCGGCTAATGGTTAGGTTCTTTGAATTTCAGATAATAAACCACATGTTAGAACTAATTTCCTAATTTATATGTTTTTCTTAACTAATAGTGTTATTATTTTTCGGTGTAAAAATTTGATTTGATACTAGTTGTTTTCAATTGTTTATCATAATTGTGCCCTCTGGAAGTATTTTTGCTTTACAATGATTGTCATTCAATTCAATCCTTGGCTTGTTCGTTATATGCGCAATACATCCTCTGTACAAAAGTCAGGGAAACGAAAAGGGAATAGTATCTTTGAGATACTGAAAAAGTAATAATATTGTCAAGTAAAAGATGTTTTTGTTTGTGAAATTGACAAGATAATGTGAGATAAACTTCCACAACTACTACTCCTGATTATATCATAATTGGAGGTATTACTTACATCCGTGTTCTTCATTGGGGCAAAAATTCCAAGAAAAATTGTAAAAGGAAAAAGGTGATCAATGCTTTACAAAATTGTGTTATCTAAACTATGCCTCTGGTCTAACTTAAAATGCACTCAAGCGAGAAGTGAGATCAATGAATAATTCCTCGCTGCACGGAATTGTGAGACCACCCATTGGATGATGAAACCCGAATTCTTCTTCAGATTGACTTAACAAGTCTTGGAATGCAGGCTGGTTCAAGAATGATAAAGGAATCACAAATCGTTTCTTTTCCTGCTCTCCAACATAAACGGCAAAATATCCCTTTGGGACATTTGCAGACAGTGAAGAAGACCTTCGAAGAATCGGCTTAGCATTAATGATACGAGGCATACGAATAGCCATGGTTGTGGAATGCTACTTGTTTCTAATTATGGTGAAGAAGGTAGAAAAATAATTTTGAGTACCGGTAGAGCAAGTAAAAGATGAGATAATAGTTCTTGATGGATGTGTTGATTGAATTCCTATAGGTGCAGGTCTATATATAGATGGAATGCGCTAATGGGCGATCCTTACAAATGAAGGGTGAGCGGTGGAGAGAGATTTGAATGGGGTCCATTGGGAGACAATGGCATATGAAGGATCACATGCTTTTGTCTTCAAACTTCGTCATCAAGATTATGATAGGTAAACAGTATTTTCACTTAGGACCCCCTTCTATTGATTTAAATGATCAAAAACATGTTTGGGACATATGATTAATGCACATAATGATCTAGTTACGACTTGAACCAAAAATGCTGAACAAACCCACTGAAGTTCATGCATATTGGAGCCTACTCGTACTCTTTGCTGTTCTGTATTTTGAAACTGTCACATTGCTGCTAGAAAAGTGGTCTGCAAAGGAACATAACAGATTCGTATTGTGAAATTAACATGATAAATTTGGAATTAGATAAATCTATAGAGGACATTAATGGACATTAATGAACAATTCATTAGGTACCAATTAGTTTCTCTGCACATGAATGTACTTAAAGTTTGGTACTAGTTTCTATGCTGCAGTATCACTTGGGGATTTTTCAAGGCTTGCGACTTGAGTGTAGCTAAAAATTGACCTACTTAATTATTCTGTATTTTTGAAATTATGATTAATAGAACATAATTATGCAGAATGAGGTGCCAAGGTTTGAACCTTGGACCTCCCAAAAAATCAAGCTCTAATACCATGTTAGGAACCATCTCTCCCAAAAAGTTTAAACTATTAGGAGAAGAACCGCAATTAATATCATGCTTAACAGGATCGAGTGAGTGGGTTAGCTCAGTGGGGAGGATAATGCATTGCTTTTACAAGAAAAAAAAGACCATTTGGATTGAATGCTTTACAGTTGGGGTCTAAATTGCAAAAAACATGACAGATTCCGAATGCTTTACAGTTGGGGTAAAGACATGACAGATTCACCTAAGAAATTTTACGCTCTGTTGTGTATGTTCTTAACTGTGTTACTAAATGTCAATGATGGATGGAATGAGTTATTATATACTGGAAATATTAGATGCTTTACAAGATTCCTTGACACAACAAAAAATTGAACAAATATGTGCAAGGGCGGACCTACGTGGGGGGAGGGCCCCCCAAATATTGGGACTTCTTTACCAATATATGATACTAGATTAATTGCACATGCAATGCGTATACTACTCGCATATCTTATTTGAGGAGAAAAGTTTTAACATCATGGAAAGGTGGTTAAGTGAGAGTGTAAATAATTCTTTTGTCAGGATTCAAATCTTGCTTGCACTTTCTTTTTTTTGTCATTTTTGTTACTACCTGGAAAAAAAAAATTCAGCATTGCTAATTTGTGCCCCATTCGACTGAAATCCTGGGTTCTCCCTTGAGTAGGTGTATGAATCAACTATGGGAAGCTGACAACAAAAGTCATTATATCAAGAGTCATATTTTTTTGCTGCAACGTCACCAATCTAAGTAAAGAATCGGTTTGTAAACACTTGATTAAAGAAAGTACTATTACCAACGGTTAGACTAGATCATATGATGGATGATAAAAGTAATATTGCCAAGTAAAAGATGCTTTCACTTCTGGAATTGAGAAGAAAATGTGAGAGAAACTTCCGTAATTTCTATTCATAATTTTTCCATACTGCTAGACGTCATTTACATCTCCAAGTTCTAAGTGGGGCAAAAGAATCTATGAAAAAGTATGAAAAAGGAAAAGGCAATAAGTGCTTTAAAAAATTGTGTTAACTACTTCTGTTCAAACTCAAAATCCACTCAAGCAAGAAGTAAGATCAATCAATACGTCCTCGCTGCAGGGAATTGTGAGACCACCCATTGGATGATTAAACCCAAATTCTTCTTCAGCTTGGCATAAAAATCTTGGAGTGAAGGTTGGTTCAAGAACGATATTGGAATCACAAAATGATTCTTTTCCTGCTGTCCAACATAAACAGCAAAGTAGCCCTTTGGGACATCTAAGGTTGTTGCCATTGAAGATCTTCGAGGAATCTGCTTTGAATGAATGATACAAGGCATACGAATGGCCATGATTGTAAGAGAATATTTCTTTTTAATTATGATGAGCAAAAGATGAGATAATCGAGTGTTTGATGGTTATGTCGGTTGAAAATTAATAGGTGTAGGTTTATATATAGATGAAATGCATTAATGATTGATCCTCCGAAATACAAATGAGTGGTTGAAGAAAATTGAGAGACAATAGCATATGAGGGATCACATGGTGTTGTCTAACTTATTATCAAGATTTTAGATTGAAAGGCTAAACAGTAGTGTAAAAGAAGAACCACGTCATGGCCTACTAGTTTTGGTAAGACCAAATCAAAGAGGACCCCCCTTCTATTTGGTTTAAATGACCAGAACATCTGAGTTTAGGCACATAACATGACCAAAAAGTTGAAACAAACATTCATCATCAACCTACAAGACAAACCCCGGGAAGTTCATGTGGATTTGAGCGCACAATGCCATATTTTGTACTATTCAAGAAAATGCATGATGGCATTTTGATCAACCAGTGCTGTGTTTTAGCAAGCAATTAAAATTGCGAGCAACTTAAGGCTCAGCAATTCTTGAAATGAAGGTCGAAGTACAAGTAATTTTCTTTTCAGTTTCTGCAACCTAGACAGCAACGGGACTTTGTCTTATAGTCTGTCAACAACATGAAAAACTCTAGGCAAGTGGAAATTAAACCCCATGAATCTAATAAATTACGGAAACTTTTGGATAGTATTTGCAAGCAAATTTATCTGTTTCTGTATTCAAAAGCCAAGAAGTTCAAACAAACAATATTTGTTGAGCAGTTCATTAAGCCAATATATAGGGGTATTTGGACTTTGCACCCCACTTTTTGACCCCTAATTTGAGATTGCACCCCATACTTTAAATCCTTTGATTGTACCCCACCGTTAACTATTTATGTTAAGTTCCGTTAATAAACAAATCTAATGACGAAAATGCCCTTTTTTTTTCTTCTTATTCTCTTCTTCCTCCTCCTCATCCTTATAAAAGTGCAGTCACTATATACCACATATAACCAAGCGGTCAACAAAATATTATTATATTATTTGTGTTTAGTTTTGAATTGGTGGAAGGGCTCAATATTGGATATTGTTGGAAGTTTGATCTTCTGCTTTAGATTGGGATTAGTTTGGGTGAAGAGCATTGCGTATTATTGAAACAAACCCTCCACCCCTGACGCTTGCACGCCTACACAATCCATAATTTCAACATTGACTTTTAGACCATAATTTAATTGTTCGCTAACCAAAGGGATGGAAGTCTATGTTTCACACCAAATAAGAACAAACTGAATTACAAGTCAAAATGCCCGAGTAATCTAAGTTCCAAGAATGCCTATTTGTAGAATAAGAGATACGAGAATTAGGAAGATTGATCATCAAAGTGAGAAGAAGAAGAATGAGGAGGAGGAGGAGGAGGAGTGTATTTTCGTCATTAGATTTGTTTATTAACAAAAATACTTAACAGTGGGATGCAAAGTTCAAATATCCCATATATATATATATATAATCTTTTAGAAGCTCCATTCAGTTTTCAGCATTTAATTGAACATTAAAAATTAGGACAATAGCTAAAACTACTTTGGCAATAACAATTCTCTAAAAAAATTGGCATGTGTACTATTATATCCTACTTCCGTCGAAATTAAGAGTCTACTACTTCATGTACGTATTAGACATTCCAAATTAATAGTAAAATTTTCTCTTTCAGCTATAATCAATGTAACAAACATCTCTGATAGTAAACAATATTTTTTTTCATATATATATTTTTTAATACAAATGATGAAATAGATCTAAATGGTTCAAGGAAGGAAAAGGAGTGAGGGCAAGGTCGACCATCACTGTATGTGTAAATACTCATAATTTCAATCATTTGAGCTAGAGCCTTATTGTAAGTAAAAAAATAGCTTAGCCCTAGATCTCAGACATTATATTCTTAAGCACTTATTTATATTGAAATAGTGTATCAAAGTAGAATCTTAATTTGGGACGAGTGAAGTATATACACTGATCATTATTAAATGAACTAGGTATTCCCTTCCATACAGATGGATAATTTCTTCTAACATCTAAAGATTCTCATTGAGGTCATTGTAGCATATTGGTAATTAAGTATTCCCGGGGTGGGTTCGATCCCCGGCAATGGTTTGCATTGCTTTTTAGTTTACGTGTTTGAAGAAATGCCCATGAGGAATGAATGGCTGCTCCATCATTTTCACTCAAAAATGTTTTCACTAGAGATTCAAAATTGCGCGACAATTCTACAAGGGTTCTAAGGTATGCCAATTATCATGTATATTCATGCCTAACATTTTAAATGTTAACTCAATTGGTTTTAGTGAACCAGGAAGATAATAACTAGTTTAATATATAACAGATTCAAGCTATTGTAATCTTCAGTAAAATTATATAAGATAGGAAAAAAGGAAGAGGCCCCAGTTAGTTAGAACCATGATAACTGGGCCATTAAATTGAGTAGTTGATAGGGAATTTCATGTTCATATGGTCAGATATCCGTGGACCACCATGTAGGAAAAGAATCTGTTTGCCAACAGAATGTAATTGAAGTAAATATCAAATATGATTGGCTCAGACACTGGATGCTCAAACTAATTTCGCCAAGTTAGACGATTTTCCTTCCAAATTGACAAGAGAATGTGAGAAAAACCTTCCTAAGTTATATTCACACTTTTCTTATAGTTACAGACACTGTTTACATCCTCAGGTTCCTCAATACAGCAAAATATTGAAAGAACAAAAATAAAATAAAGGTCATTAATGCTTTACAAAATTGTGTTGGCTAAAATGAGCTTGTGATCTAACTCAAAATCCTTTCAAGCTGGAAGTAAGATCAATGAATATGTCCTCTCTGCAGGGAATTGTGAGACCTCCCGCTGGATGGTCAAATCCAAATTCTTCTTCGGCTTGAGTTAACAAATCTTGGAAGGAACGTTGGTTCAAGAATGATATGGGAATCACAAATCGTTTCTTCTCCTGTTCTCCAACATAAACAGCAAAGTAGCCCTTTGGGACATCTGCGGCCATTATTGAAGCTGCACGGTTTGCTTTTAATGAAGACCCTCGAAGAATCTGCTTAGCATGATTGATAAGAGGCATGCGAATAGCCATGGAATTACACAGAACTTATTTCTAATTGATAAAAGGAGTAACTCCAAGTATTTCTAGAATGAGTAGAAGCTGAGATATTAGAGTTATTTTACGGCTGTGTTGGTTGCAAGTAAATTGGTGAAGGTCTATATATAGATGAAAGGTGCTAATGAGTGATCCTTCAAAATCTAGAGTGGGTGGTAGAGAGAGGCTTTTTGGTGGGCCAAGGAGAGACAATAGCTCATGAAGGATCACATGCTTATGTCTTCCAACTAATCATCAAGATTTTTGATTGATAGACTAAATAGTATTGTCAAAGAAAATCATGGCCTACTAGTTTTAGTAGTATCACATCACAGAGACCTCTTCAATTGATCTAGTTATAGCAATGCTTGAACGAAATAATTCTTTGTACAGGTTAGTTTCATGTCATAAATTTGTTCTGTTATGCTAATGCCTTGATCTAACTTGATCGGAATACCAAAGCACAAAGCTATAAGTTAAGGGTGAAGTCTAAATCTTTTCATCTTTGTATATAGGTGTAGTGGATGATCCTTCAAAGTCTAGATTGAGTGGTGCAGATTTATTTTTTATAATGGCTAGTGAAAGACAATAGCATATGAAGGATATTTTTTTGTCTTCCAACTCATTTTCATCCTTATAATTGCTTAGGAACATCATGTCCTACCAATAAAAAGAACCTGGCATAGAGGATCCCTGAAATTAAAGACAAGTTGAAATAAATCCTTTTTTCACAATAATGCTAAGGTTCTACCTCATCACAAATATCCCACCCCCACCCCACCCCAAAAAGGAAAACACTCACTGAACAACCAACTGTAAAATAAATTATGAAATCAGAGTTAGAAAATAGTATGTTTCAGATGATTTAACGTCT